>LZPO01116839.1:518772-562358 GCA_001675575.1 Neotoma lepida | reverse complement strand
GTCCTTTTACCCAAGCAGATGCTGATTGAATCTGGACAATTCTATGTTCACTGGGACAGTCCTGACAAGCATTGTTATTGCTAACAATTAATCATTAATCAGGGGTCATGTGACAACCACCACTCAGAGCATAAGCGTCATCTCATTTAAGCCATGACAGCCCAAAGGGAGGCCTGGCTACCACCCAGATGTGAAGACTCCCGTCTTTTATTCTCCTTTTCCTTCACCCTCCTCCTCCTCTTTTTTGACCTGCTCTCTCCCATTTCCTCTATCTCCTCCTCCTCCTCCTCTTCTTCTTCTAGAACTGAGGACNAAGTCTAGGGTCTCATATGTGTCACAATCTGCTCTATCACTTAAATTGCATCCTCAGCATTTTCTATTTTATTTTTTCTTCTGATACAAAGTCTCGTCAACTTGTTAAGTTATCTTTGAAATTTTCTGTAGTACAAGATGGCTTTGAACTTGTGATTCTTCTGCCTCAGCTTCTAGNGGCTGGGATGACTGGCTTTGCCTAGGTTGGTTATCAAGAACTAGTTCGTTGTAAAGCCAGGGTGTAAACCTGGAGAATAAATCTACCAGTCTGTTTACTGGTGCCCTTGCCTGGGCAGAGCTGCAGTGTGGAGAAGAGAGATGAGAAGGAGTTCCTAGCAGAAGGTGACTGCCAAGACTGCGTCCTGGAAGAGAAAAGCTGGGTAAGCATTTGAGGTGCCTGCTCAGATGTCAGCAAGCTTGAAGGCCATTGAGGATGGCCCCTCTCCTAAGCAGCAGCTTAGACAAACCAGGGGCAGATGCTTCAGGCATGCTATGACTGATCGAATAATGGGATCTGAGAGGCAGCACCNTTTCTCAGTGGAGACATGACTTTCTGAACTGTCAGGAAGATGGTGAGATTAGTCTACGGAAGGCTTTCCGGTAAAGAAGAGATGTGCCACAGCCCCCTCCTGTCCTACTTACTTCTCTGTTGCAGTGATAAAATACCCCAATAGAAGAAACTTAAGGAGATTTGTTTTGTCTCAGAGCAACAGAGTACAGTCCATCCTAGGGAGGGAAGCATGGTGACAAGAGCATGAGGCAGCTGGTCACATCATCTAGTCAGGAAGCAAACTGATAAATGCTCAACTTAGTTTCCCCTTTTTATGGAGTGCAGGACACTATCCATTTTAAGGTGGGTCTTCAGGCTTTGGTTAATCTAGACAATCCCTCACAGGTGTGTGCCCAAAGGTTTGTCACCTAGGTGACTCTAGATCTTGTCAAGTTGACAGCATTAATCATTGCACTCCCTTAATGAGCTAATCCAAATGAGTCTGTCACCTGTCAATCACCTAGACAGGAAAATGCCCCCACAGGAAAACTGTCTGATTTAGAGACTTTGATAAATAGTTTAGAGTTTACTTCAATATGTGGGTGGACACAATGGTCCCTTTGGCCACTCTGAACCCTCACCTCTCACAGTGGTCTCTCCAGCCACTGCCCCTCTGACNCTGGAGAGCATCTGATGTACTCAGTAAGAAACTCCTCCTCTAGTACATGCTACACTCTGCGTCTCATCTAAATGAATCCAACAGAGATCACAAGGACCCAGGCTTTATGCTCAAGCCTAACCAGGACACTGCCCACCCTGGGTCCTATCCCAAACAGAGGCAGCTCATGGAGTAAAAGATCCGAGAAGATGGGGTCGAACCCCAGTAACAAACGGAAGTTGGGAAGGCATAGGTGAAAGAGTGAGGCCACTGCTGTGGCCTACCAAGGGGTGACAAAGTAAGAAAGGAGACTGGGCATTGACTTATGTCCTGCCCACAGCCCCTTTNCTAGCATTTTCAGGAGATCCCATCAAGACAGAAGCTACTTTGCACAGGAGCAAAGGATGACACTTAGAGAGATGTGTCCTGCACCAGGATGATCCTTGCTATTCTCAATCAGTATCTGTTCTCTATTTCTGAGACTCCCTCTCTGTTTCTTTTGCCCTTCTTGCTTGTCTGGGAGGCCTGAGCTTATGACTAATATCTTCCACAGCTCTTTCCTACTTACCATAACAACATGGTTGCCCCAATTTCTGCTTTCACCATCTCTCTCCTAGATCATACCAGAGCCCCTCAAAGACCTATCTGTCCCTAGACGTAGCTATGCCACCTCTTCTCCTAGGCAATATCAAGCCATGTGCTTAATACTAGAGCCTAATCAGGTTGCTCTTCACTCTGGATCCTATCCCAAACAGAACCAGTGCCAACTCTCAAACCACAAAGTAAAAGACCTCCCTACACACACATCTCCTGCTTGATCNAGAGAAATCACCTCTAAGTGAAAAACCAACAGTCACCCATAACACCCCGTTCTTGCTTCTCAACTCTGAAGAACCCTCTTCAGAAGAAAAGCAATCATGTTTCTTGTATATTATGTCTCCAGATATGTGACACACACACACATAAGCATTATGTGTATCAGATCAAACCCAGCCACCACAGCTCCCATGTAAATACTGCAGCCAGATTCATACTCCTTGATTTCATCTTGCTCCTGGGTCATATGGAAAATGTGAAAGGTACACACAGTCTGGATCACAGGAAGTTGAGGTCAGTCTTGAGTTACATTAAACCCTTTAGGAGACATATCTAAGGCAGCTTTCCTCTTCCACAAGGCATAACGTGAGTGTGGGAGTGTGTGTGTGTGTGTGTGTGTGTGTGTGTGTGTGTGTGTGTGTGTGTGTTGTCCTCAGAAGAGTAGAGTAAACCTCAAGTGAACCAAAAAGCTCTGGGACATTTTGAGGGAACAGTAGACCTGTAATTAGCTGTAACAGTAGTCCAGCTAATATCTTATATATGATGCTTGTCCTTCTCTGCTACTGCTCTTCCTTGGGCCAGATGGGCTTCCTATGCCTCTTGGGTGCTTCCTGCAGCACCCCCAAAAGCAGGACATAAAGATTCACCATGAAACCCTGTGACCTAAGCTGGTCAAGCTCAATTCTTAGTCTGCAACAAATTCTTCTGGAACTTGTAAAGAGCAAACAGATGCTCAAACATCTGTATATCTTAATGAAGGTTGGTTCTGAAGACAAATGTCTTGCTATTTCTTGAAGAAAAATAACAATAAGTCTTCTTGTAGAGTCCAGGTTGTTTGAAATATTCTTTGCTTCATTCCATAGCATATCATTTCTTCCTAGGATGATAAGCCTTAAGTTTCAAAAATATGAACATCTGTGTGTTAGGGTGCATTTGTACATAAATGGTTTATATCCCACACCAGCGCCTACAAACTATGACACACAATCCAAATGTATCCTGCCTTCTGGTTTTTGTTTATTTCTTTTACTATTTTTTTTCAGTTTTTAAAATTATGTTCAGAAATGCATGATGAAGTTCCCCACTGATCACTTTTAAGTGTTCAGCTCAGTCATATTAAACATACTTGTCATGTTATACTGATGTATTATTAGTCTGGGTTCTCTAGAATGGAACAGTTAAATGACCACTTCATGCTGGAGATGCTGAGAATCCTGTAGTTGCTCAGTACACGAGGCTGGATGTCTCAGCAGTCCCAATCTGGCACTGAAGACTTAGGGGATTCATGGAGGGCTGCTGGTCTTCAGTCTATGCTGGAATCCCAAAGATTCTAGTATCAGGGAAGGAATGCTGCCGCAATAGGATAGACGGGCTTGCCAGCAAGATTAGCCCTCAAAGAAACCAACCCACAACTCTACAGCCTAAAGAACTCGCCATGCTCTGAGCACCAGAACCCCCTATTCTGCAGTCTTGCTGTGAATCTGACCACATTAAATACTGATGTAAGTGTAATCATATGGTGTGAGCCTTTTGTGGCTCAGTTATTTTACTTAGCACAATATGGTCAAGGTTCATCCACATCATGGCATGTATCATAATGCCCTTCCTTCTAAAATGCTAAATAATACTTCTTTGTGTAGATAGATAGACCACATTAGTTTATCCATGTGCTCACTAATGGATGTCTAGTTGCTTCCACACTTTAGCTCTTGTGAATAATTCTGCTATGAACACAGACACAAAACTTCCTTTTCAGGACTGTTCTCTGCCAACAAGCCAAAACGATTCTTACGTTTTCAGTGGTTAGATGAGGAAAAACAAAGGGAGAAGANTATTTTGAAACATATGAAAAGGCATTGAAGTTTAGATTCCAATATGTAGCAATAAAGGTTCATTGGCATATCCCATACCTGTTCTAGTGGCTTACACATGCAGAGACTATGCAGACCATAGAGTCTAAATTAGCCACTGATAGGCTTTGAATGTGGATTGTCTCTCACAAGCTCAAGTGTTGGGTGCTTGGTCCCCAGCTAGTGTATNCTTACTTTTGAGACACGGTGGAAATTTTGGGAAGTGGAGTCTGGCTGGAAGAAGTGGGGGTGGGGGCAGGAAATGACTCTCTCTCTTTCTCTCTCTTCTCTCGCTCTCACTCTCTTTCTTGCTCTCTCACTCTCCTGCTGTCTTGCCCTCTGGCTCACACACTCCTTCTCTGCTTTCTAGATGCCATAAGGTAAGCAATCTCTGTCACATGCTCCCATCACCAAAATATTCCACCTCACCACAGGCCCAAGCAATGCAGCTGGCCATGGACTAAAGCCTCTGAAACCCTGAGCTGAGACAGCTCTTTCCTCCCTTTAAGTTGTCCACACAGATCTGGGCCACAAGGATGAGAGACAACTGACACGGCTACTATCTAGCCTTTTAAGGAAACATGAATCAGTCCTTTCCCATCCAGCCAGAACTCGCTTTTTCATCTTTAATACCTGCTGGAGCTTATTGCATAATGTATATTTCATACCTCTTCATTCTTCAGGAGCTTGACTCCAAGGTTTATGAATTACAAACCTCATAGTGGATATCCTTAGACACTTAAAATCCAACATGTAACTTCTTTTCTCTTGTGTGTGTGCAGGTGTGTGTGTGTGTGTGTGTGTGTGCTCAGAAACCAACCTCAGAAGTCATTCCTCAGACACAATGTTTTGTTTTGTTTCGTTTTTTGAGAGAGGTTCCTTTGCTGCTCCAGAACTTGCCAATATATCCAGGCTAGTGAGCACGAATCCACCTGACTCCTTCTCAGGCTGGCTTGTTACCATGCTTGGCTTTTATTTATTGATGTACTTATTTATTTATTTAGTACATTCTGGGGATGAAACCCATGTCCAACTGAGCTAGCTCCCTAGTCTGACATCTGAATTCCTTACTGATTTTCTCATTCCTATGCACATACATGTACATCCAAGATCATGTACCTATCAAAGACAACATCTCTCTCTGCTCATTTTAATAGCCTCAGAGTAGAGCAAAAAAGCATCAATTGGTTGCTCTCAGCAAATACATCTTCAAAATGCAAATTGAAAGCAAAATTAGAATCCTGTCCAAAAATTGAACATGGCTCAGACAAAGGGACTGGAATGTCAGAAAATCCCACAGCCTTTAACAGAGAAAACCATCCCCTGCATAGTTCTTTCTGTGCGTATCTGTCTACTGTGCCTCCCTTTTCCTCAGCAATTTGAGTTATGTTTAGCAACCATTCCCCAAGATAGCATATTCCTCTGTGACAAGATTTAATTAAACTTCCTGCAAAATAATTAGCGAGGCTCTCTTAAAAGACGGTTTTAAAACACCAGAGTGATACCAAGGAGCAAATAGAGTTAACACTGTCATCAGAGATCAAAGCCATCAGAAAACGTGACTGAAGGTTTAACCTCCAGCTGCCGCCTAATNAAGAAGTATACAGCAGAACCGTGATATTCTCCCTCTCGGGTCCTATTTGACATGGAAAATATCCCAAAGGAAGCTTAAAAATGGTAAATTTCCATTAATTACATANAAAAGAATGTTCTCTTCATAATTTATTACCCATTGTGCAACTTCAGGGGAAAGCTGTAACTGTCTCTTAGTCTGTAGCCCCCNTCCACACCTGTCTCTTATACACATCTAGATGTGTATAAGAGACACACACAGGGGAGTATTGGGATGAGCAAACAGCACCTTCATCCTGTGAATGCAGCCTTGTAGTACAACACGTCTTACAACTTCCTCAACTGTCCTGGTGCAGGAGACTAACATGGAGGATGGAGATGTGGATGGAGTGGAGAGTCCCCACAAAGCCAGGAAGCCTCTAGATTTGGAACAATGGGCCTCNGGGACAATATTTGGTCACTCTGTGGGCATGAGGCCTTTTCCTCTTTGAGTTTTATAATCCAACTAGACATCACCATGATCCACCTGTTCTATAGGCAGCATCATGGTCCATCTGTTCCATGAACATCACCATGGTCCTCATATTCTATGTATATCATTGTGATCTACCTGTTTCATGGGTACACTATGTTCATGATTATCACCATACTTCAGTTATTCTAGGAGAATCATCATGCTGTACCTATTCTGGGTTACCACCATAGTCAATCTGGTTTTTGTGTTGTGTATATTCCTCTCCTCCTTACCTATTTTGAGCAGTTGTGGATTTATAGGAGATATAATACTCTGTGGTAGTTTGAATTTAATTGGCCCCCATAGTCCCATAATCTCATAGAAAGTGGCACTATTAGGAGATGTGGCTTTCTTGGGTATGGCCTTATTGGAGGAAGTGTGTCACTGTGGAGGTGGGCTTTGAAGTTTCATATACTCAGGCTACTGCCCAGGGTGTCAGTAGACTTCCAGCACCACCTCTGCCTTTANGCTACCATGCTCCCTGCCATGACGATAACTGACTGAACCTCTAAAACTGTAAGCAAGCCCCCTCAATTAAATGTATTCTTTAAAAGAGTTGCCATGGTCATGCTGTCTCTTCACAGCAATGAAAACCCTAAGACANACTCCTAATTGTAAAAATGCTGATTCTGTACACTAACCACATTCCTAATTTTCATTCATTGTGTATGTGTTGGGAGGATGTTTGTATGTCTAGGCATGGGNGCAAATTGTGGGTGGGTGCATATGTACATATGTGTGCATGAGTGTGAAGACCAGAGGTCAGTATGAGATGTCATCATTTAGAAGCTACCAATCCTGTTTTCACTGTTGTTTTGGTTTTTTTGGAGAAAAATTCTTTCATTGGCCCGATGTTCACCAATTTAACTAGGTAGGTGTATCAGTCAGGGTTCTTTATAGCAGCAGTTATTAACCTGTGTGACCTCTTTGGAGGTCAGGTATCAGATATCCTGCATATCAGATATTTACATTACAATTCATAACAGTAGAAAATTACAGTTATAAAGTAGTAATGAAATAACTTTATGGTTGGGGGTCAGCACAACATAAGAAACTGTTTTAAAGGGTCACAACCATTGGGTCTAGAGCATTGAGAACCATTGCTCTAGAGTAATGAAATTTATAGAATATATATATATACATATATATTAATTCTATATTTATATATATTTACTGATATTTATAAGGATTTGTTTACTCTTTGGAGATGGAGATTAAACTATTTCATATATATATATATATATATATATATATATATATGACCAAAAACACTCATTCAAATTCTTCTGTCTTTAGAAAATCCCAAATGTCATTGTTTTATATGAAACACTTATATTGAATATTTAAGCAGCCATGTGTTGATTAAGCTGCAGAATACCTTTGAAGCATTTATCATTATCATCCCCATGAACTTAAAAGTTGTAGTGTTTCTTAGGTCTGCAAATTTCCTTTTGAATCTTCTCTTCCTCATACCCAGTATGGCTCTCCATTCCCACCTAAATCACTCTCTCACGTCTCACCACCAGCAACTAAACCATTGATCAATGCTCTGGAGTTTGTTCCTAAATCCTCGTNCTCTAAACTGGAATGGCCCATACCCTAAATATGTCAATGAGGCCTTCAACAGCCCAGCAGACTATGCAGGTAACCGACTGTCTTAGCTAGGGTTTCTATTGCTGTGATAAAACACCATGACCTAAAGCAACTTGAGGAGGAAAGGGTATCTTTGGCTTATGCTTCCACATCACAGTACATCATTGAAGGAAGTCAGGGCTGGAATACAAGGCAGCAACCCAGAGGCAGGAACTGAAGCAGAATCCTTAGAGGAGTGCTGCTTACTGCCTTGCTCTGGCCTGCTCAGCCTGCTTTCTTATACAACTCAGAACCTCCTACAGGGGTAGTACCACCTCCCATGGGATAGGCTCACCCACATCATTCATTAATTTAAAAAATACTCTGCAGACTTGCCTGTAGGCAATTTGAATGAAGGCATCTTCTCAATTGAGGTTCCTCTTCCCAGATAACTCCAGCTTATATCAAGTTGACAAAACAAACCAACCAAACAAACAAACAAAAACTAGCAGTATACAGACCATGTTTGCTGCCCCAACACTAGAACTTTTGGAAATGGTGGCTGCTATATAGACTAGTGGGCTTGATGGCCAAGTTCTTAGTTCCAATTCCATCACTTACAAGGAAGAAGAGCAGGGCTGAAGAGGCACCTCAGTGAGTAGGGGCAACTGTTGAGCAAGCATGAGGACCTAAGTTTGGATCCTCAGCACCCATGTGAAATGTTAGATGTGTCTGCTCAGGTACCTGTCACCCCAGAACTCTGAGGGTCAGAAAATAGAAGGATCTCTGGGGCTTGCTGGCTATTGATCATCAGACTAGCTCCAGACTCAGTGAGAAATCCTGACTCAAGTGAACAAGACAAAAAAAGTAGAGCAGAACATTCCAATCCTCCTCTACACATACACAGGTGCATACACTCACAGATAAACACACATACACACGTGCACACACACACACACACACATACACACGATAACTGAGAGTTTAATCAATTCCTACACTTTATCTCTCCAAGTCTTGGCTTTATCATATGAAGAATAGTCAGTCCTCTCAGTTGGTGGCTATGGGGATTAAATACATTTGATACACCAGAACCCTGAGGTAACATGTACCATAAGTCATCCATACATGAAGCTCCCACTGCTATTGTTGTTTCCNACAATGCAAAGCTTCTGTTAAGTGAGTCCCTTATCCTACTGCTGCTGTGTTCTAGACAGATGAACCAAATTAACCTCAGGCCTCTCATTGCCTTTAAATCTTGATTTCAACTCTACCCAGACAAGATTCTCTCATCCTCTCAACTGTCTCTTAATATGTCTGCTGATTGTTTTTTTCTTAAATAGGGTTAGATTGTTTTCCACCCAAAGGGCTCAGTAGAGAAAATAGGCATGAAGGAAAATCTGTTTTAGCCATTAACAATGTCTCTCATGCTCCCGGCAACCTAAGTGGGTGCCCCATGCTGACCCTTCTCACTTCCCATCTGCACACAGGTTTCCTTTAATTTTAATAGAAACAGCACTGGGTCAACCCATCACAACCTGTGACCTTTCCCAACAAAACAAGGCCCCAACACAGGACTCAAAAGTTCAGGGAGCTTCCAAGCGCAATTTAAAATAAATGCTCACGTAGGTGCTACGGTCAGCACTCAGAATTTGTCTCCAAGTGATTTGCATGCTCAGAGCAATATTCTCCAATGCTTTGGCCCCATTGGGGAGCGATTTGCATTCAGGGAGGAAAGGCTAATATTAAAGTTTTAGCAATTATTGAAACACATCCAGTTGGTACTCCAATAAATTATTCTAACCCAATTACTAAAAGTATNGCAAAACGTTGCTGTGTGTTCAGAGCCATTCTGCCCAGGAGCCTGTATTGGTGGGGTAATTAAAAGCACACCAGCAAGGGTTTCTGCTCAAATATTTGGGAGTGTTTTGTGCTATTTGAATTAGTTCTCTTAGACACACAAAGAGAGAGCTCTGTCTACTCCTTGCTTTTTGCACTTCTGTTTTCCCAGCCCTTGGCTTCTGTCACTTCCTGCTCCTGGTACCTACAGGTTCTTTCCAATTCCAACCCTACCAAACAACGTGATAATAATCAGTGCCACACACATACACGCGCACGCGCGCGCACACACACACACACACACACAGAGAGAGAGAGAGAGCTCTTCCTTCTTTGTTTAAAGCAAGTACTGTGGAGACTGCTGAGTGAGTCTAGGGATCCCAGTTCAAGTCCCTAGCACCCAGGTAAAAAGCCAGCTGTGGCCACATACATACCTACAACCCCAGTGCTGTGGAGACAGACAGGAGGATCACTGGGGCTTGCTGACTTAGAGACAGAGATCCTGTCTCAAGTGAACGAGGCAGAGAATATAGAGCAGGACACATCCTCCTCTGCCATCCATGTACCCACACACATGTGCGGTGACACACACACATACAGAGAAGCAAAAGCAGATTTTATCATGTTTTGTGCCTTTACAAGGTCAGGAACGAACTTCACATTTCTGGAATAAACCCTACAGTTATATCCCAGGGATTGTTGCCAAGAATAAGAAAAAGACATGTTACAAAATCTATACTAACCTCTCAAGTTCACAAAGTTGTGTCAAAGCCAAGTTCAAACTCAGGTCAGATCATTTCAAGTTCCCCTGACCTGTGCCACCCATATACCTTTCAATAATTGTTTATCGTCTGCCCATATGTGCTAGAACTGAACTAAACCCTGAGAATATGACAGTGAGAAAGCCAGGCAGACTCCTGCCCTCTTGGATCTTGTGTCCATTTATCTGTGTATTAGTCAGGTAAGCTAAAGGAATAAATAAATCCATTGTCTCTATGAAATATAGCAAGCATCACTTTCTTCTTCCTGCCACATGTCAATAAGGGTTGGTTGGGATCATAGAAAGTCATGTGTCCATATCTCCCTTTAAAGTTGATGGAGAAATCTAATGCCACTAGAAGTTAGAAGTCATAATGTTGCAAATATTTGCTACAGAGCACAACCTCAGCTCCCTCCAGACAGAGGGAGATAAATGTCCTGTTTAGAACTGCAGTTAGGAACTCTGCAGTGAATTTATAATCAAGCCAGGTCCCCAGAACTCTACTTCTGAGTCTTTCATCTCCAAACATCTCTGTCAGACCACAGGGATCCCAGGAATCAAACCCAGACATTATCACAGGGACCTGTGACACTCACTCCTTCCTAAAATTAGGCTCATTTCCCCCCTACCCCCCGCCCACCACATTCCAGGCAGCTGGCTCAGACGCCAAGATCTGAGGGTGGAAATGAATNCAGCCTGAAGCAGAGAATGACAGTGGGGGTGCATCTCTGCCTGAGTTAACTCTTCACAATCACTAGCCAGAGCCAGATGTTTTCAGCAGACAGCTACACAGATGTGGTCCTTCCTGCATCTCATGAATGNCCTCCTTCGTCATTAGTAATCTCTGCCCTACGGCAGAGTTGCTGGACNAACCAGCATTAGCTATGTTAGGCTGTATAATGATATTGACAGGAGTCAATAAATGTACCCATTTTATAGATGGAAACAAAGATCAAGAACTACAGTCTAAACAGCTGTCCTTATATCAACAGATAAGTGTAGTCCTCACCCCTCATCAAGGAAACTATTTGCAACATATGGAGACTGTTACAGAAAACCACAACAACTCCAAATGGAGAGTTGTGGAGACCAGTCCCAGCAGTATATCTAGAATACAGCTCCTACATCTAAGTCTCAGGGATTGCTGTGGAAGAGGGGCTGAGAGATTGTAAAACTCAGAGCATCAGAGAGTTTACTGTAAGATTGTTTCTCCTAGGAATGTCAGAATGTCAGGTGCAATACTCATAAAGTCTCACTAACATGAGTGTCTAGTTCAACATGAGCTGAACAAGGACAACACCAATAGACATTCCGACGTGGAGGGGCAAAGCCCATGAANCCTCAATGCTGGACAAAGAACTAGAGGAAACTAAGAAATGCTGAGAGCAGGAGAAATAGTCTCCACCAAGGAAGATACACCAATGTTATCTAATACCAAATGGCCAGCCCTGAAAACACACAGGTAGTTGGGGTTTTGTTTTGTTTTGTTACTTTTTTCTCTTTGCTGGGGGGCACCACCCAGCTCCCAAATAATCACGTGGAGACGGCATCTCTTATGAATGCCTGGCCTTGGCTTGGCTTGTTTCTAGCCAGCTTTTCTTAATTATCCCATCTATCTTTTGCCTCTGGGCTTTTATCTTTCTCTATTTCTGTATACCTTTCTTTATTTCTTACTCTGTGGCTTGCTGTGTACCTGGGTGGCTGGCCCATGGTGTCCTCTCTCCTCCTTTTCTTGCTTCTGCCTCTTCTCTCTTTCTCCTTCCATTTATTCTCTCTGCCTGGCAGTCCTGCCTATCCCTCTCCTGCCTAGGTACTGGTCATTCAGGTCTTTATTAGACCAATCAGGTGTTTTAGGCAGGCAAAGTAACACAGCTTCACAGAGTTAAATAAATGCAACAACATAAAAGAATGCAACACATCTTTGGATCATTAAACAAATGTTCTACAGCATAAACTAATGTAATACATCTTCAACTAATATTCCACAACACATACATACATATAAGAAACATTATATAGACAGAGCAGGTTGTACTTATAGCTTTAAGAATATATAACAATGAAAAAAAGAGGCCAAATTCTTGAAAAACAATTTAAAAGTGGTAGACAGGAGAGTTTGAAGAGGGAGAAAGGGGGAAATGATGTAATATCAATCTCAAAAACTGAAAGAAATAATCTTAAAAGGAAACAAAAAGAACAGGTACTCGGCTCACAGAGTGGCAGTGTAAACACTGAATTTGGGTCATTCTTCTGCCTGAACACAGCAGCTGAGGCTGTGGGGCCTCTGTCAGCAACCAAGACCATAGGCTCATGGCCTAGCATCTAAGGTGGTCAAAACTCATGCTTCCCAAGAGCAGGGATAAGCAAATTATTCCATGGTCCAAAGAGTCAGAAAATTCAATGCAAATCTGAATTCAGCAACAGCCAATAAGCAGAAAAAAACTAGTTTAAGGTGCCTACTATGCTCCAGAATGCCAACAAGTGCAGACTCTGAGTTCCTGTAGTGNCAGGCCTAAACTCAAGATGTCACCTCCTCTTTTGTTGGGGTGAGCAAAGACAGGGGCTCATGTAGCCNTGGCTAGCCTCAAATTCCAGATTTAGCTCAGGCTGACCCCGAACTTCTGATCTTCCAGCCTCCACTTGCCAAATGCTNGGATTTCAACTGAGCACCACCACTTTTGGCAAGTTAGGTAATTTGTGAATAAGAAATCTGAGCTTCANAGAGGATGAGTTGAGTTGCCGAAGGCCACACAGTTCATAAGAGGCACCGTGCCTCCAGAGACCGTGTGCCGCCTGACTTCCTACTTCCTATTCCTCCATGAATAAGCAACTCTGCTCGCTTCAGAGTCTCAGAGACAAGCTAGGTGAGCAAGAAGACAGAACACACACAAAACACACACACACACACACACACACACAGCCTAGGGTCAGGTTGGAAGAGCCCCCTCTGAGTTGTACCTGAAAAAACAATTAGCTCTAGAGCAGGGCAACATGCCTACCCCACCCTGGCAGCTGTGGGGAAAGGGGATGAAAATGGAGAAAAGAAGGAAGACAACGGATGTATGGGAGGAAAATGACAGCGGGGAGAGTAGGGGAGGGGACAGGAAGAGGAAGAGGCAGAACGACCACCCTTAGTCTCCTCAAGACCNCTCACGAGGCATCTAGTACCAGGCAGTGGGCCAAGTGCTTTCCATGCTCCAACTCATAAAATCTTCACAGATGGCACTAAAAGACACTACAGACAGGTCAAGGTTTTTCCCAAGGTCATGGTATTAGTTACTTTACGTGTTGCTATGAATTATCCAAAGCTAGAATCATCCAAAGCAGCAAACAAGGGAAGAGGACTTATTCTGGCTCATGGTTTAAAGGGGGGACAGTCACCACAGCAGAGAAGGCACAGAGGTGGAGGTTCCANGGCAGTGAGTGTGCAAAATGACTTGTTTACCTCTCTGCCCATACAGAAGCAGAGATGGAAACAAGCCTGAGGTGTAACTCACAGTGCCTACCACCGCCAGCCCCAAGAGTCCCACTTCCTCCAGAGAGGTCCTAAGCTTTAAATGATCCCTGGCTCCCAAAACACTGCCACCAACTGGTGACCAGCCATGCAACCTCAGGAGCCTGTGGGGTGCATTCTATAGCCAAACCCTAGAGAGCATTCAGCAGGTCAGAGGAAAAGTCAAGACTCAGACACATTTGAGCACTAAGTCCACTCCCTAGGCCAGCTACTGCATCTGAGGAGAGCAGGGTGGGCTTGGTGTGAACCAGAGCTCCTGGGGGGCATGACCCAGCTTCCTGCCTTTAGGAAAGCAGCAGGTAGATGTGGCTTCCTTCCAAAGGGGGATTCCTGTCCCACAGACTCACCAGATTTCCTCTCTCCCAGCTGTTTCCAGTGCTGGCCACAAGCAGCACACACCAGCACATGCTGTCTCTAGAGAGCTGTTTCCTCTTGCATCAGGGTNGGACTAGTGCTACTGAAATTTGACCCTCCAGAATCCCTCAGGAGCCAGTATACAGATGTCTCCTCCTGGCTCAGTTCCATCTGCCCATCCTTCTGCTCCCACTCCCACCAGAACACGTTCCTGATCATTCAATTGCCCAAGAATACCCTTCCCGGGCTCTGCTTCGGCAGCAGCCGTCTTNAGACATCCCACTTCCCGTGTTCTCCCAAGCGACCTCTGCTCGCTTGAGGGTCCTCAACACAAGCTCTGACTTCTTGTCACAGCTTCCAAGAGAGGAGAAATAGGGAGAAGGTGAAATGATGGAGACACAGAGATCCAGGCATCTGAGAGAAGGCAGCAAACTCCACCAGACCAGCAGTGCCCAGCCGCCCCCATGTCCACCTGCCCTCGGCCCCGTGCACTTTGAGTAATTAAGAACAGATGGCCCATCGCCTGTGCCAAGCCTCATTAACTCCTTAATGCTGCTCTTCTGGAGGCCGGATGGTTGGCCGGAAAAGCCAGCTTTGGAGGTCACCTGACTAAATGATGCCCAGCTCAGAGGGCTGCCCAGCTCCTCTCAGGCTGGCAGCTGCCCCTGTTATTCACCAAAACTACCACTGATGACCAGATGGGCTGGAAAAGGGGCATGGATGGGCCTAAGGGGCAGGGGCGGGGAAATATGCTGAGTGAAATAACTCAGGCCTCTGTGGCCTTGAATAAGCCAGTGAATGTGGTGTCTATTCTATCCCCTCACAAATGGTTATGGTAATAATANCAGTAAGAATAATGGTATATCGTTCTAATGGCGAGGATTATTCCTTTAATGGTGGTAGTAATTACTCTAGTGTTAATGGAAACACTGTANCAAACATGTTGCAGGTGTTATTTTAGTCCATTGTCATAACTGCCCTTTGAGATGGTATCTCTCAGGATCTTTTTGTGTGAAACCATTTCTGGTCTGGGAAGATGTGAAAAAAATCTCTTCAACCCAAGTAGGGAACCAAGGACAGACCAAAGCAATGATATCACCATAGTCTAACATGGCCAACCAATGGTTGCTTGGGGTTGCTTATGAGAGCATGAGTGAGGCATTACTTACAGAAGCCTGGATGAATCCAAAGCAGCCGCACCAAAAGCCCACCCCAGTGTGGGTGACACTCATGAAAGCTGAACCCCTGGGGCTCTCTGCATGGCTTGAAGGCAGCTAGCTCCACAGGTCAGAGAGGCTCTTTCANAGTGGCTCGGCTAAGGATGGCCTCAGCAGTCCCTACCGCTTCTATAACCTGTGCATCCAGGAAGTTGCAGGGACTTCCCTGGGAATTCTCAGTTGTTTATTTCCTGAGTCTTGACAGNATCCCTTTAGAACTTCCTGAGTCACAAGGAGCTTCCAGCTGGAAGGTTTTAATGGAGAAGAAATAGCCACACGACAGACCTCCACTTTACAGATGAGAAAAACTGAGACTCAGAAAAGCAACTTGTACTTTGAATGTGAGATGCTCCCACAGGCTTGGTCTCCATCTCTAGCTAATGGTGCTCTTTGGGAAGAAGGTGAAAGCTTTGGGAAGTGGAGTCTAGCTGGCAGCTGTAGGTTATGGCCCAGCTCTGCTTCTGGTCCCATTTCTGCTTCCCAAACTTCTAAGTTGTGAAGAAATCACAATGCACATTCCCTCCTCCAGAGAGCTTCCCACTCTGGTACCTCAGCTTCCCCATCATTATGGGCTAGATCCCTCCAACTGTAATTCAGAAGTAAGATGCTCCCCAAGGTCACACTTTCTCACTACATCCTCATATGGCAGAAGAGCACACAGGCCCCATAAGGCTTCTGCTATAAAAACATGCCTCTATTTGCGAGAGCTCCACCATCATTAANCAGTTTCCCAAAGTCTTACTTTTAAATACTATTCTATCTGGTTTAGGTNTCAACATCTATCATGCTNTACCACCCATCCTACCTACCTTAGAGGGACATTCAAGTCTCAAAGGGAAAGAAGAAACTATAGAAGCCTTCTCTAGTCTTTGACACAGCAGACTTTTTGACCCCTTCAAAGCATTAACAGACTATTTCCAGGGATGGGGGAGATGGCTTATTTTATAAAGTGCTTACTTTCTAAACATGAGGACCCAAGTTCGATCCTTAGCACCCATGCAAAAAGTTAGGTAGGTGGTCATGCTTTTAATCCCAGTCCTTGGCAGGCAGGACAGGAGGATGCCTGGAACTCACTAGTGAGCCAGCCTAAACCACTCCTGAGCCCCAGATCATAGTAAGAAGCGCTGTCTCAAAAATCAAGATGGATAGCTTCTGGGGAACAGCACCCAAGATTGACCTCTGACCTCCACATTTATGCATGTGCAAATACACACACACACACACACGAACCCAAGCACACATAAACCCCATTTCTTACTCAATCTACTCTGTCCAGAATGTCTTTTAATACCTAAAACTCCAAGAAACTTCCTGTTCTTTGCAAAGCTTCTCACCACCCTGAATAAGGGAAAGATGACATGTGCTTATCTGTAGATTTTGGACAAAGNTGATCAAAGAGAAAATTCTGAGTAGTGATTGTCCCTGGCCAGGAAAAAAAGAAAAAAAAAACATGCAAGAAACTCACCCAGAGTGTCTCATTCAAGAATCTGGTGTGTATTGACTGAGCTTTGGGTAATCCAGACACAGGGAAGGTGGTGAGGTTCAGAGGTGAGCATAANGTGTAAGGGAAGGCCCTCAGCAAACAGCTTCTATCGTCCATGTACAATATTGGGCTTGGAGAACTAGAGAAAGATTGGTGCCTATTGGGGCACAGATGTGGAAGAGTACAGAGCAGTTCATCCTAGTGTCTTCTTTTCACATTTGAAAAAGGCTTGGCAGAAAAAGTCTCTTCTGTTTCTTCTAAAGGATAGGGGTTGTCTGGGCATGTGCAGTGTGTGAACCTCTTNTGTCAGTGCACTTTTCTCAACATCTATTGCTCTTCAGTCGAGAAGTGTTTGTTTTTTAATCAAAGGCAAATGTTGCTAGGGAGAAACAGCAAGTGCTTGGGAAGCCTGTGCTCCNCAGGGCTGCTGTTCCGATGTTTGTAGGTTGTAAACACCCACCTCCACTCCTAGAAAACCTCCTCCTGGAAACAAGTGGGTACCGGGCTCACTGGCTATACTTCCAATGAGGGTTAATTATACTGTCAGCTTGACACAACCTAGGGTCATCTGGGAAGGTAGTCTAGATCTGGAAAGGGACTATCTAGGTCAGGTTAGCCTGAGAGCATGTCTTTGGGAGATTGTCNTAACATTAACTAGAGTTGGAAGACCCAACCCACTGTGGGCAGCTCTANTCCCTGGGCAGGGACCCATGGACTGTGTAAAAGTNGAGAGAGGACTGAGAACTAGCATTCCTTAACTCTGTGCTCTCTGCTCTTGACAGTGAATGCCATGTGACTGGCTGTTTGAAGTACCTGTTGCCTTGATTTCCCCACAATGATGNACTATAACCTGGAATTGTGAGCCGAATAAACCCTTTCTGCCCCAAGTTGCTGTAGTTGGGGTGTTTTGCCACAGCAACAGAAAAAGAAGCTAGGACCCTGACTAATCAGTTCCCCATCACTTCTTTGAGCTGCTTTCATTAACCTTCCCTCAATCCCTCTGTTGCAGCTACAGTAGCCTCTAGAGGTGTTGTTCCTCATACTTGGCAGTCACTCTCCACACCCATCAACAATCTGTCCTTTCAGAGCATGCTGTCTCCTGAAGTCNGCATGGTTCTTTCTCATTCTCCTTCAAGACTTTATCAAATATCTCTTCAGTGAGATTTCCTTCCGATACTGCAGTCCACTCAATAATAGCCTCCCAAAACATCCAGATCCTAACCCTTGAGGCCTGTTCATATGCAAATAGCCAATGATGGCAAAGGTGCCCTGCAGATGTTTGGCTGATGAAGAGACTGCACCGGATCATTCTGGTAGGTTCAATAAAATCACATGGGTCCTCAAGAATGAGATGTGGGAGAAAGAATGAAAGGGAGGGAAACAGAGAAAGAGGGGCTGAGATTGGAATATTCTGGGATGCTGCCTTTGAACCGGAAGTGAAGAGCCAATTAATCCCATAAATTCAAGAACGCAGAGAGCTTTCAGAAGCTAGAAAGACAAGGAACCAATTCTTCAGGGCTGGGGAGATGGCTCAATTGAAAAAGTGATAGGCATACAATCACAACAAATGTAGTCCATCCCCAGAATCCACCAAAAGCTGGGCATGGTGCCATNTGCTTGTGATCCCAGTACTGGGGACTAGAGAGAGGAAGATCCCTGGAGATCACTGGCAAGCTGGCCTAGCAGACTCAGTGAGTTCCAAGCCAGAGAGAAACCCTGCGCTATCTAAGGAACCACAGCCAGGTTTGACCTCTAGCCTCAAAGTGCACAAACACACACCCACATACATGCTTGCCCACACAGACACACACACACACACACACACACACACACACACACACACACACACACACACGGGGCGTGGGGGAGCAGATTCTCCCCTAGAGCTTCCAGAAACAAACACAAACACAGTCCTGCACATCCATTACAAGCTTTCAACCTCCACAAGCATTCTACAACACATGCACGATTTTAATCCACTAAGTTGGGNGGTAATTTATCTCAGCAGCAAGAGGAAACTCCTCAGCCACCTCATCTGAAATGTTATTCTCCATCATTTGTGCTCATGCATGTATTTGCATTCATATACAACCTTATCTTTCACCTTGATTTAGTCTCCACACATCACCATCTGGCAATGAATAAATAAGAAAACCATGGCTGATGACCCCCGTGCACACACAGAAATGAATGCACACTGAAGTCCATGACCTTTGTCTGTTTTGGCCACTGCTGTCCCCAGTGGCCTTGCACCCAGACCCTGACCTATCGCTATTAAGAGACTAGACCCGCACAGAGGGACACTTACTTGTTTTATTGGTATTCATGCAAAACCACTCTTACCTCCCCACCATTAGCACTGGAGAACCAAGGTCTGTCTCTTTTATTCCCTGCTCCATCATGTCACCCCCTACCAAGGACATCTTGACAACCTGGAAGAACATTACAAACACTCGCAAAGCCAACAGGTCAGTGCTACCATAGCTTGCTACATCCAAACCCCTACGTTGCTAGCATCCTAACTAGTCAAGGGCCCTCACATTTTATTTGATTGCAAATATGTCTAATTCCAAGTTCACTGAAGCAGCAAGAAGCAGTAGGAAAAAAAAATCCACTCAAGTCTGTAATTTACAAAGCAAATCCACCCAGCAGAAGGATTCATCTTCAGGAAACAGTAGGATTCAATCAATTATATTTTGTGGGGAAAGAAAAGAAAGCCACCCCTGGTCCTCACACTTGCAGATCTATTATTCACCAACCTCGGGGAAGCAGTTTGCGGCCAAGGCTAATCATTTGGCTTCCGGAGGCTGGTGCTGCTTTTGCTCCCTGAAGAAGGAATGCAGCAGGCAGGAAAACAGACTGAGAATGAGTCCTTCTCTGGGAAAGGATGTATCAAAATCCAGCCAGTCTCACCCAGCTTGCTAAGTGAGCATTCTTGGAGTACAGAGCATTCTGGGAGTACAGGACAGTACGTCCCTTTGAAATCCTTACAAGTCAGATGTCCCTGAAAGGGCATATGCAAGGACATATTTAAATTACAGTTTTTCCCACCCTATGTAGCCAGCTACAAAGAATTGGAGAGTAGAACTCAAACTGAATGAATGAAGGGAGTTCAGGACAGTCTACACAGAGGAAGTGCTCCTCCCTTGAATCTTCCCCATCATAGATCCTTCTCCCGCCAAGCTGGAAAGGGCTCTTTTTTGTCTATTTCCTGACCAGTCTGTTGTCGCCTACCACATGTGTTTGCCTTTACATTCTGGAGACCATTATAGAGCCAAATGTATTCTAGACAGTGAGTTAAATAGATGCTAAATAAACTGATCATTAAATGAAGGGAGAGAGGGAGCAATGAGGTGGATGGGTGATAGATGGATGGATGGGTAAATGGTAGGTGTATGTATGTATGTATAGACTGATGAAAGTAAGAAGAGATGTATGTATGCATGGATGGATGGATGGATGGATGGATGGATGGATGGATGGATGGATGGATGGATGGACGGACAGATGGATGAATGGATGGATGGATAGATGATGGTAGGACTGATGATGAATGGATGGATATATGGGTGATTTGAAACCTATACCGAATGCCTACATTCCCCATTCATCTGATGATGGTCCAGAACATCCATTCAACTTATTGTTTCTCATCCATCTACCCCTCCTAAGATTCTGACTAAGCCCATCTCAAATGGAATCTGTGAGTGTATTCCTGAACACTGTCCCAGGTTCCTCTGATCCCAATCATGTTTGAGAACACATGCTCTATCCATCTGTTNAATGCTTCCTTACATGAAGTGTCCTGGTGTTAATTCCTCACCCCAGGAGAATCTTCACAGGTGAAGTCCTTCATTCAAAGTGAGAACCAAGACCTGATGACTTTACCCCGCCTCTCTAAATGCAGCCCTATGGATCCTCCAGGAGTACTGAATGACACACCTTCCTGCCTGCCATCTCTNTTCTGTCTGTTTTCCCTATTCCTCTACACACATTCTCTGAACCTCGCAATCCAATGATTCGCACCCAAATTCTTGTCTCGAAGTCTGCCTCTGAGAAAACTCAAACTAAGACAATACTAATGCTGTCATAGGCAAATACATTTTCAGGGGAGAACACCAAGACAGAGAAAGATTAAGTGACTTGCCTCCAGTCATGCAGCTGGGAAGTGTAAAGCCAACATTCACACCAAGGCAGTGTGTCTCTTAACATTGAGTGTTTTTCTTTCTGATCAAGCTGGGTAAACCAAGGGGAATCGTTGCCTTCTGGTGCAGAGGGATAACCTCACACACTGAAATACTTTGTATATTCTGTGGCTGTGTGTGCAAACGGTTTTGTGAGTGACTGCGAAGACCATTTTCCATTCCCTAATCTCTAATGAACCTGTCAGGCCTCCCAGAACAGCCAGATGTGATTTGTTGAAGATGTGAGTGCGGAAGCCTTGCTAATGGTATTATCGTGCTGTAAGGATTTCTGGTGTGCTTGTAAACCTAAAACCATAATTGCCAGAAAGAACTCGTCCCCCACAAATCAAGACCCTCTGTATTGACAATTACATCCGGTGTTGCATGGAATTTAATGCCTAAATAATGAAGTCAAAGAACAATGCCAGAGACTGAGCATTTGAATATACTTGATTGATTCATTTCTCGCTCCCATTAAATAACCCACTTAGTTGGTGANGCTTAAGTTCAGCAGACTTAGAAAGAACATAATACGCCAGAGAGACAAGGTTGCACAGATTAATAACTGGATGTGGGTACAGGCTGGTGCCCCCTAATAGCAGCACAAAAATAGGTTATCATCAAAAATCCAGATTTAATGTTCTGAAATGGGAATTCGTGCTTTTCCTTTATATGAGTCCATACTTATCACCACGGGCTAATGGGACATAAACCAAAAATCAGGGCTAACTGTGCAATTCCAGGGGAGTGGGCTTTTTAAATTTAATACCATCTAAGATCGTGATCTTTGCTTGAGATCTTTAATGTTTAAATTACAATGTGTGACTATTAAACACAGTTGATTGTGACTGAACTCTCTGAAAAAGCTAATTTATGAACCCAGCAGCCTCTCACACATGCACCATTTTAAAGAAGATTGTGCCCACTCTTCATTTATGCCAATTTCTCCAGTATAGCAATAAAAATTCTTAAATGGCCTATATAAACAAAACCATGCACTGCATGTATCAGGCTGGTGTGTGTGAGTCTTGCAGGGGGCTGTGCAATTAAATGATGGTGGCAGCATTTAGAAAACTCTAGACAGGGATTTGGCTCCTGGGAACATCTCTTAAGTTTCTTTGGTGCTGTTCTGGTGAAGGATGGAGGTGACCCAATCTTGTAGTTTAAGGACAAACTGAACTGTGCCAACAGGCTCCTGTGCTTGAACAGTTGGTCTCCAGCTACTAATGCTGCGTGAGAAAGCTGTGGAACCTTTAAGATGTGGAACCTGACTGGAGGAAGTGGGTCACTGGTGGTAAGCCTTGAAGCTTCACAGCCCAGCTCCACTTCCTGTTCGCTCTCGGCTTCCTGACTGNGGATGCAATTGNAACCAGTTGGCCTCTNTCTGCCTCCACTAGACCTTCTGCACCTGCTGCCATGTCTTTCTCACCATGATCCGTTTGAACTGTGAGTCAGAATAAATCTTTCTTCCCGTCAATCTTTTCTTGTTAGGTATTTGACCACAGCAATAAGGAACANAACTAACAGGAAAAGGATGTTTCAAGTTGACAATGACAACATGGGCTCCCCCAGCCAGGATTCTCTTCCTAAGATAATTTCATGAAGTCTCTTGGGAGAATATTTCCCTGTAAATAAATCCAACATCAGCATGAGGCTTGTACCNTACTTGTCCTTCTGATTGTTGTGCGATCCCTTATNGTTTGCTGTGCTTACCATCTAATGCTTGTGCCATTTGGCCATGAGAACTGCTTCATGTTTTTCCCAGGGGTCTGACCACATCCTAGAAGGACATATCACTGAGGTTGTGGGAACAAAAAGAAGGCGTTTCTCATGAGTGCTAGTACATTCCACTTTCCAGAAACAATGGTCCACCCACTCAGTGACNTTTTAGTTTATGTTCTAGAATCATCTTTTTAATGTTATCAAAAAAGTATACATGGTGCTAGCTAGCTCAGTAAAACTTAAGTGTAAAGGTTAAAACCAGGCCNGGCGGTGGTGGCACAGGCCTTTAATCCCAGCACTTGGGAGACAGAGGCAGGCGGATCTCTGTGAGTTCGAGGCCAGCCTGGGCTACTGAGTGAGTTCCAGGAAAGGCACCAAAGCTACACAGAGAAACCCTGTCTTGAAGAAAGGAAAAAAAAGGTTAAAACCAGAGTCAGGGACAATATGATACCAAAATATATTGCAGAGATTTACTTCTCAAGATCTTTATACATTTGTGGAATTTACTTAACTTTATCCTGAGTTCCCTGGAAACCAAGACATAAAGGGAAACTGTACTCACTCTATGCATTATCGGGGAAAAATAGATATTTCCTGACTCAAAGAAAACATGGTGTCATGGTGTCTTCAGGAGAACAGATAACCACTACACACACACACACACACACACACACACACACACACACACACACACACCAAGGACAGATACCTGTTAGAAACACATTGTCCTCATGAAATCCAGCAATCAATTCTCCCTCTGGGAAAAAGCCTTGACACACCACTTTCTCCAGGAGAACAGCCAAGGAATAGGGTTTGGTAAGTTATGTACTGGCTCCGTTCAGTCTCCAGATGTAGCTTTGAAACACGAATAAGAACCTGCATGTAAGTCTGGAGTCTTTCGCACAGGGTTAAAAGGGGACCACACTAGATAAGATGAGNACTGCTTAACGTGGAGACCAAGCTTGAATCCCTGACTATTTTTCCTTCTCTATGGAAAGGCATGAGCTGCTCTAATAGAAATTCTAAAGGAAAGACTGTACAAGAGTCTAGATAATGTGATCCTAAAATCCCCAGTGGTCAGGTTCAAGACCAACCAGTATGGTCCAGGAGCTTCAGCCCGGCCTTCAAATCCAATTTCTTTCAGGAAGCTCAGGCTGCTTCAGAAAACATCAAAGATACTAGTAAAACAGTCAACTAAGCCATGTGGCTAAGGAGCTATCAGTTCAGGGCTGTAGTTTGACTAGGAACTGTCCCCAACTAAGCCATGTGGCTAAGGAGCTATCAGTTCAGGGCTGTNGTTTGACTAGGAACTGTCCCCAACTAAGCCATGTGGCTAAGGAGCTATCAGTTCAGGGCTGTGGTTTGACTAGGAACTGTCCCCAACTAAGCCATGTGGCTAAGGAGCTATCAGTTCAGGGCTGTGGTTTGACTAGGAACTGTCCCGAACTAAGCCATGTGGCTAAGGAGCTATCAGTTCAGGGCTGTGGTTTGACTAGGAATTGTCCCCACATGCTCACATGTTTGAACACTTGATCTGTAGTTGGAGATCCTGTTTAGGGAGTTTGCAAAATAGGTGGGGCCATAGTCCAGCAAGCCAGAAATGGGTTGTGAAGATGATATGTTTTTTATTCCAGTTAGAGATCTCTGTTTATACAGTGTGACCAGCTCCCTTGTATATGCTCCAGCCATCAAGCTAAAAGCTGGTCCCCACTTCACCACCTAACCCAAGAGCTAAATAAACCTGCTTTCCCCCTAAGTTGCTTCTTTAAGACACTTTGTCACAGGAGGAGAAAAGTAGCCAATTCACAGAGTGATGTCTGTCCCAAGGGTACACATCTCAAGACCTGTACAAGTCCTCCAGCCAGGGACAATAATGGCAGAATACAGAGTTGAGATATAGGGACAGTTTCTGCTGCCTCTGGTTCATTTCAACAAAAATACTCCTTTCCCCTTTCCAAGTGCTCTGTCTTGAGGCGTTTGATTTAAAGAGCCATTCAGTTGAGCTCAAGAGCATAGAAACAAGCTGTAAATCCTGAAAGCCACAGAGAAATCATTTGGTTGCATGGCTTAAAGGATAACCGGGGTGGTAGTGGCTTAAAGAGAAATGTCAGGGTCCAGTTCTTCTGCGTGGAAAGAAAGGAGCAGCGNAGACCAGGAACCCAAGGCCCAGACCTTGTTCCTTTGAAGTACTGTTTTCTGAATGGAAAAATCCAACCAGAAACACTGAAAGGTACTTGATCTATGTTTTCCACAGACTCAGAGAGAGAGTTCATTGTCCTTATATATGTGCCTCTGTGTCCTTCCAACTATGTAAGAGGGATGACTTCCAAGGAGCAATAGCAAGGAGCCAGCCATTCAGGAAACAATATGTAAATAATGACCATGCTGATTGGACAAGCTGCCAACCAATGGTGATGCAATGAGTTTGGACTCTTCCATTCCTATTTTCTCTGTTAGTCTGGGACTAAGAGCATTTTACATTCTCAACTCATGAAGTGGGCAGGAAAGATTTCATCATTACAGGCACATGTGAGTGCATGTGTGTTAGAAAGGCCAACCCAGGCAGGAACAGGACAGACCCAGCAGAAACTAATTCTTCCAGCTGTTCCCAGAGTTTGGTCCTGACCTCCCCTATGATGGTCAACATCTGGAATGAACAAATACTAATTGCAACAAGGCCTTCAGGGCTCACCTATTTACATATAAATAGTTTCTGACCAGAGCCAGCCACAAGCAATGGTTAATTTAATTTACTATCCCTTGACAAAAGAATACTCCTTGGTTTCCCAGCACTTTCAGCCTTGGTAGATAGGCCCTTGGGAAATAAAAATTAGATTGAGAGAAAATTACCAGTGGTGGGGAACAGTATAAAAGTGACAGCAACATATATAACCCTCCTGCAGGGGTGGGTGAGAGTGGCATGTTGTTGTTCCCTGGCTCCAAAGTTCAACATTTCCTGGGTGATTTACATGCCTGCTGTCATCTCAGCCCCTGGAGTCATTCTGGCCACTTCAGGCAAGGCTCTCCCACAGTGCACATCCTGTTACTGTCACAGATGGGATGCATTACCAGGCTAAGCAGTGAGAAATGTTTGGACAAAAAGCCACGAGAAAATGGGTCTCCACAAATAAGAGGTTAAAGAAGTGCCTGGAAAACTGAGACTGGAAGTATGGAAAAGAAAGACACAATCTTGACTCCACGGTAGTTGCCGTGTGTGTGTGTGTGTGTGTGTGTGTGTGTGTGTGTGTGTGTGTGTGTGTGTGGGTTGTGGGGGGGAGAATCTATAATAGAGCAGAAAAATACCTGGAGTGGCCCAGCTGTCATCCCTCAATTTCTCTGTAGAAGTCTATTATTGTTCTGGGTGAGTGCCCAGCTTTGCAGTTACCTCTCAGCTCCATTGTTAACCCCACACAGTTGTCCCTTGTTCCCAAATGTTGGCATTGGGTACCTTCCTTTGCTTACAACATGTTTTTCCTCCTCATCCCTGTCCTGCTATATACCCTAAAAAACTCAGCCCAAGCATCACAGCCTCCTCAAGGAAGCNCTCTTCGGAGACTTCTTGGCNAGTCTTTTGCACCTGTAGTGCAACTGCTGTGACCATGCAGGGAACAGAAATGTGTGCATAGAGAAGATACTCAGGGATGAGAATANGAGTCAGAAGCAAGAAAGTTAGGAAACTCCCAACTTGACTTCTCTAGCTGGCGTGGCTTGCTGACTAGAGCTTTTCCTGTGGTGTACATGTCATAAATGTGTCCTTACTTTACATGTGTAATAATTAAATTATATTACACATACATTCACCCAAAATTGTTAAGGCAAGGGTCACACCTGCTTTTTTGTTGTACCTACTACAGCACCTAACACATAGGTAGTGCCCAATAAATATGTATGGGAATTAAATAATTAGTTCACTAATTCCTTAATTAATGGGCAGACATGAGAAATGAGATTATAAATGGGGCTAAATTCCAAAGTTCATTTGCATGTGTCTACACAGTGAAATGAGATGGGGACATTCACAGAGACAATGGGTGCCAAGTTCCACGAGGGAAAAATTCCATGCAAACCTGGGAGGGTCTGATTCTAAGCCTCACCTGAAGCTGCTGTGGAGTGTCTTTTCCCCAGTGGAACCTAAAACCCGTTACAGACATGTAAACAAACTTGAATGATAAGGCTGTCTGAATCCACCACCATTTTCATGTCGCCTTGTCATGAGGTACAGTGAAGATTTCTGCATTTCCCCCTGGCCTGATAACTCCTCCTGGAGAGAGGCCATTTTGGGAGATAAGTTGACTACACTGGAGCTCGAGGGCCTCGATGTCACATGCAACTCACAACAGAACCCTAAACAGTTAACTCTGGATTCTCTCACTTTGACAAACATTACTGCAAGTGGAATATATAAATTAAAATTGGACAGGGATTTCTCTGCTGGTATGGAAGGAACCAGGGGAGAAANAGAAGATGATAAGAGTACTAAGAGAGTGGGGGACTTTTCAATTGTATACCATGGGGCAATGTAATATGTGTTTCTCCTATTACATCTTAAATTCTACTTTGCTCATTGTTTCTCTTGTGTGAGTAGACTTTAAATTTTTATTGTCTGGTAATTTCATACATGAATACAACGTGTTGAGACCATATCCACCCCTTGCTGACCTCCACGATTCCTCCCAGCCCTCCCATTCCCCACATTGTAGGTAATTATGGCAATGCTTCAAGAGCAGGATAAATGGGCAGCTAACATGTAGATGGTAAAGGGATGGGAAGACAGTCCCTAGCTAAGAAACCTGGAGGGGAGGGCTGAATGACACTCTGTCAGTCAGAGATTGGGCTGTTTGGATCCATCAGGTGTGTTTCTCCTCATATACCTTGGAGATTTAGATTGACTACTTAGCAGGGTGTTAAAAGAAAAGAGAAACTAAGGTTGAGTTTATAGTGAAACATAACACCATAAAACTTACTGGCATCTAATGCTTGTCAAGCACTTTTCAGGGTCTGTGCCCTGTCCCTCTGCTCCCCTCTATCTCCAGGGTCTCATAAAGCTTAGGATGGCCTTAAGCTTGCCTGATAGACCAAGGCTGGTCTTGAACTTCTGATCCATCCTGCTTCTATACCACCCCAAAAGTGCTAAGATTATGGGTGTGTACCACCTCAGCACCCATATCTCATTTAAATGTCTCAGCATCTCTATGGAGTCACTGATGTCCTGTCTATTTTTATAGATGAAGAGTGAAGAAACTACGGACCCTTGAGATACATTAACCCAGTTTAGAACCTAGATTTGAACCCCTGTTTGTCTTCCTACCATGATACACTGCCTCCTAAAATTACCTGGGAAGCTGGTAAAGAAGAAAAAGGAGAAATACATTTGCCCAGATGTTGGGTGGCAATGGAGATGGCAGCACCAGTTCAAGCGAGAATTCCTGACAGTAACTCTTGCCATAAGCTCCTCTACCNTGAACCACGTGGGTCACCATGGCCTTAGGGCTTTTAGGACTTATTTTGGGCAAATCAGCAGGGGAAGTCAGACAACACTGACAAGGAATGTAAACTTTGGAATCAGGCAAATATAGATTTGAATCGTGACTTCAGTTCCCTGTGTAGAAAAGTTCAACTCTAAATTTCCCTTTAGCGATAATAATCATAAATATAAATTTAATGATTAGTCAAAAACAGAGCAGTTCTTCTGAATCAGAGAAAAAGTGTCCCTGGAGAATAATATCCTTGAATCTCTTTCTTTGCATTCACAGGCTTAACAGAGCTCAAGAGCTCTGTCCTGTGACTTTCTTAATTCCCAAAAATAAACCAAGAAGCTCTGGTGTCGGTGGAGTGCACATTAATCTAATGAAAGAAACAAGACTGACCTTGGTGATTGTTTTGCGACCTCGGACAAATTATGTCACCCCACTGAGACTTAGGGTCTGTCATCTATGAAAATGAAGATTAGCACACACGACAGTTTGTTTTGTGGATGAAGGGAGATGATGCATGTAAAATGGGAAATACCATGCCTGGCACCAAGCAGGCAGGAAGTGATGAGGTGGTGATGATGTTGGAGATGATACTGATGATGAAAATGACAAAGACAAGGCCGTCAAGCTGGGATGGTAGCTCAGCTGGTAGAGTTGTCAGGCAAGCATGAGGACTTGAATTTGGTCCCCAGAATCCACGTAAAAATCCAGTTATAGCGGCATGCTTTCAATCCCAGAATGAAGGTGCAGAAACAGTCTGATCCCTCTGATCCCACTGGCNAGTCTAGTCTAATCAGCAAACCCCAGGTAAAGTGAGAGACCCCATCTCGGTACACAAGGTGGATGTTATGCTAAGCAATGACCCATGAGGTTGACCTCTGACCTCCACAAGCATGTGCATACATATGTACCAATTCATATACACAAAAAGAAAGCAAGATCTTGATGAGGCAGTTTTGTGTTGATGGTGGCTGAGGTAGAGCTGATGATGATAGTGGCAGTGCTAATGGCAGTGAGGGTAGTGGTGGTCATGGTGGTGGTGGTCAGGGTGGTGATGATGATGATGGTGGTGGTGGTGATGAGGATGATGGTGATAGTGGTGATGATGGTGATAGCAAAGGCAATGAGAACAGTACAATAAGACCATTATAATCAGTGACCACAATGTGGTGCTGGTTAGTGGTGATGTCACTGATG
Organism: Neotoma lepida; assembly: GCA_001675575.1. NCBI lineage: Eukaryota > Metazoa > Chordata > Mammalia > Rodentia > Cricetidae > Neotoma > Neotoma lepida. The sequence goes on along the minus strand of LZPO01116839.1, from coordinate 532,830 downwards.
TGGGAAAACAAAGCAAAGGAAGAAAATCCAAAAATAAAGGAGGAAGGATACAGGAGCCTAGATTAAAGAAGAAAGGGAAGGATCTCAATGAAGCGTTAATTATAACTCACTGGTGACCGACTTACCTGCTTAACCTAAAGGGTTTTTGTATCTAGAACTTGTATCCTTCTCCCGATTAGGGCTACAACACCAACCACACTATTGGCTAGAGCCACTGGACCCCCTCCAGCCTCACTCATCACTCACCCTCCCTCTCCTCCAGGAATGAGAAAGGAACCATGTTCTTTGGTTATGTGAGAAGAATAATTTATTCACGGTTCCCATAGCCATGTGCCTCCTGTGCAGTGAACTAGCAATGAAGACCACAAAATACAGGATCCTTGTGACCCCTCATTTCAAATGGAGTAAGACCAGGTCTGGGAGGATGTTGCCAACTCCCTTTCTCAGTGCCACCATTCATGAATGGAAATGAAGCCTCTTTGAGAGCTCAGAGTACATCATGCAGATGATTAAGTTCATGTACACAAATGTGCTGAGATCTCTCAAGCAGCAACCATTGAGTATCTTAATNTTTAGATAATTATGAAGTGCAGAATTACTCTAACAGTTAAAAGCATGATTTTTTAGCAAGTTGTTTAATCTTGTCACATCTCTACATGATGGAATAATAAGCTTATGTAGTAGTACCAATCATGTAAGACAATAATAAGACTCAATGGAGAGACTCTATCTAAAGGGTTTGATACNGTATCTTTCTGAGGCCTGGGATTGTAAGTGATGGAGAGCATGCCTAACANCACAAACCCTAGGGACAGTCCTCAACACTATATCTTCCAATATCTTTCAGTAACAGCTGGTATTACTATATAAAAACAATATAACATGTTTAAATATTAAAGACATAGATATGACTATGGACCCCTAGACTGAACTGTGAACAATTCTGAAGATGGAGTCCAACCATTTTAACATGGTTGGTACAAGCCCTTCATCACCTGCTGTGGGATGTCTTTCTGTACACAGTGATTATGTGTTGTTCTGATTGGTTGATAAATAAAGCTGCATTGGCCTATGGCAGGGCAGGATAAGGTTAGGTGGTACATTCAGATTGAAGAAGAGACAAAGAAGGATGGAGTCAGGGGAGATGCCTAGCCGCCACCCAAGGGGAAGCAAGATGTCAACAGACTGGTAACGACACAGCTACGTAGCAAAACAGATTAATAGAAATGGGTTAATTTAAGATGAAAGAGCTAGCTAGTAAGAAGCCTGCCATAGGCCATATAGCTTATAAATAATATTAAGCCTCTGAGTGATTATTTTATAAGTGGCTGAAGGGCTGTGGGGCTAGGTGGGACCGGAGAAANCTTCTGGCTATAATCACCTGTCTCCTGCTGACTTTCTGNGTGGACTAGACCTTCCCAAATCTCCCTCCTTCCTTCTGNCTATCATATTCTTTCTCTTTTTGCTCTTTTCATTATATTTTGACCCTCCTAAAATACTCAGCCCCCAGGCTAGGGGAGCTAAGGAAAGAATCCTTTAATACTCTTCTATCACAGCCCAGTTTGGTAATTCCCTAGCTTTTTATCTTTCTCCACTACTTGTGCCTGAGGTGGACAGAGGAAAGTTCTTTCCTTCCATCTTTATTACAGTTGCAGATATTAAACTCATGTCTCCTGGCTTGTGTGCTTGGTGCCCTGACCTGCTGAGTCATCTCATTGGCTTAATCCTAGACNTCTTGAGGGATTATTGCTATGGTTAGAGTTTAAGGTTAGGGTCAGGGTTCATGCTAAGGTCAGGTTAGAACCTATTAGGATTCATATTAGAAATAAAACTAAGGGTAGGATTTGGGGACCTTGGGACAGGCAAATGAGACACAGGGTGAGCTAAGATGCTAACACACAAGCACCCTTACATCAAGATCATATTTTATCTACTTTTTAAAATTAAATTTCACTTGAAATAATAACAAAAGATTCTGCGTGTGGTTCATAAACCACATGTGTAAATCACTGTAAGGAAACTCCAGAGCCATCTTTCAGACTGAAGGATGGAGACCACAGCCCAGGCCTAGGAACTTGACAGCCTCACAAATTAAACTTTTCCACTCACAGACATGCTGCCTACAAAGCTAAAGCTGCTCCATACATGGAATAGAGGGTGGTAACCACTATGGGTCCTCAGAAAATAAATGATCGGTGCACACTTCCCTACTGACCTTCAGGAGCTAGGTAGTATGGCCAGGAGTACAAGCAAGAGCACACCAACCTCCTCATACTGTAGATGGAAGTAAGGAAATATTTCAGAATGACTATGGTCTTCGCCAATTCAAAATGCCAGACACAGAGACCTGGACACCAGAGGCTAGACAAGATATACATGGTATAAGGACTAGGGAAATCATCACTTCATTGTGAAAGCAAGAAAAACTAACTTCAGATCCCCAGCACCCACATAAAAATATCAGACATAGCAGTGTACGTATGTAATCCCACCACTGGGGAAGCAGAGACAAGAGAATCCCTAGGGCTCAGTGTACAGCATGCACAGCTGCATCAGTGAAATCTAGATTCAGTGAAGGACCCTTCCTCAAAAAGTAAGGTGGAGAGCAACTGAGAAAGACATCTAACATGTACCTCTAGCCTGTGCATGCACATGCATGCACACACACACAAACATGTAGACACACACACACACAAAATCAGGANTCCAGGGACTGGAAAGATGGTACAATGGTTAAGTGTTTACTGTTCTTTCAGAGGACCTGCGTTCTGTTCCCAGCATCCACACGGCAGCTCACAACCACCTGTAACTCCAGATCCAAGGGATCTGATGCTCTTTTCTGGCCTCCATAGGCTCCTGCATGTACATGATGCACAGAAACTAATACAGACAGACGACAGACACACACACACACACATACACACACACACACACACCACATATATTTTAATCTTAAAAAATTAAATTAATCCAAGAATGGATGGACACTAATAATTCATTAGACATGATAATCTTTGGGAAAGTTTGAAACTGAGGGGAGATGACTTCTTGCAAAGGCAGATGTTAGCTCAATGTTCATATAAAGGACCAGATTAAGCTTCCACTTTAAATTTTCCAAGCTTCATACAGTCTCTGCCACAGCCACTTAACTCTGTGGCTTTTGGATAAAAGCAACCATATGCAATTCATTTATGAATGTTGTGGCTATGTTCCAATAAAACTTTATCAAAAATTAAAGTAAGGAACAAATTGGATTTGACTCATGGACATTGTTTATTGACCCATGAAGTAGAGGATTTGAGGCCACATTTTGGAAACTGCCATAAGAGACTTGTCTTCTAGAAATGGAATCACTACAGAAGAGAACAAGATCAGGACTATAATATTATTTTTAAAGCCCTGTATCCTTTTTACTTGGTGTTGTTGTTTATTGCTGCTGCTGCTATTGTTGCTTAAGCAGAGCAAACTGTTTATGTCCATTACAAACAAGCAAAAAAATCCTNACTGTTAGACAACAGGAAGCTAGACAACAGGAAGCTGGGAGCACAAGCAGACATGGACCTCATTCCAACTCCTTTGATTCCCATTCTAGTGCTCTTTGATTTCAATGTGCATCACAAAGAACGCCCTTTCTGAAGCATCTTTCATTCTGACCCAAACCCCACACTGCCATGGTTAACATCACCAAAAGAAAGGACGCGTCTGAGACAGACTGCCCATGGATATGGAAAACTGACAGCACCACCCTCGGGGCCAGATGTGGTCCAGACATCTGTGCTCTGATGGAGGCACTCCATTTGGCAGGACCAGGGAGAGCTCAGCAGGAGCAGCATCAATTAGCAGCCTCTTTGGAGAAGGGATAATGGCAGTGCATCACTGCAATCAAGCCTCATGCAGTCACTATAAATAATGGTGATCAAGACTCCGCCCAAGCACATAGATGGGCTCTGAATGATTTTAAGAAAGAACTTCAGAAAATTCTAAAATTCTCATCCATGGTCAGAAGAAAGGGGAGTTCTCTAGAAAACAATTCTGCNGTACGGAGCAAAGTTTACAACACAACCTTGAGACTTGGGCTCCGGGTTCATTCTTCCATCCTGTGAGAACATATCCTCCCAGGAATGTCCAACCTTTCCACATTGCTGCACAGTATGTTGGGCCAAATTTTTTCCTGTTCATGCATGATTCCCCAAGACCACAGGTGAAGAATCAGAAAAGCAGATTTCTTTACAAGATGTTCATCACACTGAGGCTTGTTTCAGAAGCTAAGGGTTCAGGGGAGTGTCCAAAGGCAGCAACTCCACTAGATATATTANGGCATCCAGCCACAGGATGGGAAATGAATTAGGATATTAAAGTATCTTTCATGACTTGTGGAGATACTGGCACTATGGTAGAGAACACACAAAACCAACTAGTGGTTAATAATAACTAGTGGTTAATAAACAGCAACCCAATGCATGATCTAACTTTCNTTGGCTTAGATATGGTGATTAGCTGTTTGAGCTTGAGGGCTCAAGGATTCTTCATTTTCTTCCTATTCCTTTTATTTCCTCTTTATTATATTTTATTTTCATCTCTTTGCATATAACATGTTAGATGTCATTAAGACATTTTGAACATGTGTCTCCCTGACACTCCTGTTCCACTCCCCTTGTGCCCTCCCAACCCCAAACTCTTCTCTTTCATGTCCCATGTGTCCTTTTAAGTCACTCTCCAGCTGTGGTGGTTTGAGTGAGAATGGCCCCCACATGTTCCCAGTTAGTGGACTGTTTAGGAAGAATTAGGAGGTATGTCCTTATTGGGGGTGGGCTTTGAATTTTCAAAAGCACGTGCAAGGCACAGTCTCAGATCTCTCTCTCTCTCTCTCTCTCTCTCTCTCTCTCTCTCTCTCTCTCTCTCTCTCTCTCTCTCTCCCTCCCTCCCTCTCTCATTTGCAGATCAAGATATAAGTTCTCAGCTACTGCTCTAGCACCATACCTGCCTGTTGACCACCATGTTTCTTGTCGTGGTGGCCATGGACTCATCCTCTAAAACTGTGAAGAAGCCCCCAGTTAAATGCTTTCCTTTATAAGATGCCTTGGTCATGTGTCTCTTCATAACAATAGAAAAGTAACTAAGACACCATTCATCCCTCATCACCTAACTTTGAGATACCACCTCACCCCATTAAGAATACCTATTACTAAGATATCTGACAACAATATTAGCGATGATATGGAAAAAGAGGAGCCCTTATTCACTGCTGGTCAGAGTGCAAATTAGTACAGTCACTCTGGAAATTAGTATAGGAGTTCCTCAAAAACTTAAAACTATATCTACCATATGACCCAGATAGACCACTCCTGGGACTATCCCCAGTGTATTCTGTATTCTACCACAGAGATACACATCCATGTTTATTGCTGCTGTATTCATGAGAACAAGGAAATGGAAGCAGCCTAGATATCCATCAACATACAAGTTGATAATGAAAATGTGGTACATACACATAATGGAATATATTCAGTTGTGAGAAAAGTGAAATTGTGAAATTTGAATGAAAATGGGTAGATACGGAAAGTATAATATCAGGTGAAATGACCCAAATTCAGAAAGACAAAATCCCAGGTTCTTCTTCACTTTGGGACCCTAACCTATAATATACACCTGGATATACACAATCAAAGATTCCTCCTATAGGGTTTTATATTTTTCATGATGCTATTATAGAACCAATAAAGAATGAAGGGATGGTGGGAAAGTTCCTAGTGTAAGGAGACAGTAAGGACAATTTAAAGGCTGTGACAGCAGAGCAATGGCCCATTCCTCATACTGATTTTTAAAGACTCTCCAAGGAGTTCTAAGCCTGTCTCTTATACACATCTAGATGTGTATAAGAGACAGCCCAAATTCAGAAAGACAAAATCCCAGGTTCTTCTTCACTTCGGGACCCTAACCTATAATATACACCTGGATATACACAATCAAAGATTCCTCCTATAGGGTTTTTTATTTTTCATGATGCTATTATAGAACCAATAAAGAATGAAGGGATGGTGGGAAAGTTCCTGGTGTAAGGAGACAGTAACGACAATTTAAAGGCTGTGACAGCAGAGCAATGGCCCATTCCTCATACTGATTTTTAAAGACTCTCCAAGGAGTTCTAAGCTGGAGCTTAAATGTCACTCCTTAGGGGAGCCTACTCATTTTCTCAGTGGTCACATGATGTTTTCTATACTCTAAGCATTTTGTGTTTTTCCTTCAAAGGACATACGAGAAAGTATCATTGTGATACATAATGATGTCATTGTATGACTCTACACCATGTATTTATATTATTGTGAAATTTATCAGTGTATGGCACTCATTGGTCTTAAATTACCAAATATGGTTGTCACTCTAAACAGCAGTGGTTATTTAAATTTCTGTGTAAACTCATTAAAATACAGTAAATTTTGAAACTCCACTTTTCAGTCACACTGGCCCTACTTGGCATGACTAGTAGCCACATGCAAGAAACTGGTGGCAAGAAACAGCTGTAGACATAAAGGATACAAAAAAAAATCCTATCACTGCAGTTCTGTTGGGCAATGTCAGTTCCATGAACTCTTGCTCACATTACCCCATCCCCAGTGCAAATGCCTGGCACCATACAAACACTTGGTAAAATATGCATAACTACAGTTAGATGTTTTCATTAAAGTAACTACAGTAGGTTGTCTTCATTTACCCCTGTTGGTAAAGTTCTTGTCATCCAGGCATGAGGACCCATGTGAAATCTGTGTGCATTGGTGTTCATCTGTAGTATCAGCAGTGGGGAGGAGGAGGCAGAGCAGAAGGATCCCATGGTCTTGTTGACCAGCTAGTNCCCCAAATGANTGAGCTTCAGGTTCAGGGAGANACCCTGTCTCAAAAAACAAAGTGGTGAGTAAATGAGAAAGACATCCGACATTGACCCCCAGATCCCACACATACACACAGGCACACTCACATGAACACATGCATGCATACATATAGGCACATGCACACATGCAAACTCACATAAATACCTCTACACATATGCATGTGTACACTTGCACATTCACAGGAATATATGCATACATACATACATACATACACACACATGCACACTCACATGGCAAACACACACACACACGAGTTCTCAGATTGGTTCCCTGTTTTCAAATCACCAGCACCATGCATTTCCAAGTGCATTTGGAAAGGAATAAATAAGATAAATAATATGAAAAACATCCTGAACCCTAAGGCATCCACACGAGGCAACTGGTACCCAACAGTGAAGATATCATTAAGGGAACAAANTAGAGCCAAGTTAGCTGTCTGCATCAGAACTGGAAGTATCATCCTCCTGGTACTGGGGCTGGGACACTTGACACAATAGATATGAGGAGCTGAAGATGATCAACCCATTCTCTCATCCTTGAATTTTTTTAAGATAAATATTTAAATATTTGTCAATATCCATAGACCTGTGTTCTGAGCCCATGCTATATTTAACCTGTGAGTTCCCCACTTCTCTCCCTCCAAAAGCTGACTATTACAGATCTCAATGTGAAGTTCTGTGAAAGCATTTCATGACCCACATTCTTTTTTTGTCTGTTTGTTTTCGTTTTCTGACACAGGGTTTCTCTGTGTTGCCCTGACTGTCCTGAAACTAGCTCTAGATACCAGTCTGGCCTCAAACTCATAGAGATCCTCCTGCCTCTGCCACCCAAGTGCTGGGATTAAAGATGTGTGTCGGCCGGGTGATGGTGGTGCACGCCTTTAATCCCAGCACTCGGGAGGTAGAGGCAGGTGGATCTCTGTGAGTTCGAGGCCAGCCTGGGCTACTGAGTGAGTTCCAGGAAAAAAGCGCAAAGCTACACAGAGAAACCCTGTCTCGAAAAAAAACAAAACAAAAAAAAGATGTGTGTCACCACTGCTTGGCTATGGCTCACATTCTTAATTACAGGAAGTTCTCAGATTAATGTCTAATGAATGTTTAATTCTTAGTCCTGGAGGGCCAGTAACTGGTAACATAGTTATTCATTCTACAAATGTCTGATTGTGCATCTACTGGATGTTTGGCACTGTCTTAGGCACTCAAAGACAAAACATGGATATATTAAAATGCCTGACATCATGAAGCTTACGTGGCAGGCTAGATTCCAGCCCTGCTAAACACTGGAGTGATCAGAAGAGTTAAGAAAATCTCGTCTCTTAGTTCACCCTTTCCAGAAATTCTACAGCCCAAGGAGTATACTTGTTTATTAATTACTATAATTACTTACTCATTTATTAATTACTACAGAAGTCATGCAGGAGAAGAGAGCATTTGTTCTGGCTCAGGCTCAGAAGGTTTCCTTCCATGAGAATGTACGGCAGTGGAACTGACTGGGGCTCTTCACATCATAGCAGACGGGAAGCAGAAAGTGTAAGCAGAGCTAAGATTGGGTGCTGTCGTTAAAGACCTGCCCCTAGTTCCCTATTTCCACCAGCTAGGCTCCAACTCCTATGCTCCAGGTCCCCCAAAATAATACCACCCAATGGGGAACACGCATTCAAAAAACNAGCCTGTGGGAACATTTTCGATGTGCATGGTAACAGTAAGGAACAAGCTTCTCTCAGCTCCGCTGCTGACTCTGGTATAGTCACTCAGAGAACCTGAACCAGTGGTCTAGACCAACAGTTCTCAGAGAGCCTGAGCTCAGCAGGAATAGCGTGCCNTGGGAACCTGCTAGAAATACAAACTCTCAGACCACTTCTTAAAGGCAAAGAATCAGCAGCTCCTGGTTGCCCACTGGCATCTGTGCTTCCTAAATCCCCAAGTCAAGTCTGACACATGCTCAAGTGGGGAATTCAGGGCTGTCCCAGTTTCATTTCCGTACTGTCATAAAATACCCTGACAAAAAGCAACTTAGGGACGATAGAGCTTATTTTAGCTCATAATTCCAGGTTACAGTCCATCATAGCAGGGGAGTCACGGTGACAGGGATAACACAAAAATGAATGCAAATCTGCTTACTAGTCAGCTTCCCATCTTTACTTTTATAGAGGTCAGGATCCCCTGTGTTAGGGCATGGTGCCAGCTCTAAGAGACAGGTCTTCCCACATCAATTAAAGTAATCTAGACACTCCCCCACAGACATGCCCACAGACCAGCCTGACCTAGACAGTCCTTTAGTGAGTCTCTCTCTTCCTAGGGAATTATAGATTGCATCAAGTTGATAAATAAAACCAACCAGCATAAAGGCTCTAAGCAAAATGACATGGGGGTGAGTTGTCCATGATAGAGGAATCCTGNTCTTACTCCTGCAAGGTCACTACACACTTGGGAGGGGGAACCACACGAGCAGCCTTACAGAAGGTGGCCCCTGACTGCCACATAGGATTTACAAAGTCTCTGTCCAGGTACCCTAGACACTGCCTCTCTTCCATCGGCTGGAATCCTAGTTCCCAGCCAGCAGTTCCTCCCAGGTGCTAATGAGCTTGACATAGATGGCCCTCTGAAGGGTTTCTCTGTAATAAACTAGAAGTCACAGGTATTGGGTTGGTTTTTAGACAATGGTCTCTGTTGGCGCTCAGGCGTGGTTATGGAAGGTCCTGTGTCTGTCTTGCTCCATNGTGACCACTGAGTGACCTTGTCCATTGTTTGTCATTCATCAAATTGCTCATAAGCAACTGGAGCAGTTGAATGCTGGGCTACTCCCAGCTGCTGGGGCTGTTTGTCCCTCACTCATCCCTTCAGCTCCCCATATTAATTCTCTGCTTCCTTTGCTTTGAACAGGGTCTCTTTCTTCTACCAGGGATGAAAGTCACCATTTTAACTTCCTCTGGAATATAGGACACATATGGGAATATACAGTGCTAGGCATACTGGCAAGGGAGCCTGTGTACCCCAAAACGTATATTACAATTAGAATTCAAATCAGAAGGGGCTAAAGAGATGGCTCAGTGGTTAATAGTACTTGCTGTTCTTCCAGAAAATCTGAGCTCAGTTCCCAGCACCCACACTGAGTGCCTCACAACTTCATATAACTCCAGCTCCTGTCTCTTATACACATCTAGATGTGTATAAGAGACAGCAGACACACAGACACAGACACACAGACACAGACACAGACACACACACACACACACACACACACACACACACACTAAAATAAGTATTTTCAAAGAGAATAGGAGTTAAAATCACAAGATACCCAACTTCTAATTCCTGCTTTCGACTTGTTAAGTGTCTAGCGTAGGCTAATGCCTCAACTTGTCAAAACCCCAGATGGGATGATGGTACTTATCTAGCCAAGTGGCTTTCTTGGGGTGAAAGAAACCAGATAACTATGTAGACATAAGGATTGCCAGGGCAGTAGATTCTTAAGAAATGCACATAGGGTAGGCAAATGGGAGAGAGTAGGTTGGTTTCAACACTAAGGTTAAGGGTAGCAAGGATACTTAGCTTAAGTAATTTCTAAAGACTCCAAAGTAGATTCAAGAAGTTGAAGAGGTAGAATTCTTGCCATCTAGGTGACCCTTTAGCTCTAAGAAATAGCCTTCCAACATGTTCTAGCTTTGTTTTCTGTGATAAAACACTGGCCAAAAACAACTGGAACAAAGGACTTATTTGGTGTACATTTTCTAGTCACAGTTCATCACTGAGAGAAGTCAGGGAAGGAACTCAAGCAGGAATCTAGAGACAGGAACCATGGAGGTAAGCTGCTTGCTGGCTCATTTTCTGGCTTGCTCAGGTTTGTGTTTAAATAGCTTTCTTATACAACCCTAGAACCATCTCTCTATGGATTGTGCCATCCACATTGGGCTAGACCCTCCTCCATCAGTTAATAAACAAGACAGTCCCCCGCAGACATGCCCACAGGACGAATCTGATCTAGGAAATCCAACTGTGGCTCCTTCTTCAGACTCTAGACTGTGTCAAGTTGACCATTAAGGCTAATACACAGGGTAAGCAGTGACTGGACATCGAATTTGCTCAGAGAGCCACTCTCCAACATTTTCTGAATGCATGCCCCATGCTAGGCATGGTGGTGCACAAAAGGAGAAAACATACACCAAGTCTTCCCAAACATGATCCCAGTTAACTGGGAGAAAAAGAGGCACAAACAAAACAGTCTCAATTCAGCATAATAAAGGAAAACACAATAAGGTACAGTGTAGCACAGAGCAGGGTGACGTTCCTTCCTTCAGAGGCTGGGGAAGCACCTGGCAATGCTACAGGGGACCATGCCAAAAGGGTCATGTGTCAAGTGGACTTATGAAGGCTAGGTAGGAGTTTTCTTGGCTGATAAATTAGGAAGTGTCAATGGAAAGTGACCCCGCCCCCAGTAAGAAGGGACAGCAGGTGTCAAGATGTAAAATCATGACATACTGTGGTTTGACTGGGGTCTTGAAATCTATATAAAATTGTGTTCCCTCAGAAGATCTAAGAAGGCACAGTAACCATTATATCCTATGTCCTATAACAAAATGATTGGGATGCAAAGTTTCCCTATAGATCTAGTATTCGATCAGCAAACACCACAGTTGTTATTATCAGTGGTCTTGATATACAGAACTCCAGGGACTGGGAAAAAACTCAGCAGGTAAAGTGCTCACTGTGCAATAATAAGAACCCGAGTTCAATCCCCAGAACCATCCAGCTAAAATGGCAAGTTTCAGGGAGAGACTCTGCCGCAAAAGATAAGGTGGAGAAATGACCNAGGAAGATACCTGACATCAACCTTCAGTCTCCACGGGAACCCTCATGGGTGTGCCTGTGCATCCAGACACACACTAGGGAGGAGGAGAGAGAACTTCAAGCACACAGAGATGTGGAGACACAATAGCCCAGCATGGTGGCATAAGCCTGCAATGCTGGTTTGANCTATAGAGTGAAACCCTGGATGAAAAACCTGAAAAGGAAAGTGAAAAAGAATTGGGGCAGAAGATACTGTGAAGGTGTTTGAAGCCAAGCATGACAAACTGAGTTTAATCTCTGGGACCCACATATTAGAGGGAAAGAACAGGTTCCTAGAAGTTGTCCCCTGACCTCTACACAAATGCTGTAGCATGTGTGCATACATGTAAATAAATGTAATAAAAATGTTTAAATAATTTAAACCTTGGAGTATATTTATTTAGTGTGTCTTGCTTTACAGTTCTGTCTACATGATGGGCTCCTTGTTCTGTGCTTACAACTCTTGTCAATTAAAACATTTTTAAGTGGCTTTGGTTCTCAAAATCAGGCTTCCCAAACAATGAATGCACCAATATTGAAGGTTTTTAAAATTTTATTTAGCCTTTACCTAGTTGCTGTCTGTCTCTACACAATTTATTCAGGGAGAGAATGGCCAGAGGGCAGAAGATTCCCTCCAGGTCTTCTCTGAACNTGGCTTCTAGGAAGTCAAGTTTAGTTAGTTATTTGTAAGATAACAGGCCTCTAAAGAGCACTGGCCTCTTCCTCAGCTTGTGCTTTTTCTAGCAGAGACTCTGAAGCTAATTTAGGGGCAGCTGCCTAGAGCTCTGGGCTTCACAGACTACATGAGTGAACTTCCCCTGGGTGGTGCAAACTGAAAGAGATCTATCTATCTGAGTTCACTGGCCAGAGCGGCTGCCCATGACAGATGTTTTCAGGAGCTTCCACATACACTTCAGAGGAACAAATTCCCCACTACTCCAGAGAGTGTGGATGCCTCTCTCCAGCCCTCCTGTTTTATATCTGCTCCACAGATGATTGGCCAGTGAACCCCTCCAGAACCTCCACGTGTCAACTATGTCCAGAGGCAGCCAATTCTAAGAAAATTAAAATCTCATGAGGGTGGATAAAAGGGAGTGCATACTAACAGGATGCCTCTTCTGGGTTAGCTGAAGGACTAACAAAGATGGAGATGTCACGACTTGNATGAAAAGCCTGTCATAGTCAGTACCTACTGCTATGAGAATTCACTGTAGACTGGACAACTGAGTGTCAGAAAGTTATCTCCCATAACTCTGGCAGATGAAAGGCAGGGTCAGGTTTGGTAAAGACCATCTCATGAGCTGTGGGGCCCCTACTTCCTGCTGCAGCTTCTGTTGATGGGAAAAGGGCCAGTGGGCCTTCCCTTCCATAGGGCCACAATCCCGTTCATGAGATCTCCACTCTCATAACTTCATCCAAGCATGATCACCTTCCAAAGGCCTCAAATACTATCCTGTTGGAGCTGGAGTTTCAACATATGAATCTGAGGAGTTCACAGACAGCCCATCTAAATCATTATTCCATGAAATGACAGCATAGACAATAGTCATGTTCTAAAATAATCTATGATTTCATATATGTGATAGAGATGGTTCCATAAACCAATCCACAGGCATTTGACTGTGTCATTCACAAGTCTAGAAGCTTNTATACACAAAAAGATAAAAAGAAAAACAAGAGTACTCAGTACATTAATAAAACAAGAACATTTTAACACTAAATTCCNTGAAGAGGGACCAAGGGAGACCTGGTTAGGATGAAGAAGTGTTGGGAATACTTGTTACCTATCCTCAGATGCCTTGCCCTTGGGTGACACCTACCAGAGTGACTTGGGGAACTTCGAGTCACTGTCTTCCTGGTCTNCCTCTCTACCTCTTTCACTCTACCTTTGATACCCTTGGCATGAGCCTCATCTCTTACTCTTTCCCTAGTCCTTCTTTTCTCTTTGAATTTCTAACTTAAAACTATTTTCCTGATTCAGCTTCTTATTTGTTTTTGCTTTTCTAAAAATATTTTTTGCATAGTGTTGCAGAGGCATGTACATCAAAATTATGCATTTTAATGTATAGCTTGATGGATTCCCACATGTATACACACCTATATGGCAATATCCCAATCAGAATCAAGGTCTTCATTATCCTATGCACAGTCCTTTAAGTCACTAAAAATTACATGTTTTGTTCTTGAATTTTCTATCAATGAGATCACACAGCATGCATTCTTCTGTGTCTGACTTTTCCACTTCAAAATGGTATTTCTGAGAATCACCCATATTATTTTCTTAACATTTTCTTTCTTTCTTTGTGCGTGTGTGTGTGTGTGTGTGTGTGTGTGTGTGTGTGTGT
>LZPO01116839.1:503652-513777 GCA_001675575.1 Neotoma lepida | reverse complement strand
TTCTTCCCTTCCTCTGCCCAGGTTTCTTCTATATAGGTTTTAGAAAATTAATTGACTAAGTATTTCAGAATCACTGTTTGGATGACTCATTATCTGGANAGGGATTAGCTTACCAATATTGAGTCCCCCTTGAGACAGATAACATCCTGAGTCAAGAAAAACCATTCTGGGAAATGTGTGGGCAGCTGAGGCAATACTCACCCAGGACAAGAAGTCTGTCTGTCTACAGAGAATCTGCTTGGACAGGGTGTGGCCTTATTGCCTACACCTGTGTGTAATTCCTGGGACTCCCAGTTGCCCCCTTGGGTGTCACACTGAGTATCAGGGAGGAGGTTCTTCCCGTGTTGGCCAGCATTCCACATGGCAACCCATAATAGTCGAAACCTTGCCTGCCAGTCAGTGCCAGTGAGTGGTACCAGGACAACTGAAGATGAACAACCACAGTTCCAAGATGACAGCAAGCATCTCCTAGTGCTCAGAGCAACTGTGTGCCCCGAAGGCTCTGGACCGCATCATTTTGCCTCCTCAGGGGCTCATCTTCCTCCTTTACAATCTAAATCACAGAACAGCTCAGAGGTAAACAAAGACAATGAAGAAGAGTGAAGGGGAAACTATAGCCTAAGCTAGGCTGCATTTGAAAGAATAACTGGCGAGCCTAAAGCCCTGGATTCCATCCCCAGCATGATATAAAGCAAGTGTGGTAGGACCCACCAGTCTTCCCAGCACTCTGGAAGTGGACGCAGAAAGAAAAAATGTTTGAGGTCATCTTTGGCTACATATCAAGTTTGAGGCCAGCCCAGTGTATATGAGGACTATCTCAAAGGGGCAGGGAGAGAAGAGAGGAGAGAAAGAGAGAAGTGGATCAGACATTAACAAAAATAAAAAGGATAGAGCCTAGTATTCTGCTTTAAGATATGTGTTCCACCCACCTAACAAAACACCATGCTGTGAATANTACAGGCTCTCAGGATGCTAAGTGATGGTGGACTTGGTGTGGGGAGATGAGTTTCTCTTCAGGAATTTGGTTTCCCTTCCCCAGACCTGTTCATGAGGTATGTAGTCATTCTTTCTACATTTGTCTATGATTTTTGTCAAATACAATTAATGACAGCTATTCCTCGTACCCATGGGAGATGNGTTCCAGAACACATTCCCTGTAAGATCAAAACCCACNTATACTTAAGCTCCTTATGAGAGATGATACAGAATTTGCATATAACAAGCATACACGCTGCTGTACATTGTAAATAATTGTGAGATTATTTAAAAGACCTAACACACTGCAAATGTGGTGCAAAGAGCCATAATCCTGAATTGTTTAGAGAGTAATGATGAGAAAAATACCTGCCTTGTCTGAGTCCTTCTCCTGTTGCTATAATGAAACACCCGAGGCTAGGGGCTTNGTAACAATAAGCCAACTTCACTCATAGTTCTTGGGTCTCATGAGGACCTTCTGGCCATGTCACAGGATGGCAGGTAGCGTTGTGGTGGGGGATGTGCAACAGGGAGTGATCACGTGACAAGACAGGAAACCAGCAAGCAGGAAAGGGGTAATCTTGTTCACCACAAGTCCTCACAAGAACTTACTCAGCATCTCACAAGAACAAGGACTCGTGGCTGACACATCAAGATGGGCGTGTGGAGGAAGCCACTTTGCAGAGGAAGACTGGAAGCCTTTTGACCCTGGGCTTCATGTGACGAATAGGGCATGGGAGAGAAAAGCCCAGAAAAGAAAAGCTAGAGAAGTGGGGACTAGGCAAACTCCTAAAAGGGACACTGTGAGGCCCTGGGCTTTGAGGGCTCTTTCCTCAGCTCATTAGCATGATTCCTTCCCTAGGATTGCCTTTTCTGTCTTAATAAGCTGCCTGTATTTCTACTTCTAACNACATGTCCCTGGTGCAATCCTTTGCCCTGGGACACCAGGACACGAGAGCCTGTGATCCTCTGCCCTGAACACAGAGCCACAACTCAGCACTAATCANACTTTGTCTCTTTTAATCTCTTGTTAGATACCAGCCTAAANAGCCCAAAGCCTAAACACGCCTGCCCTGGTATTCTGGCTTTCTCACTGTTTGTCTGACCTCTGTGACTAACTTAAAAGGCAGGCTTTCTCTCCATCTCCCNNCTCCTGGCAGCTGCCGGGGTTTTCAGCTTGTCTGTCCTGATGTATTTCTCTCAAACTTTAATAAAATTGTGTTTTTAGCTTCTTTCCCAGTCCATTTTCAAATTATTTTATTAGCGGGACTANGAACCCAAAATGTGACCTAGTTTCTCTGGTAACACTACATCAATCCCTCCGCAGGCAATGTCTCCCCAAAACTCCCATTAGGCTTCACTTCTTAAATACCCTACCACATCAATACTACCTCAGTGAAGATAGAGCCTCCAACAGATGAACCCTGGAAGGGTAAAACACATCCAAACCATACTGCATATATTTGATATAGCTAGAACTTAATATATTTATTATATTGAAATATATTATATATATTGAAAATACAGAATTTTCAATCCATGGTTAGTTGACTCCCAGGAATCCAGATGTGGAGCCTAATTTTTCATCTATTCAGTGATTCACTTGCTCACTAAAGTTTGCTTTTCCCCTGTAGACTTTTCTTCTTCACAACAAAGTCCTCATAAGAACTAACTCAGAATCCCCAAGAACCACTGTGGCTGGAGAACAGTGGTCCCTGCGTGAATACTTTNGGCAGTCCTAAGGTCATTTTTTTAGGCAGTTACAGAAATCTTGAGGTATCCAATGTATGCACATTCCCCCTGGACTTATTCCTGCTTGCCCTGGATCTCAACTCTTATACAATAAGCAAGCATCCTGTTTGCAGTCTATCTTGTGTGGTTTTTCACATTTTTGTGGAGTTTTTTAATGGTAATTTCACTGTTGACAGTGTCTCCCGAGTGCAGTGCTGAAGTGGTCTGNAGCATTTAGAAGCACAAAGAGGACTGTGACATGCCTATCAAAGAAAATGCTGTGTCAGGGATGCTTCCTTCAGGCACCAGGGNCAGAGTGTTTGGCAGCAAGTCCAATGTGCGCAAGTCAGCAATNTAAATTAAACNAGGCATCTTTAAGCAGAAATGCACTAGCACAAGACTGAGAATTGATGGTGTTGGGAAAACATTGTGGCTCATGACTCTAACATGTATCTCCCCTTGGTCCAGTATGCTGGAACTCAGAGTTCACAGTGACTTCACAGAATATCACTACTGCAAATAATGAGAATCTATGTAGGTATTACATACATGGCATTTTCATGTTAGACTCTAGAAAGAAATAGATAGATAGGATATAACCTTTGTCTCCAAGCAGGTGGTGAATACACACACCATCATCCCAAATGCAGCATACAGTGAGAGGTGAAACTGGACTAGAGATTACAAGACCTAGATTTGAGCCCAAATTCACTAGAGAGAAATATTGAAGGAAGATATGTTACCTGAACTACTTGGGCATTTTGTCATCTGTAACATCAGATGGCTGTTTAGGCTTTGTCCATGGAGCAAAAGTGTGTGCTTGCCAGGAGTTCAATATGAGCAGAGCTTCAAGATCAGAGGGTACCATGCAGGTACCCANGTGACCAGTGCAGAGACCCTGCCACCAAGAAGGCATGTTGCCTCATTTTCTTGGTATGTTAGCATTTGCAGGTTTCTCTATCTCTACAAGTTTAATTGGCTTAAGTTCTCACCCTTGTGCTTGAGAAGAGGTCCTCACCCCTCCACTGCTGTCGAAAATTTCTTGGCCTATGCAGTCCTAGACCTTGGTCCATCCGTGCTGAATGTCCATGGCTTCACCCTGACTCTGCAGTCAACTTCTCTTCTGTCCTAGTTAGGTTTCTCTGTTGCTGTGATAAACACCATGATCAAAAGCAACTTTGGGAAGAAAGGGTTTATTTGGCTTACCAGTCACATTCCATCACTGAGGGAAGCCGGAATGGGCAAGAACTGTAGGCAAGAACTGATACAGAAACCACGAAAAGCGCTACTTACTGGCTTGCTCAGTCTTACTCCACACAGAACTACCTGCCCGGTTGGTCTCACTCACACCAATCATTAATCAAGAAAATGCACCACAGGCTTGCCTACAGAGCAATCTGATGGAGGCAGTTCCTCAGTTAAGGTTCCCTCTTCCCAGATAACTCAAGNTTGTGTCAAGTTGGCAAAAGCTAACCAGAACATNTCCCCTTGCAACAGATGGTCTGGCTTTTCAGAGTTCCCATTTTCTCTCATTTTTAAACAAAAAGAGATGTAAACCAGAAATGCTGGTGCACATTCATAATGCTAACACTTGAGAAGCTGAGGCAGGAGGATCATGAGTTTGAAACCAGCCTAGGTTACCTAGCAAGACCTTGTCTTAAACAGGGGTGAGGTTGAACCTGGGGATGAAGTTCAGGGGTGGAACACTTGCCTCGTAAATGAATGTCCTTATGTCTGGTCCCAGCAATACCACCAGAACAAAGACATGCAACCTTCAAGACTCTGTACCACCAAAATATGAGANGTAGCCATACACTTTCTTTGTGCTCTCAGAGAGTTTAAACACATGACACATGACACATGTACTTCTCTCCAGCCTGAGGGTGACTCCGAAGACGATTAATTTATGTTCAATTATTTATTCTGCTGTAATGCCTTCTCCAATTACTGATAGATAATTGCATGAGAGGAAATGCAATCCAACATGCGGCGCTAATGGGAGATCATTTTACGGGCAAATCCTTGGCTTGGAAACACTTGCTGAGATGGGGCACAGGTGATTTACTACAAGAAAAGCAGGGAGCCGGGCCCCCCTTAATTAGCTCTTTAACTTATTTAATGATGCATCCTGGGTGTTGAAAGCTGTTATTGTTTAAGGGTTTAATGTACCGTAGAATTCAGGGGAAGGAGAGTTGGAGAGAAGACAAAATCCTTTGAGGAGTCAAATTCTAGTCAAAGTTTACTCAGCACCCCCAAAGTACAGATGGGCGTTAGCTTTCCTTCCTGCTCTTGGCGTCAGAGGTTTGAGGAAGAACTCTGGGCAATGTCATGTGGCAGCTCTTAAAAACTTACCCTCCAACCTAGCCACCAAGCATCGCTCTACTTCCTGCCTCTACACTCACAGCCCATGGCGAGCTCAGTGTGGCCACTAAAATCAAGAGTCCAAATGGGAAGAGGAGACAATGGCGTTCTTTTTCCAAAACTGAACTAATTTTCAAGTTTTCTGGACTTCATTTCAAAGGAAAGGTAGCAGCTTAGTTTCATTATTATGTCTCGGGACCTCCTTCTTTTGGGGCCACCTCCAAAACTTTAGCAACCCATATGTACTGCCAACCTGCTTCCAGTCCCTACCTGCTTTCTGGGTGGGGGTATGGAATCCTCCTGTCAGGATCACTCTCCCTGCACTTCCCCTCCTGCCCTTTTCCAATGTTACCCCAGGTTCTCCCCTCCTGCCCTTTTCCAATATTGCCCCAGGTTCAGCCTCTCCTGCTGTCTCCTGTCATTCTTGTTAGACCTCTCTTTGGGCCTCTTTTGTATGAGTTAAGCTCTAGAGGTCATAGATCAGAGAAATTAGGGATGAGAATATGGGAGAGAATGAGAAGGTACCTGAATTCTACTTCCTGATCTTTACAGGGGTTAATGGGGGACCCTGACTCAGAGACATGTTGAGCCCAAGGAGTCAAATGGCTTTCATTTTCCCAAGATCTGAGATGGACTGTGTTGAGCAGAGGATGATATGATGTTCCAGGCATAGTTTCTTCCCCAATGGAGATCTGAAATTCTTCAGAGCAATGTAGAATGAATGTGATCATTGTCCTTGGACAGGTGTGTGGCTGGCTNTTCCCTGCCTTGATGCTCTTATCTGTCAAATGGAGATGATAGCAGGTCTCTTGGAAGGATTAAAAGATATAGTCAAGGTGAAGCATTTAGCGGAACTCTTGATATAGTATAGGGGCTTAGNGGATGTTAGTTAGCTATGAATTACCATCATCTCATCATCATCATCACTACCATCTCTATGANGACAGCCCTTGACTGTGCTGTGATATTCGAGTCATTTTCTTAAAACAGTGGTGTAGGTGAATGTTTTGTCTGTGTCCCGCCAGGCCCCACACAGTCCAGCCCACCCAGCGGTCCCGCAGCCACTTATAAATTAATAACTCAAAAGCTTATATTAATTACAACTGCTTGGCCATTAGCTCAGGCATATTACTGATGAGCTCTTATACTTAAATTTAGCCCATTTCTATTAATCTATGTTTTGCCATGTATTCTGTGGCTTTACCGGTCTACAGGCATGTCGTTCCTTCCTCGACGGCTGGCGTCTCCTGACTCAGCCTTCCTCTTCCCAGAATTTTCCTTGTTTGTTTATCCTGCCTATACTTCCTGCCTGGCTACTGGCCAATCAGCATTTTATTTATCAATCAATCAGAACAACACATATTCACAGCATACAGAACAATATCTCCATCACAGTGGCACCATTGGAAGGACTCTTCATTCATTGCTAGAAATTGACATAAAACACTTTTCTTCTTCTTCGTGAGATGGAACAATGCTCTTACTGGCTTTCCTTACCATGTAGGAAAATACTTGGCAGTGGTCAAATACTTGTTGAATGAGTAACTCCATGAATGGGGTGGACATGGAAATAACTCTTTAAGATATTGTAATCTGCTCTGAGTTTCAATATACTACTAACTAGAAAGAACTGCAGGAGGGCTAAGGGCCCCACTCCCGTCCTGGGCTGGATGGCTTTGGGTGGCTCACATCTGCATTGAAGTTTCTCCTTTGTTCTCTTGCTTCCAACCTGACTTACAACACCGCTGTGGAGACCTGAGGTAACCATAGCTCTCTAAAACTGAGAGTGGAAGCTGCAAAGTGCAGGATTAGGGCTGCCAGCTAGAACACAGGAAGCCCACCTGAGTGTGCATTTCAGATAAACAACAGAAATGTTTTAGTATGTCTCAAAGTGTTGCGTGTGAGCATCTGTTTTATTGTTGATATTTTGATTTGTTTGGGTTTGTTGCTGAATCTAAAAATCCTACAAAGAATGCCTGATTCCTGGGTTGGCATACAAAAAGTAAGCAATTCAGGAATTCCTGTTTGGCTAAGTCTGATCAGAGCTCCTCTGCACTAGAAGAGACAGAGAAGACCCACACTATATGACAGCCAGGCTCCGCCTGAGAAGAAGTGGGAGCCAGCTCCGTGAACCAGCATGCCCTTCTCCTTACACTGTGTCCTTNACCNCTTCCTATCCCACTGTCTTGGGNTNTAGGACATTAGCTTTTTTTGGAGAGTGGCAGGAGTGGGAACTGTGAAGGCTTTCCAGTAGCCAACGTAGGTCAGGACCTTCCCTGATCCACATGATGAGCTCCAGATGCTAATGACTCCCAAGGACTCTCCTGGGGCATTATACTTATGTGAAATTTACTATCCCAGAATATCTTGGTATTTAGGACATAATGACACTCTTCTGGTCTTACAAAGTCTGTGCCAAACCCTTGGCATGTATTACATTATCTAGTCCTTAGAACTGCCAGATGAAATAGAAGTTGAGGGCAGAGAGTTAAAAACTAAATCCTAAGTTATAGAATATCATTTCTCATCAGGTTGACTCTATTACTAGATGGTCCCCCCATAAAACCACATCTGGCTATTTCCTCTAAAGCGCTAAAAGCATGGGTGCACAGAAATGCTGGCCATACATAAATGCTTATAGCAATTATAATTGTAATTCCATGTCCTTCATTGGGTAAAAACTTGGATGAACTACAGTGCATCCATGAAATGGAACTACTCAGCAAAAAGGAAGAGCTAGCTGACATTACATAGTTAAATGAATTTAAAGATAATATTTTGAATGAAATAAATCAGCCTCAAATTATTACATACTGTGTGATTTCACTAATCTGACATCATTGTTTCATTTTATTTGTGTTTCTATGTGTGCACATATGTGTGGGTTCCCATAGAAGCCTGAAGAGGCTATAAAATCTCCTGAGTTGGAAATACAGATGGTTATGAGCCACCTGACAAGGGTGCCGAGAACAGAGCTCAGACCCTCTGGAAGATCAGCAAGCAGTCTTAACTGCTGAGACACCACCCAAGCTCACTAAAGTAGCCTTTTTAAAAGACAAAATTATGATGACAGAGAGCAAATGAGTGATTGCCATGAATAAGGATGGGTTGTAGTGTGACAGAGGACAGCATGAAGGAGTCTGCTAAGGAGAGGTGTCGTCTCCTGATCCTGTGTGCAATGGCAGCTCTGTGAACCTCTGCCTGGACAGTCACAGAATTGCACACAAACCTCAAGTTTGCTCCTGACCATTAGCTGAAAAACAGANAANNAGCAGATTTGCAAGATGGGTTCCAAACCTCAATATTTCAATCTTAGGAGACAACTTCCTCAAGGCAGCTACAATTTAGCTGAAAAAGTGGTTCAAATAACAGATGTTACACATCTGTACCAATATCCCTTCCATCTTGAATATTCAAAAGNATTATTATTATATTTGTATACATATCTTGAATGAATAGAATANCATACATANATATAGACACAGACATATCTTGATCATGCATATATCAAATATTATATGTGGACATATAAGCATCTATATTAAATATTATATGCCAAATGCCATATTATGCATGCACACAATACATATATAATGGATATTTCATACACACATCTTTTTATATACTGAGCATAGATACACACCTATATGTATATGGATGTTATTCTTTTTTTGTCTCCTAAAAGTTTANTGGAGTGCCTAGAAAGTCCTTGAGGAATATCTTGAATTTCTGTCTTCCAGGGTCCTGGTTGCTTAATTATTCAGTGTTCCAGCAAGATGAGCACTTGGCTGTCACCTGTCTGTCTTTCTGCTGGGAGACTCTCAAGTCACCACAATGGTCTTCATATGGCCCATCCCTGAGCCCCAGAGTTTCATATGGATCCTCAGGCTCAACAGCCNCATGTCAGTATCTACATCCACCTCACCCTAGCATGACTAAATAGCCCTGGTCAGTCCCGGTCCCCTACTCAACCACAAAACAACACCTCCGAATAGGAGCAACTTCTTTCCCATTCAGTAAATGAATGGTACCACCATTACCCCAGTCACTCAATCTAAATCCTGAGCATCACTCTTGACTCCCTCAGCTCTAGTGTGCCTGCTCCATCACTCCTCTCTATCCTCACTGCCCCCCTCTCCTATGATCCCCATCTCACCTGGAAGGCTAGGAGANCCTTGTCTTTGTCATCCCAGCTTCCACTTTCCCTGCTGCAAACCAATCTCAGCATAATCTACCTATTTTTTTCAATGACACCATTGAATGCCTACATTCCCTCCTTTCATGCTTAGCATGTAATCTATTNCCATACGTGATTTGACCTCTTTCCACTTTCTGACGTCATCTCTCCACAATGAGCATCTGCACAGACTTCAACTATGTGTGCTTTTTTGTTGTATGTCTACTAGATCAAACTAACCCCTCCTCCTAGAAGTCCGGTTCTTGCTGTTCCCAGGGANTGAATTACTCTTCACCTGGAGAATGGCTGTTTCCCCTTCTGACAAAAGCCTTATCTCTGATAAGACTTACTGACCCAGTGCTGGGTAGCTTTTTGTCAACTTCTTACAAGTTAGGCTCATCTAAGGAGGAACCCCAAGTGAGGAAATGTCTCCATCAGATTGGCCTATAGGTAAGTCCATGGGGACACTTTCTTGATTAATGATTGATGGGGAGCAGCCCACTATGGATCATATCACCCCTGGACTGGTGGGTCTGGGTTGTATAAGAAGGCAGGCTGAGCAAACCACAGAGAGCAAGTCACTAAGCAGCATTCTTCCGCGGCCTCTGCATCAGCTCCTGCCTCCAGGTTCCTGCTTTGCTTGAGTTCCTGCCTGACTGCCCTCAATGATAAACTGTAACCAGAGAGTTAGAAGATGAAAGAACTCCTTCCTCCCCTGAGTTGCTTTTGGTCATGGTGCTTATCACAGCAACAAGAAGCTAACTAAGCAGACTCCCTTTCAGACTGAAATCCATCTAATACCCTCATCCAAGAACCTACTATTTTTTTCTTACAAGAACAAATAGCCTTTTGTTAATCATCTCCATGCACACAGGATTTTG
>LZPO01116839.1:481543-492391 GCA_001675575.1 Neotoma lepida | reverse complement strand
CAGTGTGGCATTTCACCCTGTATAATAATTGGAGAGTACAGTGTGGCATTTCACCCTGTATAATAATTGGAGAGTACAGTGTGGCATTTCACCCTATATATACAATATATAAGCATCCACTCAGGATAATTCACATATCCATCATCCCAAATATTTATCATTACTAGTATTAGGAACATTCAAACGCCTTTCTTCTGCCTTGAAATATAAATGAATTGTGGTTAACTACAGTTTTCATGATGTGCCACATATACATATATGGTTTNGATTTTATTTTCTCAAGGCTGTATCTCACCAAATTTGTCTTGAATTTATGATTCTCCTGCCTCAGCCACCCAGTGCTGGGATTAGAACTATATACCACCATACCTGGCCTCTGATAGTCTCNTTGTACCTACCCATCTATCCATCCTTTCTCCTCTCCAAGGATCTGGTAATTGTCACTTTGCTGTGTATCTGTGAACTCATCTTTTTGAGCTTCCACATAGGAGTAAGAATACATGGTTGTTTCTTTCTGTACCTCTCTTATTTCATTCAGCATCATTATTCTCTGGGCTCATCCATGTTAACACAAGTGACTGAGTTTCACTCTTTTTGTGGCTAAGTAATAATCCACTGNGTAGACAGACCACATTTTCCTATCCCTTCAAACACTGATGAACACTTGGCTTAATTCTACATCTTAGCAAGTGTGTACAGTGCTGCCACAATTCCTCCAAGGAGCATCTTCGCTGTGTCAATCACTATCCTAGGCCCTTGAATTAGAGAGCTGACCCATCAAAGACCCCTTCCATATACAGTTTGCAGCCTAGGTCCCATAGACACATTAGCAGAACTAAAACTTAACTGCTTACCATCTGGGCTCCATGGTGGAATCGGAAAGGCACTGAGAGGGAGAAAAATCATTCAATAAGCCACAAAAGAAAGGCAGAATCATTAGCCAAACCAAAGAGCCACAAATAAAAAATGAGCTAATGTATATTTACTGACTTCTTTTTTTCTTGCTGCTCCTAAGAGGGAAGGAATCTTCTGTGTAGTGAGTGTGTGTGTTCATATATGTGTCACACATAAAGGGAAGTGGGCATTGAAAACGAAGAAGGTTCAAAGACTCTAAATGTCACACATTACCTAAAATCTTCTGAGAAGAATTGACTAGGGAAATTATCCCTTCTTCATAACCGTTTGTTTGCTTGCTAACTTATTTATTTGTTCACTAGTCTTGCAATGCTGGACATGGAATCCATGCATGCAATGTAAGACAAGTATTCTACCACTGGGCTCCAAGCTACTCCTGTCTACAGCCCACATCATTGTGTCAGTATCTTCACTTCACAGTATCTTAGTCCCAGAAGGGCTCTTGCTATTGGCTTAGTTCTAGAACCTATACTCTGTCCTCCAGGGGAATGGGAAGTAGCTCAAGTATGGCCTTGAGCTTCTGAAAGGACCAGAATCAGCAAAGGACACACCAAGACCANGTTCTCAGCACAAAGAGATGTATTTGCCCCCAGAGGGACAAAAGACTGCCTCTAGATAGAGAGGAGACAGACATGACCCATAGGCAAATGGCANTTTATAAAGGGAAAGGGGAAAACCCTATCTTAGGATAAGGAGGTTAATTTTGATTGGTCAGGTTAATTAGGTGAGCCAAAGGATGGCTTTTGATTGCTGGACTTCAATACTTTGATAGGTGGACCTTTGTGGTCAGCCTCAGAAGGAGGAAGTGGCCAAGTAAGGGAATGGCCCTTGGGGGCTAGCTTTAGGAATAGAATCCAATGGTTTTTAGCAAGGGGGAGTAGGGGAAAACGCAAAACCTGTCAGCACCATGTTTGCCAGGCTCAGGCCTGCTAGAGCCCTTCAGTTGCAGGAAAAGCACCTAACACATCTTTAAAGCAGGTTGCAGTGAGGAGGATTTGAACAGCCAAAAATTTGGAACTCACTGCCCACTTCCTCACCAGCCCTCTACACCATGACCATCTACAGGTGTGCTGTCACAANAGGCCACTTCCAGCCAACATAGCAAAACCCAGCTCTAGGTTTCTACTTCAGGTATCTTGTAAAATGCAACCAAAAGCATTCTGGTTATTTGTTTGNTTTTTTTAAGGCAGTATTTTCCATGCTTCATTCAATTACCTTCTTCATGGCTTTCTGTGGTGTTGGTACCTTGCTTGCTGCTATTTACTTAATATTTCTCTTTACAGACACTCTACACTTTTATTTATTTTAAAAGAGAACATCCTTCTCCTGCTGAGAAATACATAGGGTNGGTGTCTGCCTTTATCTTGTCTTTCAGTGGTCATGCAAACAGACATATATTGTGAACATTTCTTATGTTAATCCGGGAAACATCTTCTGCTCCTGAAGATGCTGATGAGGGTAAGAAAGCTGCAGAGAATCTCCATGAAGCTCAGGAGATGAAGGATGAAGAGTGATGTCCACAGAGACCAGTGGAGGTTTAGTTTTCATCACTAAAATTAAGAGCTGGGAACCCCTGGGAAATCTATCTAAGCCTGCTCCCACCTTCCCTGTTCAGCTTTCATTAAGCCCATGGCTCCTTTGTTTACTGGCCCACTCAACACTTGTACTTGAATAAGAGGTTTGAGTCCCCCCCTTGTCCTCCTCTGCTTGCTCAAAATTCTATTTGAGATTATAGTTTATTTCCTTTAAGAAATGGAAATTGAAGTCTCTTTTCTCTTATGTTCTGTATGACCCACAGAGGAGTAGACCCAACAACACACAAACAAGCACACAAACATGTGCCTTCGAATTAAGAAAAAGGAGGGAGAGGTGGGAAACCACAGCAGTTTTCTTCAGAAGCAATAGATGACTGTGCTTGCAGTTAAAGTGATGAGCAAACTCATTACGAGGTAAGTATCCACTGAAGATCACCCNTGCCCTGCAAATATATAAATACCCCAGGAAAACTGTTTTCTTCCTGCACAGAAGGTGCTGTGAACAGACCTGCTGTGGCCCTCAGCCGGGACATCCAGCTTAAAGATCCAAGGTCTTTGAGAGAGGCTGAGAAAGGGACTCTTGCCCTCTTTCTTCCTCTCTTCCCTCTTCTATCTCTTCATCATCTTCTTCCTCCTCTTTCCCTTCCTCTTCTTTCTTCTCTTCTCACCTTTCTCCCCTTCTTCCTCCTCTTCCTCTTTTTCCTCCTCCTCATCCTTATTCTGTTCCTCCTATCCTCCCTGCCACCCTGACACACACACTCTTCCTTCTCTTCCCTCTTCCCCCTTCCTCTTTCTTGCTTTCTCTGGATGTGGCTGAGCAGGAGACTGGAGCTCACTGCCTGGGGAATCTGGATCACATGTCACAGACCCTCTTGGAACAAGAGCATTTGTCAATCTCATTTCTCTAAACTGGGAACCACCGTCGGGCTCTCTGAACTTACACATGAGGAATAAGCACACCATGGGAGCTTCTCTGATTATGAAGCCTGTAATCCTCCTGCTTAATATTGTTAACTGAATTAGTTGACCAGTTAATTGCTAAGGCACACTGCTAATGCCTATTCCAACAGCGAGAGACTTGTGAAGCCTGGGGGAAATGAAGATGGCTAGGAGGCTTCCTCAGCAACACAGGCATGTTTGCTTTGTGGGGTGAAGTCCAGCAAACATCTGCTTATTCAGAACATGGACAACCAAGGGTTGCTCTGGAAGGGTTCTCAGAATTCTAGAAAGAATAGCCAGTGCCTTAACCCGAGGATGCTCAGAGCTCGTGAGAGTTCAACGTGCTCTCTGAGTCAAGACTTCTCACCTTATAGAAAAAACAAGTGGGATCCAGTGTTCTACAAATTGCCTGCAAGCGTTGTTCTCAGTCAGCTTGGATGTTCTGTTCCCCCAAGTGGTACACCTGTCATCCACTCAGAGAGGAGAGCACAAGGAAGTGTAGACAGGAAGCTAAGCCTGCTGGGCTCACCCTTGTAAGGTTTATGCTGAACTTGAGGTCTAGAACACTGGGTGTAAGCTCAGTCTTCAGTTTCTAAGATGTGACCCTCTAGAAAAGCTCCCAGCAGTGGCTTCCGCATCTGCACAGTGGGCAAATCAAGCCACATTCACAATGGCTGTGAGGATGAAGAAAAAGAGAGTGTGTAAGTGCTCAGGATACCAACAGTTTTCAAACACAGGGGAAAATCATTATCACCAAAAGATCACACTCTAAACTCAGACTTACTCTCTCCACTTCTCTTTCCCCCTCCTAGGAAGCATGATAATATCCATGAAAAAGATTACTCTGGAAACTACGTCACTCCATTAATTCTTCTTACAGAATGAATTCCATAGAACTAACTCTNTTAAAGCACTTTAGGCATCCTGCTGGCTCAAAAACTATTGTTAATCACTATTTTATTCCTAGGCTTTGGGCTTAGGAGGAATCAGCTTAGGCTCAGAGATTTCCTGATGTATCTTGATGATAAGGTGGTTGCAGACAGCCCAGTCCTTCCAGGCTGCTGCTAACTAGAAAAGCAGGGAGAGGGAGTTGAACAGAGATGGAGTAGGCAGCAACTGATACAAGGCATGAATTAATATGTTTATAAGGTTGTAATGAGACAATGTTCTGTCCACAACAGTTTCTGCTCAAACAGCCAGGTTAAACCCTGCTTAGCCTTGAGGAATAGAATGTTTGAAACTTTCTCCCTTTTTTTCCTTTAGTCATAATGGAAAGAGCATCTAAGACAGATAGATATGTTATAGATAGATAGGTAGATAGGTAGATGATAGATAGATAGATAGATAGATAGATAGATAGATAGATAGATAGATGATTTATACATCGTAGATGATGGATAGACAGATGATAAATACACAGATGATCGATAGATGATGGATAGAGAGAAGAGAGATAAATGATATATATATATTGACATGATGGATATAGATAGATATTGATAGATGGTAGGTGATTGATAGATTATAGATATTGACAGGTGATAGCTAAATAGATGATAGACAGACAGACAATCAGATAGATAAGCCAGTGATGTGTTATTGATAGATATATGATAGCTGCAGAGATGTGGGCAGATATAGAGATGAATGCACAAATACATTCAATTCCAATGGGTTCTATCTCTATACATGAGGACGCACAAGACAAAAAAGGTTCAGGGGGGAGAGTATGCAATGTGATTAGAAGAAATCTAAAATATTATTTTTCCTCACTTTCTCATTTTTAAAAGGCAAAGGAATCCACTTACCAGGTCACCATATCATAGTTCTCATTAGTGGCAACTAGCGTGAGTGGATTTGGCATAAGCCTCTGATGTGCTCTACCTGATTCAGTCTCCCTTGGCAGCCAGATCCCTACTCTTACTGTCTAGAAAACAGGCTCAGAGAGGTGGCATAGCTTGCTCAAGGGCACCCAGCTGCTAAGGAACAGAGGAGTATCTGGACAGCAAGAGACAGAGCCACAAGTGAGCCCAGGATCCTGACTCCCGTGCAGCACAGCGTTCCTTTATACATTTTCATCTGGTGTGAATTCAAAACCATAAATTCACAATGTTTCTTTCATCCCAACGGTAATTGGGACATCCTCCTTTTCTCAAATGAGTTTGCAAAATAAAAATTATCTCCCGCAAATGCCCATTCCCTATTTTTCTAGTGAAATTTGTTGCATGCACCAAGGACAGGTTCAGCTGGGGCTCCATGAATCTGTCATGCCCAAGTTGCTGCCGTATGCCTGTCACCTCATGCATAATAAAAGGGCCGCTGTCAGGAGCAGCCCCCACTCACCTCCATGACCACATTTCCAAATTGCCCTTGACAGGGAACGAGCAGAGCATTTCAAAGGACNGCACTGAATATCAGAGCAGCTGCTATGAGGATGTCTCACTCCTTCCCTGGGCCGGCACCTTGATTTCATCCTGCCCCGCTTGGTTTTACCCTGACCGCTGAAGGAAGGAACCAGACACCCAGTGGCAGGGCTGGACTAGCTGCAGGGCTATTCTCCCAGTCTCTGAGTGACTGCGAGTAGATTTCTAATTGATGAGATACATGGCCTCTGAGACTGGAATGCAAACTCAAATTCTGCCACTCCTAGGCCTGGGTTGGCTGAATGAAATTCACTATGGAGTCCAAGCTGGCCTGGAACTCATAATCTTCCTGCCCCAGATTCAGGCCCCAGAAACCTCTGTTTCTGGTTTTTGCTTTTGTTTGAGTTTCTCCAGTCCTGGGGACTGAACCTAGAGTTCATGCATGCCAGGCAAATACTCCACCACTGAGCTACAGCCACATTCCTCTCTGGCAACTTCTTAGGCTCCCACTTGTTAACTACAGAAGAGAAATGATAATGCTGTCCCTAGAGGGCCACAGTGAGGACTGGATAATTGTGTTGACGTAGCTGATGCTTATTCAAGTGTCCGTTATTGTTGATCAGACACTCTGAGGAGTAAGGAGCTCAATGCATCTAATTCTTACCAAGCAGCAGATGGGAGACGGTCCTCATGTTCCATGTGAGGAATGGAAGTTCAGGAAGGTGACCTGCCCAGGGTCACCACAGACTTTACATCAGCCTCTGGGGATCATCGTTAGGAAAGTGTCTAGTCNAAAGCTGGTG
The DNA here is from genome assembly GCA_001675575.1 of Neotoma lepida. Lineage (NCBI taxonomy): Eukaryota > Metazoa > Chordata > Mammalia > Rodentia > Cricetidae > Neotoma > Neotoma lepida. The sequence continues at coordinate 485,836 of LZPO01116839.1, read as the reverse complement.
NTTTCATGCTTCCCCAAATTGCTCACCTGTTCAGAGAGGACAGCTATTCCCGTGCTGGGGAAGTGCAACAGAATGCCCATCTATCAAACTCCAGCTTTCTACCAACCGTCAACTTACCTCTTCTTACCTAATCTCCACAGCTAAGGCTGGTGNCACACACCCATCCCTAGCACTTGGAAAGTTAAGGCAGGAAGGGCATAATTTTAAAGCCAGCCTAGGCTATGAAACAAAACTCTGTCTCAGAGAAATGAAAAATGATTGAATAAAATCACTGCAGGCTGGTCCTGCCGTCATTCCCCTTGCATGTTTGGGAAAACTTAGCCCAAAACTTCTCTCAAGGCTATACAGGAGGCTATAGCTGAAGCACATGACTTTCCCAATCTGAAGTCCACGTGGCCTCACCTGGGGCCAGCGCTCACAGCCTGTGGGTTGGCTCTCTCCTGTGCACGCCTTCACCTTCGTCATAANGGAGAGTCTTTCACTTTTTCTGTTTACACAGATCGCCTGGGGACCTCGTTAAATGCAGCTTTGGATTCAGCTGGCATTTTAGCAAACACCCAGGCAGCCATGGTGGTGCTGGTGCTGTGTGGACAGCACGTGGAATAGCGAGGATGTACAAGAGCCCTTCAGCCCCTCTGTGCTTTCTCACTTGTCACCACTTGAGACTCAAGAGGCTTCTGAGGTTGTAAGATGATGATGGGCGCTTCGTTCGAGCTTCTTCAGCTCTCTGGAGATAAATTCTCCAAGCTTTACTCCACCAACACCAGCCTCTCACACNACCATCTCTCCCCCCACAGCTGTTTCTATGCTCTTGACACATACTCAATATGCACATTTCATATTAAGCCACTCANATGCCAATGAAACTCACATCCTTACTAGGCATATGCAATTCCNAAGGACAGCTCGGCCAGAAATGCCTGCACTTCGGTAATTTGTGACTGAATAATGGCTTAAGACATGATGGTGGGCCTGATGTCCTTGGCTTGAACATAGTTATAGCTTTCACAGAATTACCCCTTCCATGCTCAGATTTAAATCTAGAGGAGCCTTTTCATAAAGTCTCTCTCCGTGTGCTTTTAATCAGTGTACAAAGATACATACCAAGATATTTTATTATGACATTTTCATACATGTGTATCAAGGACTTGATTTCATATTCATAACCTCATTACCCTATCTGGTTCATAAGTCAACNGTCCTCTTCATCTTCCCAAATATATAATATAATATAATATATATTATATTTTACANATAGATTCTGCCCACATCTTTTTAGCCTGGTTTCCTTCAACATGATGCTTTTCTTTTCCATCCATTTCCTTGCAATGCCATGGTTGATCTCATTCTTCATTATGTATGGAGAACATTCCACTGTACTTACATACCACACTGTCTTTCTCCATGCATCTTCTGTGGATACCTAGACTGCTGACTCCCTCTTGCTGGCCTTGACTCCACAGCTATGGTCTCTCCTGACTTGCTTTGCTTCTATGCCCCACCTGAGCTCAGCTATGCTGGCCTTTCAGATCCCTGACCACCATGATCATTCCTGCTTAGGGAATGATTCTCCAGTCTCTTCCTGGATTATCTTCTGCCATATCTATTTCTTGGTGTCTCTCAACCTCCAAGTTCAGCTGTGTTTTTCCACAGAAAAGAGTCTGTGGTCAGGACACCCTCACTAACTCTGCTCAGCATCCCACAATGTGAACTTCACCCTCCTCTTTCTGGACAGTCAGCCCATGTTGGTGAGCCACCCAGGAGCAAGCCAGCATATACCTGAGAAGGACTTGGCCTTGTTGGCCAGGTTGTCATTGTCTGGTTCTACTGAGTCTGTACATTAGGCTTGTGGTGGCAAAATAAAACAGGTAAAGTAAGCCAGGCATGATAGCACATTTCTTTAGTCCCAACACTTGGGAGGCTGAGGCAGGCGGATCTCTATGAGTTTCAAAACCAGCCTGGTCTACATAGGGAGTTCCAGGACAGCCAGAGCTACATAGAGAGACTCTGTCTCAAAAAGAAACAAAGAAAAAATAAAAATAAGCACATAAAGTAGTCACTACCAATTACAGTCTCTCCCCAGCTAAAATCTACTTCATAATAACTGTGGTGTGCCAAACTTGACAAGAACCTGGTGCTTTTGTAAGCACTTTACCCACAGGAATTCACCAACCTACAAAGAACTGTAGGAGCTGGCAGTCCTGTCATCTCCCCCAATTCACAGATTAAAAGTTGAGACACATTAGGGTGTTGCTCAACATCAGAGCATGGCCTATGGAGTCTGATGTGAACCCAGCATACCCACAACCTTTACTCTGAACCACTTATTAGAAAGCCACTCTTGTTTGCNGACACGTAGCCAAATTTGTTCATGGAAGAACTTACTTTAATTCATTTCATTCCTGATCACTGCATTCCACTGTATTAAATCTAAAAGAACAAGAGATATTTGAAGAAAAGAGGGAAAATGGACAGTGTGGTATAAGAAACTCTCTGGGGTTCTAACTTCAGTTGGAAGAATAAATAAAGAGCTCTGGGGAGGATGAAGCTCGAGCTGGAAGGGGAGATGAGGAGGGAAACAGGTGNAGCTGATATCTGGGAGAAAGGNCATGAGGACCGTGCTCGTGTGCATCCCTAGTCCTGATCCTGGAAGGTCCCTGGGATCGTTATGGGGCCTCCATCCTGATGACTTTATCTACTGTTAATCATCTCCTAAAGGATTTGCCTCTAAACAGCATTACCAGATTTAATTTCCAGTCTCCTAATACCTCACAATGGGGATTAAATTTNAGCATAAGAGGAAAAAACATCTTCAAACCACACCATTCCCAGAAAAANCCNNAGGAGTCTGAGGCACCACTGACTCAGCCACAATTTACACCAATCCCTTTAATGGGTCTTGTTCAAACAACCTTGTAACGCTGAAGAATATAGCTTTTCCTCTCTTTTATACTGGAAGTGTCAGAAGCCTCTCTGGTCATTTACTTGATAGAGAGGTTGCTAACTGTTATGGCCGATGGTCCCATTCGTCTAGATAATAGCTGATCATCAGTATCTTGCAGAAGTCCTGAGACCCCACCAGCGGGGCAGCAGAAGTTTCTCTGGCCATTGTACGATACACTACATGAATCTCAAAGGCACAAAGGTCATGGGATGCAGTGGACTCTGGTCCTGGAGGTCGGAGTGTTCTGTCTCAGCTGTGACTCTGCTAACTTGTGTGGCATTTGAACAACCCTTTACGTCTGTAGGGATGCTNTGACAGGAAGGGAAAAGACTCCTGTAAAGTAATACAGGAATACTACCCACCTCCTTTGAGACAGGGTCTCTCATGGGCCTAGAGCTCACTAACCAAGCTAGAAGGACTGGTCAGTGAGCCCCGGGAATCCTCCTGTTCCTGTCTCTGTGTCCTCACAATTTTACATGTGTCTGGAGCACACAAACTTTAGGCACAAGACCATCCTTTCTGAATTTGATGATCCCAGCAAGTTTCTTCTCTCATCTCTCAGCGGTTGTGGCTGCTTAAGTGCTCTGCTGAGAACACAGGTACCTGCTCCTCATAGTGATGCCAGAGATCCATGACTACAGACAGAAGCAATGTGGGAAGATTGATAAAATTCAAGCTCAGAACTNGAGCTAGTTCTGTGACTCTCACCGCACCTGACTGGCCAAATCAGTCCACATACGCAAACAACAGCCAAGAGACAGGGAAACTGTGTGTGTGTGTGTTGTACTAGGGTGAGGTTCCAAGCCTTCACCTATGCTAAGCCTCTACACTGAGCCCCAAAGCTACATTGCCTGCCTTATTTAATAGGAAACTTGGGGACTTGGGATAGTTTAGTTAAGAAAGTGCTTGCTTCGAAGATATGAGCATCTTAGTTTGGTCCCCAAAACCCATGTGAAAATGCCAGGCCTAGTGGTGTTTGGCTGTTTTCCCAATGATGGAGAGACAGAGACAGGAGGATCCCTGGGGCTCACTAGCCAGCCAGTCTAGGCAAATTGTTGAGCTCCAGGCCAATGAGAGANCCTGTCTCAAAGGAGGTGGAGAGCATTCCTAAGGATGACACTCAAGTTTGTGTTCTGGTGTTCACATACACATGTGGATACATATGTGTGCACACACATAGATACATATCTGCACACACATATATACACATGCNTTCACATGTATTATACATTTACATATTTGCACATAAAATAGAAAAATTAGATATAGATTGAGCCACTTTTCTGGNCATTCCCCTTCCATACTTTAGCCTACGTAGTACCCCCTAACTCCCCAAGTGGAATACACAC
>LZPO01116839.1:449888-465553 GCA_001675575.1 Neotoma lepida | reverse complement strand
AGATAGACAGATAGACAGATAGACAGATAGACAGATAGACAGATAGACAGATAGACAGATAGACAGATAGACAGATAGACAGATAGACAGATAGATAGATAGATAGATAGATAGATAGATAGATAGATAGATAGATAGATAGATAGATAGACAGACAGATAGATAGATAGATGGATAGGAAGGATGAAAAAATTGCCTAGACTCAAAGATAAGTAAGCGGAAGTAAAAAGACGTTGTAAATTAATTCAAATATCCAGACCAAACGAATTAAATCTCAGAGGTCAAGTTAGTATCCATGGAGATGACCAATTCTGTGACACTTGAGAAAAACCAGAAAGCTAGTGAGGGGTCACCAGGCTCAGGAGGAAGCCATACATTGATATTTGAGAATCCAAGACAGGCATTGATTTCTGAGGGAGTCTTAGCTGATACTTCTAAACTGTATGATGAAAAATGACATATATTCATCATGAGCAAGATAATATGAAATAGCCAAACCACACTGACAAGCACACTTTATTTCATGTGTTTATCACCTTCTGCAGAGAGACTATGTAAAACCTTCTCTCAGAGTAGGGATATGGCTCAGTAGNAGCACAGTTGCTTAGCATGTGTAAGGCTGTGAGTTCCATGCCAGCACCAGAAGGAAGAAGAATCCATGATATTAGTAATCTTCAAGAACAGAAGACATCTTTGCTAACCATACTCACCGCACTGATCTCTTGGACTTGTCATCTGAGGAAATCATGAAATAAATTACAATGGATGTGTAAAGTCTCTGAGATGACAAACCAATAAAATTACCAGAAACTCACCCAGAGTAGACACAATGCACTAGGTAAGGTGAGGGGACCTCAGAGAAGAGACCGTCTCGAAGCTGAACAGCTGGCAATTAGGAGACAACATCTCAGGTGGGACAGGTAGGAAGCACGGGCATGAATTAGCAGCCAATTCACTATCCACACCAAATGAACAGCATGTGGCAGTTATTATGAAAAGTATCTATGGATCTGTGCCCTGTGTCAGAAACCAGGCTGACTAGCAACATGAGCGTTTATTTCCCCATCACCGTGACTAAATGCCAAGGCAACTCAATGGAGGAAGTTTATTTTGGCTCATGGATCAGAGGAAAGCTGTCCACCATGGCGGAGAAGGTATAGCAACAGGCATGATCTGTGGGGTCAGCCAGAAAACAGAGAAGGGGGATGTCAGTGCTCAGACTTTGTCCCTTTTTATTCAATCTGGGAATCTCACCCATGAGAAGGTCTACCCACATTCAGGGCAATTCTTTCCTCATCAATAACACCTTCTTGGAAATTCCTTCATAGATACACCCAGAGGTGTGTCTCCTAGGTGACTCTAAATGCAATCAGGTGGACAATGAAGATGAACCATTATAAACCCATCCCTTGTCAATTTGATAACACATTACTTTAAATCACAAACTTCCATCTCTAGTCATCCTGTGGGGGAAAATGTATTTAGTTCATCTGTAAGATTCTCTAAAGTCCTAATAGTGCTAACCTTGTTTAGAAACAAAGTTCAGTGTCTCTCCCAAAGCTCAAGGCAATCTCTTACTGGGAATGTCTGTAAGATCAAAAAGAACTTACATATTTCCAATTTACAATAGCACAGAATAAACAGTTTTATTCTGAAATGGAGGAATGTCAGTATAGTAAGCAAATATCATATCAAAATAAGAAACCCAGCAGGGAAACACCAAATTCTGCATCTCTACATCTAGCATCTGGGGCTGTGATGGGATCATCCGGGCTTCAACAGGTTTTCATAGCCCCGCCCCACCCCTAACTCAGCTGCTTGTAGCAGTTGTGATCCCTCTCCTGGACTGGCTCCACTCAAACACCTAAAGCTTTCTTTGGCAAACGTCCTACCATCCTAGCATCTCCAACATCCCAGGGTCTCTGCTATAACTTAGGCTTCACCTTCACAGCTTCACTCAATAGCATCCTTGTGAAACTCAGACACAGGCAGACATTGCCTGGCTCAGTGGCTTTCTGAACTTCAGTACAAGCCTCCACTCCAGAACTCTTGCATGTAGCATGCCTGAAAAGTCAGAGTCACAAGGATGATGCTATTTTATTCTGATACCAATTCCAGGTGTTGCCTGGACCCCACAAACATAGTTGCAGTGGCCTCTGTGTGCCTTTGAGGCTAAACCAGGGAAGATACTTTCCTTAATGGCTATTTTAAGGAAGGAGACACATGAGGTGGCATTCTCAATTAAGGGTCCTTCCTTTCAGTAAATTTGTATTTTTACAAACTGGGACCTTTGAGTTTACAATGAAGTTTTAAAGTCTCTCAGTATGAGAGACTTGGTAGATATGCATGAATTAAAAAGTGGGAACCACAACCTCAAAGAAATTACTGGTGAATACTTAGTACAATTCTTTCCATGATGCTTACTGAGAACATATAAGAAAATCATTTAATGTATATAAAATATACATATATAAGTAGTGAAATATACACCCATGTGCCCAGCAGGCTTGCCTCATCTCTGTGGCATGTGTGGTGTAACTGTAAGTACCTCAGAAACTTTGCTAATTACTCACTGTTTTAGTCTGTTTTACATTGCTTATTAGGGAATACATGAGCCTGGGTAATTTATAAGGAACAGAGATGCATTCCCTATAGTCCTTGAGTGTGGATACTCCAAAAGGAAGGGGCTAACATCTATCAATGACATTGCTACATCATCTCATAGTAGACGGCAGGAGGAAAATAGAACACATGAAAGAGAAGGAAAGAGTCCAAACTCACTTCCTAACTTCTGTGGCAATACTACAGGAGGAGAGGGGTGATGCTTGCAGTAACACCCTCCCATGATGGCAACACAAATCCCTCATGACCTAAAGNTCCCACCTCTCAACACTGTTGCCCTGAGAACTGGGTTTCCAAATATGAACTTTGGGGGACACATTCAAGCCATAGCACTCATTCAGCACTAACAAATGTTTACCCATCCACCATGTATCAGGTGCTCAGAATCCAGCTGTATGCTGCCATGCCAATTCTGGGGATAAACCTGGGTTACAAGGATGGTGTCTCTACCTCCACTCATGCAANGTACTCACTGAACACCTCCCTGTGCCAGCCCATCTAGAGGGCAGGAGAAGGCACAGATGAATGAGATCCAGCCCTGGTCTGAGGTGCTGACAGAGGAGTAAAAGACCAGTGGGATAGGAGTGGGAGGATGAAGACTAAACTGAACAAACAGGAGAAATGACTTCTTCACCTAACTAATGTTAGGTGAAGCTAATGTTTGGACGCCAGCCTGTCTGACTGCAATCTCTTCTCTGGTGGACGTTACTTTGCTCATTTCTTCTATCTTCTCCCTCTGCTTTTGAGATCTCACTTCCTTATTACGTAAGGCACTATAATTACTAAAGTGATAATGCTATGTCCTGTTAAACACGTGGGTTGTCCTGAGATACCCGGTGCCTAGAATGAGATCCACCAGCATTGTGCTGTGCTTTGAATGAGAATGGCCCCTACAGGCTCATATGTTAGATACTTGGTCCCCAGTTAGTGAAACTGTTTGGGAAGGATTAGGAGGTGTGGTCTTGCTGGGAAAAGTGTGTTACTGGGNGTGGGATTTGATGTTTCAGAAGCCTTCGCCAGGCCCAGTCTCCCCATCTCCCCCTCTTCTCCCCTCCCACCCTCCTCTCCCTCCCTCACTCCCTCTCCCTTTGTCCCTCTGCTACTGCCTGCACACAGGATGTAGGCTGTTAGCTACTACTCCAGCACCATGTTCTGCCTGCCTGTCTCCATTCTCTCCTCCATGATGGTCATGGGCTAACCCTATGAAACTGTAAGCCTCCAATTAAATGTTTTCTGTTATAAGCTGCCAAACTGTTTAAAATTGGAATCCCATCATTCCCAGCATGCCTTGGGACCTGGACCTCTGTTGTTTTTCTTCATAGCACCTTCTAGCATCTAAACTACCACAGCCTGCCCTGAATTAACTCTCTCTTTCAACCATCCCCAAAGCATCTAAAGTCAAGAGCTACTGTCTTCTTTGTCCACTACTGTGTCCCTAGNACCCAGGAAATTACAGCTGTTCAATGAATAGATGGATAAACTTAGAAATACCTATTCCTGACTTCCCACCACCTTCTTTCAATTTTTTAAGCAAAAACAATAGAATCATTCTGTCCAGAACTCTGGGCTCACATTAGTGNCTCTGTCCCTTTAACATTTCAGCTTGAGATTTCCTGTTCTTATTCTCTTTCTGATCTGTGGTTCATATTTGAANGGAGAAGGCTAGCCCAAGAACAGTCAGGGCTTGTCAAAGCTAGCCTAAGCCAATTTGATCAATACTCTTTGGATCTTCCACACAGATACAAAAGTCACTGGAGTGCAGCAGAGTCTGTCCTCTACAAATGGAGTTTGCCTTTTAGAGCTCATTGAAAAATAAAAAGGAAACCCACAACCAGAAGTCAATTTATAGATTCAACCACTAAATCAAGACATATCCTCAAGCACATGGGACATGAACTTGATATTAAATCAAAGACTTAATCTAAGTTAAACCACCTTGGCTAAGAAGCTAGAGCTAGAGACTTGTAACTAACAATATTCTGCCCANCCCCCAGTAAGCCAGCTGACAGGTGCCATGCCTGGACAACCTTGTTACTTCCATGGAGGCTTTAGGGAGGTTTAGGGAGGCTCACCTTTAGTTATGGAGGTTGTGGTTGGCCTCTCCCCTCTTGGCCTCCCATCTCTCTCTCTNTCTCTCTCTCTCTCTCTCTCTCTCTCTCTCTCTCTCTCTCTCATCTCATCTCTCATGACTCATCCTGGGCTCCATGCACTACAGCAACTTGGGCCTCTTGGCTTCTTCTTAAACAGGTCAAGGGCACTTTCTTTTGAAGGTCCTTTGTACCTTCTTACCCGTCATCTTTCTTTTTCCTGCTGTTGTGATAGAATACCTGACAAGAGACACTTAAGGTAGAAAAGGTTCATTGTGGCTCACAGTTCAAGGGGCAGTCCATCATGGCACAGAAGTAAATGTGGCTAGACCCTGAAGCAGCTGGACACATGACATCAACAATCAGGAAGCAGAGAGATGCTTCCAATGGCTCAGCATGTCAACTCTACACAACCTAGAGTCAGTCATCAGAGAGGAGGGAGCCTCAGTTTAGAAAATGCCTCTACATGGTTGTACATAAGTCTGTCAGGCATTTTCTTAACTAGGGATTGATGTGGGAGGTCCTAGTCTATTGTGGGTAGGGCTAACCCTGGCATGGTGGTCTTGAGTTCTATAAGAAAGTAGGCTGAACAAGCCATGTGCAGCAAGCCAGTAAACAGCTTTCCATCCACCGCCTCTGCATCAGCTCCTGTCTTCAGGTTCTGCCCTGACTTCCTTCAATGATGAACAGTGATGTGCAAGCATAAGTCAACTAAACCTTTGCCTTTCCAAGTCGCTTTTGATCATGGTGTTTCATCACAGCACTAGTAACCCTAATAGGACAGCTCCTTTTCTCCATTTTCTATAGTCCTGAATCCATGGCTCAGGAACCAATCCCACCCACAATAAAGATCAGTTTTCAAAATTAATTAATGTAAGCAAGATAATCTCCCACAAGCATGTCCAGGGGCCCATCTCCAAGGTGATTCTAGATTCTTTCAAGATGACAGTCAGCACCAACCATCACATACACACACAAAAAAAAAACCCTTGCCTTTCAGATTGCCTCAAATGTTAACTCTCTCACACCCTATTTAATTCTGTGAGTCCCTTTAACAATCTTAATGCGTTCCCCAAATTTCATGTATTGGAAACATGGTCTTCACCACAATGCTGCTGAGAGGTGGGGCTTTGGAGAAGTGACCAAGTCAAGAAAATGCTCTCAGGTGTGGATCTGTCATGGATTAATGATCTATGAGCTAGCCTGGGAACAGCTAACCCCTGTAGCAGGCTTGCCTGGTACTGCCTTTAGTATCTTCTGCCATGGTGTGATACAGCAAAGAAGACCTTCAGCAGAGATACAGCCACACTCTTGGACTCTAAGCCTCCCGAACCATAACATAAAAATACCTGTTCTCTGTAAGTTGTTTAACCATGGCGTAACACGGTAACAGAAGATGGAATCAGACAGTCCCCGTCATTGCCGCCACTTGCTTACACCCTTTCTGCTCAGCCCACTCACTGCACCTCTACACCCTGCTTCTCTCATTNACTCACTCGCTTTGCCTCACCACTGTATGTGCCTTATGGGGACAGTAATTTCACCTCTTCATCCAGTTCCCTGTCCCCAGTCACCAAGAAATGTCTGGCATATACTAGGCACTTGATGCTTAATCACTNAACTAATTAATCAGTTAGCCAAATGATGGATTCAATGCTCAATTAAAAGGCTAGCTAACTAATTCAGCACCTGTCAGGGGCCCTGTATGCCCACCTGGCTAATAAACCCCATCAAAACCAAGGCTGGAAGGCTGGGGNTATAGCTCAGGGGTAGAATACTTGCCTAGCATAGACAAGGCCCTAGGTTGATTACTTGGGTTACCAAGACCAATAAGGTCCTCTAGACAAGCAGTCATGACCTGTGGTATCTTGGGAATATAGCCNAAGTACATGATATTCTTGAATGAAATGGTCTTTATAAAGCCCATCACTATATACATTGAATTTATACCAATAAAATTAATTTTTAAAACCCCCACCTGAGTCTCAGACGGCAGGTTGGTACCCTTGGGATAGAGTTCAAATACCCTGCTTCTCCCAGTCTTATCTCAGGAATTCCCCACACACTGCTGTTTCTCTTTGCCCTCCAGTGAATTAGATTTGCTCTCTGCCCCTAAAGGTCACCTCAAGTTCTTGTCATGTGTGACATCTCTTCCTAGAGCGGTCCTNTCTGTCATCCCTGCTCTTCCACCTGGCCAGCATCACCTCATAAGCATTCACCACACTCTGTCAAACTGTCTTCTTGCAGTCCTGGAAGTCTTCCTAGACTTAAACCGCTGAGGTATATTGCTGACTTTCTCTACTCATGGTATACCAGCACATGCGCACTGGATGTGACTTATTGTTTCTCTTCAAAGGTACAGCTACATTTTTTGAGACAGGATCTCACATACTACAGGCTGGCTACAAACTCACTATATAGCTGAGGATGATCTTGAACTTCTGATGCACCTGTCTCCACCTCCCAANTGCTGGCATTGCAGGCATGCTCTACCATGCCCTGCTTATGAAGTGCTGGGAATGGACACAGGATCTTATGCATGCTAGAAGAGCACTCTGCCATCTGAGTGCCATCCTAGCCCAAGGTTTTGAACTTCCANACACTGTATGTGCAGGATCTTTCACACCAAGCAGCTTTCCAATTCCCTGTGCACAAAGCCTGAGTGTCCTATGAGTCAACTCAATTCTGTCACTCCTCTGGGATGACAGTTTGACTCTGAGTAAATGACTTAGTTCACCAAGCTGTACTTCAGGATACCAATCACAGCCCTGGGTTGTGACCTATGTTTTTGACCCACTGGTTGTAAACTGGGGGTTCCCACAATCCTCCTTCAGGTTTGATCACTGGCTTTAGAATGACTTACAGAACTTGGGAAGGGGCCCAATTCACTATTGATAGACAACTGTTAAGGATCTAACTCAAGGACAGGCAAACAGTCGTGACTGCCAAGTCGTGACTCACTATACATATTGTCACTAGGAGGCTAGAGAGGAGCCATTACTTAGCAGTGGCTAAGTCAGTTCTTTGTCATCTGTTCTTAAATCAATGCTGATCACCTTTTCCTCCCTTCTCCTCAAACATGAAGCTGGAATACAATAAGGAATGGGGCTCAGAGTTCCAGCCCTATGGCTTCATGGTTAGTTCTCATGCAGCCTGTCTCCATCCAGAAGCTATGGAGGTACCACCAAGAGACCCCACCCCAACAGCAGCAGTGCAGGTATGGATGACAGACACTTGCCATGAGTACAAAAGATGTTCTGTCCTCTTACTACCTGTGGTAGTTTGAAAGAAAATGACCCCCAAAGGGAGTGGCACTATTAGGAGGTGTGGCCTTGTTGGAGGAAGTGTTTCACTGTGGAGGTGGACTTTGAGGTCTCATATATGCTCAAGCCATGCCCAGTATCTGTTGCTTGTGAGTCTGTTGCTTGTAAGAACTCTCAGCTACCTCTCTAGCACCATGTTTGCCTGTATGCTACCTTGCTTCCCTCCAATAATAATGATGGACTAAACCTCTGAACTGTGAATGAGTCACCACAATTAAATGTTTTCCTTTATAAGAGTTGCTGTAGTCATGGTGTCTTTTCACAGCAATAGAAACCCTAACTCAGACATTATTGTTGCCCAGGAGATTGTTCTAGAACATTCCAAAGGTTCTAGAAGCACCATGCAAGAACTAAGGAACTGTAGCCCATTTATTTCTTCTTCCAGTACAGAAGAGGTGAAGTACATCATAAGGATAAGACCATGGCCTTGAAGACCAGGAATTTGCATCCTAACTCTTCTACTTAATGGCCGTGTGGCCTAAAATAAGTTACTTAACATCTCTGATATGTNTTTCTCATCTACAAATAATTCAGAATCCATTCAACACCATTCTCTGGGCTTGGAATGTGACAGTGGACAGTAGTGTGGCTCAAGGTGGTTGTACAGCCAAGCTCCTATGTGACAATAAGGAGCCAGCTACATAAGCACAACACGGAGGATGGAGGACTTGGAGGTGGAAGGAGCTTCATTTCTGAGGCATGAAGCAGATACAGCTTTGTGTTGTTCAGAGAAGCAGCATGTGTGTGTTCAGCATCCTCAAAAGCAGGGCTCATACCCTGGAGACATACAGGGCCACCCGTTTAACCCTGATTCTGGCTTCTTACCCAGTCTTCTCCTGATATAACTAGCTCTTGGAGCTAGCTTCCATCTCCAGCTGACAAGAGCCCCTACTTCTCAGTATGATTTTCTTCTCAATTCATCCATACCTAACATCTCCCTCCACTTGGCCCCCAAGATAGACTCTACCTGCCTGACCTCAGTGCCCTACTTTGGTGCTCTACAATGTTGGGTGGCACCAATAATTAGGTTTCCTTGGGCTCTTGACCTAAAAATATTTAAGATAGATCTCACTGGGTGGTGAGGAGACAAAAGTCAAGACTCAGATTTCAGGTTCTGATATCACTGAGAACTAGTTAGGTGAGAGTAGATATCAACCCTACATCCCAGAGGCCTACAGTCCCAACCTCCTCTGGCTCCATTCTCACCAATGCTTGCTTCCACAGCCTGTATAAATATATATTTTTGTTCTTAATTTGTGTCTGCTTCATCTGGCCCTTTCCAGCAAAGATCCTCAAGCAGAGGCCATGTCACCTACTTCAGATAATTTGTCAGTATCTGGAGACCTTTTAGATTGTCACAGTAGAGTCTAGATACTGCTGGACTCTAGTAGGTAGATGCCAGGGATGCTCTTGACCATACTATATAGGCAGCTATAATGAGCAGCACATACACTGAAATGACAGGTTATCTTACCTCAGTGTCAACAGTGCCATGGTGGAGAAATACTACTGTTAACCCTTGAACTCTGACCATACAGAAAAGAGATGCTATGGGTTGGAGAGATGGCTCATCTGGTTAAGTGATTGCTTCACAAGCATGAGGACCTGAGTTCAAATCCCCAGAACCCATATAAAAAGCCAAGCATGGAGGTACACACCTGTAATTCTAGCTGGGGAGGAGAACACAGGCCAATCAATGGGGCTTACTGGCCAGCAAACCTGGNTAAATTGATTAACTCCAGGCCAATGAAGCTCCCACAAAACAATAAAGTGGTAGCTCCTGAGGAACAGCACCCAATGTTGACCTCTGCCATTCACATGTGCACAGACATTCAAACACGCATATATACATACCACCACACACAAAAGTAATATCAAAGCATACCTAGCATATAGATGAGTTTCCAAAAAGACAAGTCATGTGTGGATGCAGGAGCTTCCACAGCTGCTGCTGTTTCCATGCAAGAATCNTAGCGCCAGTGGCCAACAGATACAAGAAATTCTTACACATCTCCTTAAAGTACATGTGCATGAATAATCACTGTATATTTTCTCATCATTGTGCCCAAAATAATGAACAGAAACAACCCAGAGAAGGAAAGACCTATGTTAGCTTGTGGTTTCATAGGTGTTAGCCCAGCCTGGCAGAGAGGCCATGGTGGAGTAGACTAGTTCACATCACGGTGGACNTGTCAAAGCAAAAGAAAATAGAGGAGGGTCTGGGTGAGGTATAGCCCTGAGCAGTAGGAGCCCCACCCATATAGACCTACTTCTCTCTGAGGGGCAGTTCATGTTTCAGTCATCTTAAGTAGATGAGCTCAGTCTCTGCTTAGTCAACTGTGTGAGAAAATACGGGACTGCCTGCCCACTTTACCTAGACTCGATTCTCNCANGCCCTGGTCACCATTCCGCCCTCACCTTCTGTGAGACATGCTTTGTTAGATGAAGGAGATCATGAGGTATTTATTTTGTGCCTTTAAAAACACACCTAACATCGGATTNCCTGGAAGTGGAGCTATGGATGATTGTGAGCTACCATATGGGTGCTTGGAACTGAACTTGGGTCCTCTGCAAGAGCAACAAATGCTCTTAACCACTGAGCCATCTCTACTGCCCAACTTTGAACTTAGACTTTAGACTATTTAAGTTGAAATGTATTTATGTTATGAGATAAACATGAGACTTTGTGGACAAGGGATAGAAGGTTACATGCTTATGTGTCAAGTTGACAAGGGAACGAATGTGATGGTTGTAAGGAAAGTGGCACTCTGGCCTTGGAGTTCTGACCAGGGAAAGAAACACAGCCTGGGTTTGGGACCTGAGCCAGAGAAATGAACACTTTATCCCCAAACCCAGAACTAAGGAAACCTNCACTGACTCTAAAACTAGTACCATAGTAACACTCTTGGTCTCTAGAGTTAGAGTCAGTGAAAGATATGTGCCCTGGCCTTAGAATTAGTGACCAAAAGCTCAGTAAGCCCAGTGAAAGAAACACAGGCTCATGTCAGGGCCCTCTCTGTGCTGACCAACTGGCTTGCGAAACCAACCAATCAGAGCAGGAAAGTAGCTGCCCCTGGCCAACTGACTTTTGAAACTGACCAATCATAGAGCAGAAAGTGGCACCCTGGCCCTGAAGCCCTGACCAGGGAAAGAAACACAGCCTGGGTTTGGGACCTGAGCCAGAGAAATAACCACTTTATCCCTAAACCCAGAACTAAGGAAACATGCCCTGACTCTGAAACTAGTACCATAATAACACTCTTGGTCCCTAGAGTCAGAGTCAGTGAAAGATATGTGCCCTGGCCTTACAATTAGTGACCAAAAGCCAAAAAAGGCCAGTGAAAGAAACACAGTTTGACCCTTACATCAGGGCCATCTTTGCCCCTAGCCCACAGAACTGACCAATCCCAGGGCAGGAAAAAACTAGCCAATCCCTGTTGACTCTGCCCCCTGGCCATCCTATATAAAGGGCCCCTGCCTGGGCAGTTTTGAGCTGTTCTCTCCACCCTGGTAGAGGCAGCTACTCTCCTGGACTCCTCCTTCCCAAATAAATCTCTTTCTTAAAAGAGTTTTGGGTGTGAAGACCTTGATTCACCAGATAGAAGATCATTGCTGAGACATCCCATAGTGGACTGAGCAAAGGAGAGAGAGCTGAGTAACACTTAAGCCTGAGAAGCAGAGCTCTGCTAGGAAGCTCCCTTAAGTGGGGGCTGAGCAAAGCTCAGCTGTAGCAGCTTTCCAGGAGAGAAGCAGGACTGCTATATCCTGCGAGGAGACCACCCCCACCACACCAGGTATAGCCTGACTCTCCCGAAGTATCAAGATACTCTTCCCTGCACAGCTGACCTGGCAGCTCTAGGCCTGACTCTCCTGAAGTGTCAGGATACTCTTCCCTGCACAGCTGACCTGGCAGCTCTAGACCTGACTCTCCNGAAGTGTCAGGATACTCTTCCCTGCACAGCTGACCTGGCAGCTCTAGACCTGACTCTCCCGAAGTGTCAGGATACTCTTCCCTGCACAGCTGACCTGGCAGCTCTAGGCCTGACTCTCCTGAAGTGTCAGGATATCCTTCCCTGCTGAAGCAGTTCCAGGCCTGACTCTCCCGAGCAGTCAGAATAACTTCCCCTCCAAGGCTGGGCTGACTCCTTGCAGCCCCAGCCATNGGAGCTGTTCCAAGCAGCTTCAAGGAGTCCAGGACACCTACAGGGCAGAGCTGTTCTACACAGCTTGAGGTGTCTGGGATATCTACCTCGCCCTCCAGGGCTGGGCTGACTCCTTGCAGCCCCAGCCATCAGAGCCCACTGAGTTGCAACTTTGTCGCTTACATTTTAGTGCTGGAACCGAGACCAAGCCCACTGAGTTGCAACGAAGTACCTACGATGGTTGTTTGTCAATTTGAAACAATCTAGAGTTACCTGAAAAATTAGTCTCAATGAGAAATTGTCTACATTGATTTGGCTTGTAGGCATGTCTATGGGGAAATTGTCTCAAATAATTTATGTGGGAAGATCCAGCCTACTGTGGATGGTGCCATTCCCTAGGCAAGGGAGTCCTGAACTGTATAAAAATCAAGAAATCAAGATGAACACAAATGAGCAAGCAAACCTGTAAGCATTTATTGTCTCTCTGTTTTTACATATGATGTGCACTACCTGTCTGGAGTTTCTGCCTTGACTTCCTTGCAATGATGGACTGTAGCCTGGAATCATAAGCCAAAAGACATTTCTCCCCGAAGTTGCTTTGTTTGATACATTTGTTTGTAAAAAAAACAAAAAAAGAATTAAAACTGTTTACTCCAAAAACTAAAAAATAAGTAAATTTAAAAAAATAAAAGCATGTCTTAAAGCTTGGTGAGGTGCTTTCTGCAGATACAGATTCCCAAGGCAATTGTAAATACTTNGAAATATAACACACAGGGCAATTCAAAACAGTCATATGTTGCTGATGGGGGTACAAAATGGCACAGATGCTCTGGGAAACAGTCTGGCAATTTCCTGCAAAGTTAAACTCACATTTACAATATGACCGGTAACCCCTCCCCTGAGCATCATCAATAAAAACTGTTCACATAAAAACCTAGACAGATACACAAATGTTCAGTCACTCTACTCATCATCACCCAAAAGCAGAGGCCATGGGATGACTCACAGCCAGCCATCTCCCAGAATACTACTCNGTAACGAGAGGTAGCTGCTGTGTGGAACAACCTTTGCGAGCCTCAGAAGCATCACTTGAGTGAAATTGTCTGTCTTAAGAACTGCCATGTGGTCCAAGTGGACTACTGTTAGAGAATACTGTACCCCAGATGGCTTTTCAGCTGCAGAAATTCGTGACTAACAGTTTGGGGGTTCGGAAGCACAAGATCAAGGTGCAGCACAGTTGAATCTGAGGAAGCCTTCTTCCAGGTGTCTCACTGGCAACTTCTTGTCTCCTAATATGAGAGGGGACAGGAGAGCTCTCTGGGGTCCCTCTCATAAAAGCATTGAGCCCACTAGTGAGGTCTCCCCCTAAAACCTCAACTCAAATAGTAGCACATTAGGAATGATATTGCAGCATATGAATTGGTGGGAGAAGGGACCATCAGTGTTCAGTCCATAACATGACTTCATCAGGAAGATAAAATTATTTTCATTTTTATTAAACTTATTCATTTGTTTGTTAGGGATAACATGCCATGTGTATAGAGATCATAGGACAACTCGCAGAGGTCAGGTCTCTTTTTCTACCATGTGAGACCTGCAGATCGAACTCAAGTTTTCAGGCTTGGCACAATCTCCCAGAATGGAAGCAGTGTCCCAGGTGGACCCAANAGGCTTGCACAACACAGAGCCAAATCCCCAGTCAAGGTCAAGTCCGAAACAGGCCTTCTCAAGATGTCAACTTCACATCTGCTTTGGCCACCTTTCCTTGTATGGGGTCTTTGTATAGACCAATATTAATGCACTCCGAGTATGCAGTCCAAATCAAAAAGTAAAGAAGGATCTGGAGAGATGGCCCAGTGGTAAAGACACTTACTGCATACGCAGAAGGATCTGAGTTCAAATCCTCAGGCTGTGTGAGCACCTATAACCCCAGTGCTGGGAGCTGGAAACCAAAGGACTGTGGAGCTCGCTGGCTGCCAGCCAAGCCCCAGATTTAGTGAGAGATTTATATTATGATAATTTCACATGAATCTATTAAAAGGGTAACAGAATTTATTAAGATATGAATTGAGGAAATACACTCACAATTATAGAANGGAGTAGACGTGTAGAAGTCATCCTCTGATCTGACCAGGAGCAAATCCACCTCACAGCCAGGAGCTGGGAGCAGGGGCCTGTGTCCCTCCTGTAGCTCCTCTTTCAGGGATCACNTACTCTGGCTGCAAGCACCACCTCCTTTGGGCTATATAGCCCAGGAACATGGGCAGAGCAAATACCACTACAGATTTATCTTGAAAGAATAAAGTAGAGGGTGACAGGACACTTGACACCCTCCTCTGGTCTCCATGCAAGCACATGGCCCATGGACCTGCACATGACTGTATACCATGAACACATACACCACACACACTTACACATGTATTTTCACATAATAAATCAAAAAGAAAAGGTAAAATAAAATCATTTTAGTATATATCGAATTAAATAATGCCTGGCCAGATGGACAGGGAAAACCTACTTCTTCCTCTGCCCCACCAGACAGCTTCTGGCCACTGGTGACAAAGGCTCAGAGCAGATGGACCTCCTTCCCCCATATGAAGCTAAAACCAAGCTACCAAGCTGACCTGAATATACTTTTCTCTCACCTTTGGTCTGATTGTGTGACAAGCAGAAGTCACCAAAATCNCTCAATATACATTTAAAAATAGAGACATCCCAAGGCACAGAAGGGCAGAGAACTCATATGCTTCCTTAAGGATAAAAGGAAATGGAATGACAAAACACTCCCCTCCTGCAGTGGCCTCCCACTCCACCAGGCCACANACTCCCCTCCTGCAGTGTGGCCTCTCACTCTACCAAGACCAAAGCATCTCAGACTAAAAGAAGAAACTTCCTAGTATGTGCAGTGTCTGTCTTTTAAAGTTTCATACATGAACACCCTGTCATGATAAAAGTCCTGGAGAGCTTAGGGATACGAGGGACATATCTACACATAATAAATCCAGTTTACAGCAAGCCCACAGCCAACATCAATTTAAATGGAGACAAACAAAAAAATTCCACTAAAATCAGAAACAAGACAAGGTTGTCTACCTTCTCCATATCTATTCAATATAGCACTTGAAGTCTTAGCTAGAGCAGTAAGACAACTGAAGANGATCAAGGGGATACAACAGGAAAGGGAGAAGTCAAAGTATCTTTATTTGCAGGTGATATGATAGTATACATAAGTGACCCCAAAAATTACATGGCTTCTACAGCTGATAGATACCTTCATCAAAGTAGCAGGGTACAAAATTAACTCACAAAAATCAGTAGCCTTACTGTATACAAAATGACAAACAGACTGAGAAAGAAATCAGGAAAACAACACCTTTCACAAAAGCANAAAAATAAAATATCTTAGAGTATCTCTAACCAAGCAAGTAAAAGGCTTATATAATAAAACGTCAAGCCAGGCGGTAGTGGTGCACGCCTTTAATCCCAGCACT
>LZPO01116839.1:419633-437236 GCA_001675575.1 Neotoma lepida | reverse complement strand
TCAAACCAAAACCTCAGAGGTAAGCCTCACCAACAGAGTACAAAGACATGAAAAAGAGAATCTCAGGCATTGAAGAAAAGGTACAAAAACTTGATACCTCAGTCAAAGAAAATATTAAGTCTAAAAGAAAAACAAAAACAGGCACAAAACATTCAGGAAAACTGGAACACTACGAAAAGGCCAAATCTAAGGCTACTGGGAATAAAGGAAGAAGAAGGAAATCCAAATCAAAGCCACAGAAAATATTTTCAACAAATCATAGAAGAAAATTTCCCTAACCTAAAAAAATAAGTGGCTATCAAGGTACAAGAAGCACATGGAACAGCAAATAGACAGGGCCAGGAAAGAAATTCCCCATGACACATAATAGTCAAAACACAAAACATACAGAAGAAAGAAAGAATATTAAATTTCCTGCAAGGGAAAAAGACCAAGTGATGATATAAAGGCAGAACTATTAGAATAACACCTGACTTNTCCACGGAGACTCTAAAATCCAGAAAGGCATGGAGGGAATGTTCTACAAACTCTTGGAGACCACAGAGGCCATCCCAGTCTGTGATACCCAGCAAAACTATCAATCATAATAGCCAGAAAAAGAAAAACATCCTACAATAAAACCAAATTTGAAAATTACCTATCTACAAATCCAGCTCTCCAGAAGCAGATAGAGGGAACACTTCAATCTAAAGAAATAAACCACATCCAAGAAAACACAAAGAATAAATAATCCCAGCTCAGTTAATCAAAAGACACCATAATAACAAACTAGCAGAAATCAATATAAACACTGCTCTTTGTTAACTCTCAGGAATAATGGTCTCAATTGTCCAATAAAAAGACACACACTCTAANATATTGGATTTTAAAACAGGATTCATTTTCTGCTGCATCCAAAAAATAAACCATACCATCAAGGATTGTTTCAGGATGTTTGATCACACTGTGTGAAGATGTGTCTCTGTTTTACCTCATCTGCCTCAGGCACCTTCTGATTGGTTTAATAAAGACTGAACAGCCAATTGCTAGGCAGGAGAAGAAACATGGGACATCCAGGCAGAGATAGGAACTCTGGGAAGAATCTGAGGCATGCAGGATTCACCAGCCAGACATAGATAAAATGGAATGTACAGTACTGAGGAGAGGTAGTGAGCCAAGCAGCAAAACATAAATTAATATAAACGGGTTAATTTAAGTTTTAAGAACTAGTTGGGAACAAGCCTAAGCTAAGGCCGAGCTTTCATACTTAAGAAGACATCTCCGTGTCATTGTTTGGGAGCTGGTGAGCCAATGAAAGCCCAACTATAAAGGATAGACATTGCCTCGAGACAAAAGGATGGAAAAAATGTACCAAGCTAATAGACCCAAGAAGCAAGCAAGTGTAAGCATTTTAATATCTGNCCAAATAGACTACAAACCAAAACTAATCTTAAGAGATGGGGAAGAACACTACATACTCATCACAGGAAAAATCCATCAAGAGGACATTACAATTCTATACATTTATGCACCAAACACAGGGCATGCAAGTTCATAAAAGGAACAGCTAAAATTATATATCACACATTGAACCTCACACAGTGATAGTGGGTGACTTCAATACCCCATTTCACCAACAGGCNATCTAGACAAAATCTAAACAGAAAAATTCTAGAGTTAAATGATGTCACAAATCAAATGGACATAGCAGATATTTATAGGACCTTTCACTCAAACACAAAAGAATATACCTTCTTCTTAGCTCATGGAACTTTCTACATTGACTACATACTTGGACACAATGCAAGTCTCAACGGATACAAGAAAATTGAAATGACACCCTGCATGCTATTATACCACCATGAATTAAAGCTGGATATCAACAACAGAAACAACAGAGCATACACAAACCCATAAAAACTTAACAACTCACTGCTGGATGAAAAGTGAGTCAAGACAGAAATTAAGAAGAAAATTTTAAAACCATNGAATTTAANGAAAATAAAAACACAACATAATAAAACCTATAGGATACAAGGAAGGTGGTTCTAAGAGGCAAGTTCATAGCACTAAGTGCTTACATAAAAAATTTGGAAAGATCTCATATTAGGAATTTAACAGCATACCTGAAAGCTCTGGAATTAAAAGAAGAAATCATACTCAAATAGAGTAGATGGCAAGAAATAATCAAACTTGGGACTGAACTATAGAAACAAACAAAAATACAAAAATCAATGAAATGAAGAGTTGGTTCTTTAAAAAAAATCAGTAACATTGATAAGCCCTTAGCCAAATTAACTAAAAGATGAAGAGAGAAGATTGAAATTAATAAAATTAGAGACAAAGGGGGAGAAATATAGACAGATACTAAGGAAATCCAGAGAATAAGGACATACTTTAAAAATCTGTATACCACCAAACTGGAAAACCTAAAAAAAAAGATATGGATAAATTTATTGATATATGCAACCTTCCAAAATTAAATCAAGATCAGGTAAGTAATTTAAACAGATCCATAACACCTAGTGAAATAGAAGCAGTAATTAAAAGTCTCCAACCACCCCCCCCAAAAAAAGCCCAGGGCTAGACAGATTCAGCACAAAATTCTACCAGACCTTCAAAGAAGAACTAATGCCAATTCTCCTCAAATTATTCTGCAAAACAGAAACAGAAGGAACATTTCCCAATTCTTTTTATGAGGCCAAAATTACCCTGATATCTAGACCACACAAAGACTCAACAAAGAAAGAAAATTACAGACCAATTTTCCTTATGAACCTATGCAAACAAATTCTTAATAAAATACAAACCAAATCCAAGAACACATCAAAAAGATTATCTACCATGATCAAATAGGCTTCATCCAGAGCCAAAGCCACATGATCATCTTATTAGATGCAGAAAAGGCCTTTGACAGAATCCAACATTCCTTCCTGATAAAATTCCTGGAGAGACTAGGGATATGAGGAGCATATCTCAACATAATAAAGGCAATATACAGCAAGCCCACAGCTTGCTAAATGGAGAGAAATGCAAGATATTTTCACTAAAATCAGAAAAAAAGACAAGGATATTCACTCTCTCCATACCTATTCAATATGGTACTTGATGTCTTAGTTAGAACAGTAAGACAACTGAAGGAGATCAAGGGGATACAAATTGGAAAGGAAGAAATCAAAGTATTTCTATCTACAGATGATGTAGTTGTATACATGAAAGACCCAAAAACTAAATGGAGCCATCAAATAACAGGAAGACAATGCCCCAACTAAACATCTTTTGCCACCAAGTGAAACCTCCAATTCTAAGATTATGTGTTATATCTAATCAAGCTGTTGGCCAAAGTAGCCCNATGGAAATCCCCCAAAATTTGAGCTGTTGCCANGGCTATTGTTTCTTCTCCATGAACTGATGGTAAAGCCTTATTGCTGAAGACAACACCTATATATCTCACTGACATGGATAAGTCAAGCTGATGTTTAACTAGATCNTTCACCTCTACTATTTAGTGTACATGGCTCTGGAGGAGACTCTGAATGCTACCAGAGGAGAAAGGTCAATACCAACCCAACCACAAATGCTTTGATCTACAACAGTGACCTGCCTGCATGATACACTGGTGCAATGCTGGCACAAAAGCTGTGGGAGTAGCCAATCACTATCTGATTGGATTTGTCTACAAGATGAAACATATGCCTAATATTGCTTGAGTGTCCAAGAACCTGTGTCTAAATAGCCCATAGGCCTAGGGAAAAACAAAATACTACTATTCTGCTGAAGGAATTCTGCTATACCTATGGATCAGTGTCTTGCTCAGTCAGCATCAGAGAAATTTCCTCTTACAGTAGATAGATGGGAAGTAATACAGAGACTCACAACTGGATGATGTGCAGAGAGTGGGAGACTTTGAAACACTCAGTCCTAAATGGGATGTCTTCATCAAACCCCTCCCCAGAGGGCTCAGGAAGCTATGTGGAAGAGGAGGCAGAAAGATTGTAAGAGCAAGAGGGGATGGATGACACCAAGGAAATAGTGTCTTCCAGACACAACAGGACCTGACACACAGAGACTGTGGTAGCCTACATAGGGCCTGCACAAGTTCAGGACAGATGGAGTTTCAGCACTGAGAGGGGAAGTGGACACCATCTCCCATTCCTAAAGAAGATATCTCCAATTGGCAACTTCTTACAAAAGAAAAATCAGTTTTTCTAATCGAGTCTCACTGAGTATATAAACCACACATAAGGGTAGGCCTCGTGGCCAGCAGTGGATGGCCAAAAAAAAAGAACTCAATGGTATTTTCGTAGATTTTTTTTGTCTCAGTTTTTGCTTTGTTGGAGTATTTTTTATGTTACTGGTCTTTTGCTTGTATATTATGACTTATGATTTTGTGTTTCTATGATGTGTGTGTGTGTGTGTGTGTCCTATGACTTTTCACTGCGTTTTTTTAAATTGTGGTTTCTTTGATTTTTTTTTCTAAAAAGAGAGAGAAAGAGAAGAAGGCATGGCGTTGAATGGGTGGAGAGATGGAGAGGATCTTGGAAGAGATGAAAGAGGAAACTATAATCAGAATGTATTGTATGAATTTTCAATTAAAAAGAAAGAAAGGGAAGGAGGGAGAGGGAGGAAGGGAGGGAGGGAGGGAGAGAGAGAGAAAGCCTGTAGAGTCTGTGTCAGAGCCAAGCACATGCATGGCTGTGGCCAGGCTGCCTATGGTCAGCCCCATTCCCAGCACAGCTCTGGCAGAAAGTTCTTCAATATCATCATTAACAACTCATTGATCCAATTACACTTCTTTCTGTTCCACTTCAGAATTACAATCTCTCGTTTCCCCTGGAGGAGCTCAGATAGATTCCCGATGACTGTCAGATCAGGCGTGCTTGACAGACCCCAACGCTCATCTAACCTAGTCATTGGGATGAATTCATCTGGTTGGTGTGTCAGACCTCATTCCTTCATTAGAATTGCCACTTTCTTCAGCTTCTTTGTTTTCCTGGTGAGATTCAGGGACACAGCCCAGTTTGGTTCAACCCAAGGACACCATAGCTACCACCCTCATCGTGTGGTCCTGGCATGTAGTAGGCACTCAATAAATAGCTGCTGAATTGAAAATTGCCCAAGAGACCATGTACTGGGACTTAAAACACAGCAACTTGGCTAAATAAAAGGAAGTTTCCCAAAAGGTTTCACTGTAGGATGGGNTAAGATGGAAACCAAAATTTAAATCCAAAACCATTACGAAATGAAAATATACACTAGAATAAGAAAAAGTCAAGATCTGGAATGACAGCTGACAGTATGCTAGAGGGAACTGAGCACACANTTGAAGTCAGTGGGCAGGATAAGGAAGGCAAGATATAGACAGCTAAGGCCCAAAATGGTGGTTGCTCGCTAAGCAACTACATATCAAATACCTACCATGGGTCAGGCACTGTGCTAAGTGCTGAGGATCCAGTGATGTGCAAATCATGGCTCCAGCCCTCTGGTGCCCATGCTCCCATGGGGGAAATGCCAGGGACCAGGATTGGAGTTCNGCCCCAACCTATCGATGGGTCCCTTGAAGCNGGGAGTGAGGAACTGAGAAATGCTAGATAGGAAATATAGAAGCAGATAAAGAAAAAGATGAGACACAGGATAGTTTCAGGAGGGCCCTGGGTCAATATCCATCAGCCTCAAGTTTATCTCTAATGGGCTTTTTATACATTAGCAAGGGGAGAGGCAAAGGACCTCCCCCTTTCAAGATCAAAGCACAATGTACAACCAGTGTAGACCCTTCAAAACACCTGGTAACCACGCCCCATGGCAAAGCATCTTGTGATTAGACCTTGAAGTATAAGACACCAGGTAACCCTGTCTCTTATACACATCTAGATGTGTATAAGAGACAGACACCAGGTAACCATGCCTTTGCACTGTATTATGCAGCCTTGGCGAGCAACATAAACTCTGACAAACCACAAATTGGAATCTTTATGGACTCCCACAGGGAAATACAGGGAAATACAGGCATAAACACACAGTAACAGAGAGCCAATGATAAAGCAAAGGCTTCCTAGAGTNGGTGAGGAAAGCAGAATTAGTGAAGCAAAGGATACGTGTTCTGTCAGGCAAGGATCATGTGTCCCTGTGGTCACCTCAACCTGCTGCTTCTACCTTGAGGCTCCTTGGGAATGAGACTATGACCATAACCATGTCCCTGCACTCTTGACACACTCTGTTATNGTTAGTTATGTATTTGTTTTATCTTCTCTCCTTCTCTATAAATTATGAACTCCGTTGGGGCAGAAAATGCTTATCTTAAGCACNATTGTGTTCCTGGAAATGATATGTGGAAGGCAGGTACACAACATGGGGTGAGTGGGAATTATGCTTCCCAGATTCCACATAGGTAGAAGGAAGCTACCAAACAGCACAGCTAGAATCAGTGGGCAGGTGCTTCCAAAAGGCCTAATGTCCTAACAGCTGGAATTGGCTACTTGATGAAGTTATGAATTTCCCATCATCACTACAAACAGGATGACCTAAGATACATCCTTCAAAGGCCTGTCTCTAAAGCCCTACTGCCATCAGCTAGGCTCTAACTCCTAAGCCTTGTAAAGTAGCACCACTGGGAAAGCAGAGGATTCAGAACATGATGAGATGGGTATTGCTCATTGGGTAAAGCACTTGGCACAGAGTGTGAAGGTCTGAGTTCAGATCCCCAGCAGATACANAATCTCAGTGCTCCAAAGGTGAGATGGGAGGTGGAGACAGGAGAGTGCCTGGAGCTCCCAGGCCAGCTAGCCTCAGAGTACATAGCCATGAACAACTGGAGACCTGTCTCAAACCAGGTCGAAGGTGAGGACCAATACCTGGGGTTATCCTCTAACCTGGACACACGGACTGTGATGCATGCAAACCTGCACTCACACACATGTACACACAAATATACATATACACAGTTTTTTAAAGCATGAGCCTNTAGGAGGACAATTCAGATTCAAATTTTAATATCCCATGGCTTCCAAGCTCCACCAGGTTACTGTAATAGAGACCGGCTGCCGAACAAGCAAAGATGATTCAGCCTCACTGCAGTGTGAGATAAGAATAAAGGTAAACTGCCTTCAGTGTGACCACTCCCGGTTAAATGACACCACAGGCNTTTCATAGATTAGTAAATATTTAATGAACTGAAGTCAATGAAAAGAGATCCATTCTTCGGGAGAAGATGACAGCCCATCNTGAATGAGGATTACAGTTGACCTGATTCTGAATAGCTGAGGTCTGTTTCAAAGGTCTGATCTCAGGCTGGGGAGGAGGAGTGAGTGAAGTGCCTGCTATGTGGGCACAGGACCTGAGTTTGGATCCCTAGCACCCACATAAAAATCTGGGTGCAACAGGGCACAGCAAGTATTCCAGCATTGGGGAGGCAGAGACAGGGAAAATCCTTGGAGCTCACCGCCCAGCCGGCTAGCTGAGTCATTGAGCTCCAAGTTCAGTGGCAGCTCCTGTCTCTGAACATAGAGTGGAGAGGAAGACACCGGTGGCTCTCGGTGCTTTCTTCAGTCTACTCCATTCCTTAACCCCTTAGACGTACCCCAATGTCTTCCCTCCCCCCAGTCTCGCCCTGCTGTTCCCTCTGCTGCCGTTGCTCCTTTCTCGTTTCCTGGGCTCTTTCCCATCTCACCTTTCAGACTCCAGCTTGTTCCACTCATGCAGAACTATCCATTCGTTCGTGCTTCTCCATATTCTTGCTGTTTTTGCCATGGATGTGAGCAGTAAATGCTATTACTGTCACACACACACACACACACACACACACACACACACACACACACACACATCCTTTGATGTTTTCTTATACACAAGTTCCCCATGTCTCCGTGTTCATCTTCAGAGTGTGAGAATCCAGTTGCTCTGCAGGTGTGCACAGACAGGAACGGCAGGGAATTCATGTCTCCCAGAATCAACCTTCACCCAATGTTACAATTAAGTTATGAAAAGGNTCATATGGTGGAGGCTTGTCTCCAATTCAATGTTCAGGGGTCAGGCTTTGGGGAGGCCATTGGATATGAGTGCTGTGCCTTAATTGACGGTGTAATGCATTGATGGATTCATCTTTGGGTGGCTTTGTTGGGATGTGGTGAAAAATAAGGAGCAGAGCCTAGCTGGAAGAGGTGGGTCACTGAGGTGAGGGGGGGGCTGGCCTTGGAGGCAATGTCTTATTCCTGATTGTTCTTCTTCCTTTCCATATACACCCTAGCCACCATGTGAGCAGCTTTCCTCTCCCTCAGCTCAGGCCCACAGCAATGGAGCAGTTGGCCATGGGCTGAATCCTATGAAACTGCCAACCAAAATATACCTTCCTATTATGATCAATCCACGTGAGTCTATTAAAGGGGTAACANAATTTATTAAGCTATAAATTGAGGAAATACACTCACTATTACAGAATGGAATAGACAGCAGAAGTCGTCCTCTGATCTGACCAGGAGCAAATCCACCTCACAAGCAGGAGCAGGGAGAAAGGGCATGTGACCCTTCTCCAACCCCTTATAAGATGTCACATACAATGGCAGGAAGCACCGCCTCCTTTGGGCTGTATAGCCCAAGGTCATGGGCAGAACAAATACCACTATACTTCCCCTTTTTGTCTAAATAAGAAGGCTCTAATCTTTTTTTTTTTGGTTTTTCGAGACAGGGTTTCTCCTGTCTCTTATACACATCTAGATGTGTATAAGAGACAGTGGTAGCCCAGGCTGGCCTCGAACTCACAGAGATCCTCCTGCCTCTGCCTCCCNAGTGCTGGGATTAAAGGCNTGCGCCACCACCGCCAGGCTAGAAGGCTCTAATCTTAATGCAAACTATATACAATAAGAATGATTATCAAGTATTGTCCAGGAAAAACAAAAGGTAATAACATAAACAAAATGGAACTACAACCAACAAGAATAACATCAAACAAGAAAGACATGCTCAATGTCCAGAGTATAGGTAAATGGCAAATTACTGAAATTACAATAGCCATCTCATCTTGAAGATTCTGACTCTAGTACTAATATGTTCTAGCTAAGATACAAGAAGATTGTAACTATAACTGTTAGTCTTCAATCCCATCAAAGACCTGAGAAGGAATAATAACACCTGAGAAACGGGAGAAGGATGCAAGCAACTTTCGGGAGTCTTGCCAGAGTAGGCAGAGACAGCTGGCAGCCTAGACAGTCACCTAGAATTTCTCAGTATCATTGATGCATTCAAATTGGCTACAGGCCTAGAGTATCTGGCAGATCATTTTCAGAAGCAGGTATTTTGAAAGACTATCTTACCCTGTCTTGGCAGAATTCAGTAGTCGCTTATCCTTGTGTCCCGCTCATTCTGAAGGGACAGTATTCNTACTGTCAGCAGTCTCTCATGTGGATTGATGGTAATACCTTCCCTCCTTGTTGTAGCTTGAATATGAAATGTCCCCACAGGCTCATGAGTTAGATGATTGGTCCTCAGCAAGTAATTCTGGTTTTTTTTGTTTTTGTTTTTGTTTTTAAGATTCTGGAAACTTTGGAAGGAGGCCTGATCAGAGGAAGTCACTCAGAAGGTGCCTATGGAGATTGAGCCTATACCAGTGTCTTCTTTGCTTCTTGTGCATCATGAAGTGAACAGCCTCCTTCTCCACATGGTCCCACCAAGATGTTCTACCCAAATGTGTGGGACCAACTTATTGTAAACTAAACACTCTAAAGCAACGAGCCAAAATGAATCTCTCTTTCCTCTTGTAAGCAGATTTTCTTAGGTGGTTTGTCAATGATGGAAGGTGTCTAACAGCCCATGATGGGCAGGTTCAGAGGTACAAGTACTCTAGCCCCTCCCTCAAATAGGAAATACTGTAAAATATGCTGTCACCCATCTTCCTGCCTGAGTGAGCCAAAGTTCACCCCTGCCCACAATGTTTATTGTCATGCACTTGCTTGTGATTTTTCTTGGAAAACTGTCCTAACACATTGGTTTATAATGAATTTCTCACTTCAGGCCCTGCTTCTGGGACCTATGTCTAACATCTGCATGACACACCCTCCAGTGACACCNATGTCCTGTTCTCATGCTCNTGTGCAAACCCCTCCCTCTGATATGATGAGTTTCTAAATCTAAAGGTTACGGATGCCACTTCCATCACGAGGAGGGAAAAGATTTTGACTTCTATCCTGCCAACCAGACTCATTGTCTCACCTTGCATGTGCTGGTAATACGAGCTGACATAATGGAGACCCACATGTCAGGGAAGCATAAGTAGGTTCAGCCACAGCTAAACAGTGAGCCAGATGGATGCCATGATGGATGCTGGTAATGCTAGTCGGTTGCCTTTAACTGTCAACTTGACACAATCTGAAATCACTTGGGAAGAAAGCCTTAATGAGGGGTTGTCTAGATATGGTTAGCATGTGAGCACATCTGTGGAGGATTGTTTTAATTAAGCTAATTGAGGTGGGAAGACTCATCCATTGTGGGTGGCACCACTCCCTAGGTTTGGGTCTGGGAGTGTGTAAGTGTAGAAAGGGGGCTGAGCAGAAGGNATGCATGTGTCCATTTCCTGCTCTTGACTGTGGTTGTGATGTGACTAGCTGNTTCACATTCCTCCCTTGACTTCCCTGCAATGTTAGGCTACAATCTGGGATTGTAAGCTAAAATAAATCCTTTGTATCCTAAGTTCCTTTTTGTTGGGGTATTTTATTGGAACAAAAGAAATGGAAACAGACAGCTACTGTTAANTTAGCTTGAGTATGCATTCTTCCGGTGTTGAGGCTTCAGATGAGAAACCTCANCCTTGACCTGACTCTCCACTACGGTTTTGTGTAAAACCATAAGACAGAAGTCTTGCAAGCTCACAGCCACACTCCTGACCCTACGACTGTGAGAGGATGACAATGTTGTTTGAAGTTGCTGAGTTCTGGTGTGAGTTGATATGTAGTAAAAAGGGATGGATCCAGTATCTCANATTCACAAACGTAGCTGTTTCTCCTGACCTCTCCAGAAANCANCCACTATGTCCTCTCTGTCCTGGTCTTCATCACCCGGAATTCAATCATCAGTCACTTTTATCCCCTTATTTGTGTCCCCTACTTGCCATAAGGAGGGAAGACCTTTGGGANAGAAAATTCTGTGTGTGTATGTGCATTTGAAAGCCAGAGGCCAACCTTGTGTATCTTTCTAGATCTCTCTCCATCTTGTTTTTTGAGACAGGTTCTTTTATAGGGACCCAGGGCTTAACAATTCAGCTAGAGTGATGGTGTGCCCAAGAGACCCTCCTGCCACTCCAGAACATTCCACCATGCCTGGCTTTTTCTTTTAACATAAATGCTGGGGATTCAAATCCAGTCCCCATTCTTGCACAGCCAGTATGTCACTGACAGCTCCCATGACACTTTTATTCATAACCTAAGCATAGCATCCGGTATATAGTAGATATTTAACAAGTGTTTACCAAGGCAGTTAATTTATTTGTTTATTGTTTTGCCCATGAAATTTTGACCAAATGTCTCCCTATANCCCATCATTTTCGGGGTACCTAAAATCAAGGTAAGAGAAGGCCTCGGTATCATCAAGGGCTTCACTCTCTGCTCCCCCNCACATCATCATCTAAGCATCTCCTTCTTTGCTAACAGCAGGGTGTGTATCAATTTCACATTTACACTTCCTCCCATCTGTTCGATTCATCTGCTGGACAGTCACTCATTGCCACTTCAGAGCAACAGGGAATTCACTCTTCCTTTCAGACCCTTCTGGGAAGCCCAGGAAAATTATCTTTGATTGATGTGATTTCTTCTTTGGGTCCTAATGACAAAATTACAGTAAAATCCAGCCTGGCTTTGCACCATACTTAGAGGAAATCTGCTCAGCTTTTGTCTGCCAACCATAGCAAGAATGATTAAGCAGGATTCTGTGCACATTGGTAGGTGACTGGGATAGCTTTTTATCACCCTGGTTAGCACAGGAATAAAACTAAAATTCCCACTCATTCCTCCCTTTATTACTTGGGAAAATTTTATATACTAGTCCATTCTGAGACTATCCATAAATTACCCAAAAAGATATGGCACCTGTCTATGAGAGAGAAACACCTTGCAGGCTTAAGAATCATGTACTCCGAGATTAAAGACATAACAAGGTGTTTGGTTGGGCAGAGATCTTTGCCAGGTGGGCTCTTTTATTTTCAAATTCCTTCTGTGTCAGACCTGATGGCACACACCTGTAATACCAGCTACTTGGGAGGCTGAGGTGAGAAGATTGTAAGTTCAAGACCAGCCTGGGCTACAGAGAAAGTTTAAGGTTAATCTGTGTTGTAGACCCAACCTGTATTAGTGAGACCCTAAATAAAAAGTCAGGGCTAATGGATAAACCGCTTGCCATACAAGGGTGAAGACCACAGTTCCTAGGCCCAGAATGCACATAAAAACCCAGACAGACATGGCAGCTGCCTGTAGCATAGCACTAGAGAAGCAGAGAAAAATTGTGAAACATTGGCTCAGCAAAAGATTCTGCCTCAATAAACCAATTGAGAGGAACATCTCATATCAACTTTGAGCCTAGACACACACACACACACACATGCACATAAACATGCACTATATATATATATATATATATATATATACATGTGTATGTGTGTATATATATATGCACATGCATGCACACATGCACACCCACACCCACAATCATTAATGCAAGCATACACATAAATGCAATGAAATATTACTTGCNATCCTTCATATTTTCTTTCTTCACCCTTCCCCTATAAGCAATGTACTGGCAGTCTAAGACCTGGTTATCTGAGGGCTCTAGATTCAAGGTCTAGCTCAGATCAGTTGGAATGCANTCTTATTAGTAAGCTATAGACTTTTACAGGCACAGCTTAATAAGCCAAGGTCCTGTATTAGTCATTTTTCTCAATGCTGCAACAAAGTCTCTGACAAAAGCAACAAAAGGGAGGAAGAGTTATTCGGGCCCACAGTCCGAGGGTGCAGTCCATCACAGTGAGGAAGACATTGTGGGAGGAGGAAGAGGAGGCAGCTGGTCACACTGCACATGCAGTCAGGAAGCAGAGGGGGATGAACACTACAGTGCAGCTTCTTCTCCCCTCTTTATACAGTCCTGGACCACAGCCCATGGTGTCACTCACCCAGGGAGATCTTCTCGCTCTGATAAATCTCTCTGGAAACACCCATCATCACACCCAGAGGTGTGTTTTCATGGTGACTCTAAATCCCTTCAAGTTTACAATGACATTAACTGTCACACGCATCCTAGTCTATCTGCTCAGCCCTCTGAGCATCTGGAACTCTCTGCCTTTTGAGATGTGTGAAACCCCTACTTGGTATATGCCCATGGTCTATGCTGTTGTGTAGAAACAAAGACCTTTCTTGTGTGGAGTAAGAGATACTTAAACTGCTATGGGGAGAAGCATTCAGGACAGACATTTGATACCTTAACAGGGTTCAACCCTGTTTTAGGAAAAAGAAACGCCTTTGAACTGTGCAGGTCCTGTGCCTGCTGTCACAGTCTCTGTGAATTCATATGTGCATCAATCTTACTGTGTCTGGAAGACACTGTTTCCTTGGAGTCTTCCACCACCTCCGGCTCTTACAATCTTTCCAGTGGACACTAAGTCCCTTCCCTAATCAAGAAGCTATTTGCAGTTGTTCCCTGCTGAGAAAGAGAAATCAGTTTTCCTCAATAGTGTCACCTGATAAACCAGTCACCATCCCATCCCACAGGGCAGATCCCATGTCCAGGAGTAGCTAGCCAACATAAATGGACTCCATTTCTTTTTGTGGTATTTTTGTTTTTTATTTTGCTTGGTTTTTTATTGTTTGTTTAGTTGGTTTGGGTTTAGTTTCCTTGTTTTGCTTTTTTTGTTTTATTTTCTTTTTTTGTCTGTTTTGAAAGTAAAAACATGAAGTTGGGTGGGTAAGGAGGTGGGGCAAATTTGGGAGGAGTTTGAGAAAGGGAAAGAACATGATCAGAATGTATTATATAAAAACTTAAATAAAAAGAAATATATATAAAATAAATAAAAATATTTTGAAAGAAAAAAGTAAATTATTTCTATCAGTCACTGGTCTATTACNGGCTATAATTTTTTTATTTTCTTTCCCTGTTGTATTTTTCTTATCAAAATGCAAATAATTTAAAAAGGAAAAAAAAAGAAAGAGAAATTGCTAGGAAAGCTAACAGTAGATGACTGAGTGAAAACTGAGCTGGGCCCTGGATTAAGAACATGTTTTTTATTCCTTGCTGTGGCCTGTGAGGTCCTGAACCCTCTACCCCTCCAGACCTTTTTGGCCCATCTCTGCTCATGCTCCAACACCCTTCCTATGCTACCTACACACTAGCCCCACCTGTGTTCTAGAGTCTGCAAAGCACTTCCTGCCTCAGGACATTTGTCCTTGCACACACTATTCCCTCTACAGAGGATGCCCTTCCACAGATACGCGCANGGATCATTCATTGTCATGCCTCATTTCTCAGCATGGCATCACCTTAGAAATGCCCTCCATGGTTGAGTTGCCTANGTCCCATGGTCCTTCCCTATCACGTTCCTCCATTGTATTCCCTGCATGGCACATCACTATTTTGGGTGCATTCAGGTATACATGTAAGGGGCAGCAGTGCAGCTGTGTCTACGTGTATACGTAGAGGTCACAAGCCAACCTCAAATGTCATCCCTCCAATGCTGACTGCCTTGTGCTGAGAAAAGTTTTCTTACTAGCCTGGAGCTTACCAAGTAANGTGGGCTGGCTAACCCAAGGCACTCCAGGATCCTTCTAGCTCTGGCTCCCCAGCACTGGAGAGGNTTCTAGGGATCATTCTTAGGTCGTCAAGCTTACACAGCAAGCACTTTACCAACAGAACCATCTCCCCAGCCAGCACATCACCATTTTTAATTACTTGACCAAGTCCTGCTTCCCATAAATATGCAAGCTTCATGAAAACAAGGAGATATTCCAACAAAGTGCTGTGAGACCAGAATGCCAGTCTACACCTGCTGCTGCTGTGGATTGTGCAGGAAGAATCTCCTGCAGGCTCCTGCTTTGAATGCTTAATCCTCAGATATGGCACTGTGTGTGTGTGTGTGTGTGTGTGTGTGTGTGTGTGTCGGGGGGCGGATTCTGAAGATCTTGGGAGGTGGAACCTAGCAGGAAGAAGTGGGTGAGCAGATGTGTATATGGTTATGTTAACACGGGTGTAAGTTGTTCCCTGCCCCTTCCTGTCCTGATTTCTGCTTCCTAGTCAGCCACAAAGTGAGCAGCTGCTCCACTACATGATTCTACCATGATGTTCAAACAGCCATGGAGACTGGTCTTCTCAAACCCTGAGTCAAAACAAACCCTTCTTCCCCACTCTGTTCTCTCAGACATGTTGGTCACAGAGAATATAAAGTAACCTCCCTCCCACACTTGGGCAGAAACTAAATAAACTTACAACCATCCATAACTCCAATTCCAGAGGATCTGATGCCGTCTTCTGGATTCCAGGGGCAGCAGACACACATGTGGGCACATGTGTGCATATAGGCAAACACTCATACACATAAAAAAAAAACGTTTAAAGCCTGCAAAAATATAGGCACAAGAGTAGGAGAGGGGCTGGTTGAGAACATCTGTGCCCGCAGGAGAAAGAGGGGGCTGAGGGAGGAGAACATCATGGACATGACCACAATTCACTATAAAAATCTAAGAAACTGTCAAACAATAAAATCTTTTCAGTGACTACTATGCCTGCCACATGCAGCTCAATACATACTTCCGCAACAAATGCATAGGTGATGTGCCCTCTGGCCCTTCCCACATCGTCACTCCCCCATTTGCAGAGAGGAAACTGAGGCAATGGAGAGATCAAGAAACACCACCAACATGCCCAGCTGGCCNGCAGCAGAGGCAAGCTTCTGTCCACCNAACACCGGGACTCCACAGCCTGTGCTCTCGCTACTCTACTCGGTGCTGTGTGGGAAGATGGGAGATTATGTCTTAATCAATTGTTTCCCAACTCTTGCTAATGAGAAGTGCCTGAGGAGCTGTGACAGGAAAAGTCTTTTATTAGCACACAGTTGTGAGCATGTCATACCAGGGATGTATCTTCCACAACAGACACTGCCACTTTGTCAACGATCAGAATAGAACAGATCTTTGGGGAGCCATCATTCTGAGCTCCTCTGATGCACCTGTCTCTCTGGGATCCCCTTAGTAGACAGGTGAGGTGCAAACAGTACAATGGGTGGTACAGGCAGCCTCAGTGGAGGATGGTTGGGAGGGGTGAATTTGATGAACCCTATGTTTGATGAGGGCTGTCTGTTCTCACCCCAAATCATCCTACCAAAGCAACAACACACCCAGCATATAAGCCACCCACTACCCTCTCATCTCTAATTCAAGCTCAAAATGCTTACCATGAAGGACCAGATTCTACTCTTTGAGTACTGATAGCTGGGACTACGAAAAGGAGGGGATGACATGCCACACCGCACCTCCCAGTTGCTCCTGAGCAAAACTAACTGAGGCAATTAATTCCCACCTAGTCACAAAAGCCCAAACATTCTTGACTTCTGTGGTCTGGATAAGATTGTGTCCCTCAAAAACACAGAGGTTGAAATCTTCAAGGTGATGGTGTTAGAATGTGGGCCTCTGGGGGGTGATTAGGTCTAAGCAGGGCAGCCCTCNTGATAGGATATGCCCTCATAAAAGATACCCAGTGTTATGATTTGGACATGAAATGTTTCCCACAGGCCCCTGTGTTGGAGTACTTTGTCCCCATCAAGTGCTGCTCTTTGGNGAAGAGTCTNTGGGACTGTGGCCCAGCAGCAGAAGTGGGTCATTAGTAGTCTTGAAGGTAATACCTGCTTCTGGATCCAGAAAGACATGAACAACCCAAGCTCAAGTTCCCACCATTATGGAGCCAGCTGCCATGTTTTCCCCACCATGATGGGTGATNCCTCCCAGAGTCATAATCCCAAATAAATCTCCCCTCTAATCTACCCCAGGTGTTTTATCATATCAATGAAAAATATAACTGATACACCTGGAAAGACTCTCATCCCTCCTGCCATGTGACATCACAGAGATAAGCTAGCTGTCCATGCACCAGGAAGGGAACCCTGGTCAGACACCGAATCTACCAGGTCTTTGATCTTGCGCTTCCAACCTCTACCACTGTGAGGCACAATTTTTTTTGTTTATAAACCACACTGTCCATGGTATTGTATCACAGCAATCCTGACAGACCAAACACCACCCCGGTCCTACTTAAGAGAAAATAACCTGTTCATTACCTNACCCTATACATGGTACAGAAAACTTTCAAGCGGAAGAAAATGCTGTATAGAGGTGACCTGGTGACACAGAGCACTTTCAGCTCTNTGACAGGCTGCAAAATTGGGAAAGAAAAGAAAATTAGAGTTCAAAGGCAAAGCACACACCATCTCTCCATCCACGGTTTTCCTCAGCTTAAGTCTTTTTTTTATTAAGACAGTCTTAACGTTCTCTGTCTACATGACACTTTCCATCTTTGAACATTAGCTAATTAATTGACTGAAATGGTATCACGGGAATATTTATCATCTATCCCATTAGCCAGAGAGCCAGGGAACTGCCTACAAAAGC
>LZPO01116839.1:400388-411221 GCA_001675575.1 Neotoma lepida | reverse complement strand
GAACCCTGAGTGGGATTATCATGCCCAGAGATTTAGCTATAGACTGAGCATTCCAGGAAGTAAGTAAAGAACCATTGTATCTTTGAAGGGGTCTTGAGAAGACAAATTGAAGAATAATTTACTGGTCAGCATTGGGGTGTTACAGAGTGAGCAAGAAGTTTAAAAGCCCATAGTGGAAGAATTTGCTNACCCAGAATTAAAATTTCACACCAAGTACAGGCTAGAGAAAATACTGTGCCCAATTAGAAGAAGTGTCAAAGCCTTCAATCTGGTTATTCTTGGCTGGCTATGATTGTCTTATGTCAATAATTCATGTTCAGAATTAATGGGGACACCTGTAAGGGATGAAGGGTTGTTTGATGATTTTAAAATCTAGTCTGGCTCTTTTGTTTTGTATTANTACCAATTACTCCAGTCTTTCACTTTATTTCCATTTGGGGTGTCTAAAACTCTATAGGTAGCCCAAAATTAACCTTTTCTTCTTTTATTGTTAGGTAGGTTAAGGCTCCTTAGAGTGACTGTATTAACCAGGGTTCTCTAGAGGAACCAGTAAAANNAATATATATTTAAAGGGGGGGTCTATTAAATTGGCCTACATGATAGGACACAGGGNAGTTCAATAATGGCTGTCACACCAGAGGGCCAAGAACCTAGTTCTTGGTAGTTGTTTGGTCCATGCAGCTGGNTGTCTCAGCAGTNCCAATCTGGTGCTGAAGGCCTGGAGATTTCTTGAAGAACCACTGGTCCTCAGTTCATGTGAGAAGACAGAAGCCGGATTTGAGCANCAAAGACAGTAGTAGTGTCAATGACATGGTAGATGAACTCATGAACATGGTAAATGAAATTGCTATGGAGACAAAAGGCAACCANGCAAAAAGCAAAAACCTTTCCCTCAAGCCTCTGTACCTATGGCCACCACTAGAAAATGCCACCATATTCAGGGTGGATCTTCCCACTTCCGTTACTGTTATCAAGAAAATCCCTCACTGCTGTACCTGAACTAGCCTAATCTACATAACCCCTCACAGCTGGGCCTAGGCTAGCCTAATCTACATAACCCCTCACAGCTGTGCCTAGGCTAGCCTAATCTACATAACCCCTCACAGCTGTGCCTAGGCTAACCTAATCTACATAACCCCTCACAGCTGTGCCTAGACTAGCCTAATTTACATAATCCCTCATAGGTGTGTCTAGGCTATGCTATCTTCATAATATCTCACAGCTGTCCTCCAAGAGCCCTCTCATGGGTGATTCCAGACCCTGTCAACTTGACAATCAATAGTAGCCATCACAGGTACTTGGGAAAACAGCCCTTAGTTCCTTCAGGGTTTTCTCTATCAGCCGTGTCACCTGCTGGGATGGCCAAGTCTCCATGACCTATGACCCATGATCAAGTGGATGGATGACTTACCAGAACTGTAGGGCCCTTTAGAGTGCCCATTGTCCCCTGGGATCTTTCAGACATGGACCAAAATACTGTNTTGTCTTAGCCCCTTTCTCCTCATTGGCTGCTGAACACCTGAATGCTAATTATACCAGCCTAGAAGAACAAATGACAGGTTTTAGTTTAGCTGTTATATAATACTTAAAGTTTGACAAAATAAACAGATTTTCAAGTAGATTTTGACTATTCACACTCTATTTCCTAAGTAGTTAAAAGCTTGACAAACTCATCAGACAATGGAAGTAATACAAAATCCTTGTTTCTCAAAACCTGTTTTTACAAGTTCTACTAAAAACAGATCAATATTTTAAGAAAACCTTATGGTTTGAAGCAGCAAATTGGGCTTTAATTTTAAGTAGTCCTGAATTTTGACCTTAGAAATTTGAATAGTCAGTTTAGGTACATCCACACCATCATTCTACTAGTGTTCACAGACCTTCTTGTGATATACACTCACCTGGTTTTGTCCTGATTTTTNCCTTTTCCCATTTTGGAACAATCTTCTACAAAACTACTTTGCCATGTAAAATCCCTTCTTATCCAAAGCATTTCCTTTTTGTCAGGAGTGTATTTTTGTAACTATAGCTGTCTACACCTCTTCCTTACATTTGCTGGCTCTTTTCCGCCTTGCTCTTCTTGACGGCATTGCCGGTGTAACTTGGGCTTTTCCATGTGTGTATGAATGCACATGGGATGTGTGGGGTGCAACTAGTGCATATATAGGGAGACCAAAAGAGGTTATCACTCTGCCTTATTCCCTTGAGGCAAGGTCTGTCACTGAGCCTGGAGCTAGGCTGGCTGCCTACAAGCTGCAGAGTGCCTCTTGTCTCTCCCTCTCAGAGCACTGGGATCCAAAAGACATGTGTAGCCATAACCAGCCATTTACATGGGTGCTGGGGATTCAAACTCAGGTCCTCATGTTTGCACAGCAAGCACTCTTATCCACTAAGTCATCTCCCCAGCCTGGGTTTTTCTTTTCCTTTTTTCTTTTTAAACTATGAAAACCTAGACATAAGGAGTACTTGACCACTTTGGGGGGTTGTTTTGTTTTGTTTTTGCAAGATGCACCTACCTGGGAATGGTGTTGAGATTTAAATTGTCAGTACTGGCCATCTGTCACCAACTTTATTAACACTCAACTTAAGTTGNATCATTACATTGTATAAAAGCCAAGTTAGTCTCTTTCTTTTTAAGGTTTGGGGATAAAATCTGTCCCAATTATGAAGGATACATTGGAGAGAAAACTTAACANACATCAAAGGGTAGTTGTCCACATAGAGGAGTTCCCTATTTTGNTTTGTATTGCTANNATAAAACACTGACCAAAACCAACTTCATTTAAATCTTACAGACCACAAGTTGTTCACTTTAATCAGAGCAGAANCTCAAGCAGGANAGGAACCTGGAGGCCAGAACTGAAGCAGAGGCNATGAAGAAACACTGCTCACTGGCTTGCCCAGCCTGCTTTCTTATATAACCCAGGACCACCTGCCCAAGTGGTCTGGGNCCCCCTCCCACATCAATCCTTAATTTTATAAAATGCCCCACAAANTTGNTACAGGCCAATCTAATGGAGA
This sequence comes from Neotoma lepida, assembly GCA_001675575.1. Classification (NCBI taxonomy): domain Eukaryota; kingdom Metazoa; phylum Chordata; class Mammalia; order Rodentia; family Cricetidae; genus Neotoma; species Neotoma lepida. Next base: position 408,200 of record LZPO01116839.1, on the reverse strand, counting down.
CATTTTCTNAATTGAGGTTCCCTCTTCCCAGGTGACTCTAACTTGTGTCAGGTTGACAAAAACTAACACAAGGAAAAATACCGGGAGTNCATGCCGAAGCCAACCACTCAACTAGGGTCCTATGAAGAAAACACCAGTAGGAGAAAGGATGCCTCCATTGGATTTGGGAGTNTGGGAATCAGGTACATCATGCCTTGCCTGCTTCTGAAGTCGCCTTGGCCAGCAAGGGACTGAGTTCCCCTTTTGTATGTTTTATACATCATAAAGGTGTGATTTCCCCCATGAGATAGCATAAATGTCCTTCCTGTAAGCATCTAGAGATAGCAGAGAAGGGGGCAAAAAGAAAGCGTCTCATCCTTGTCACAATGTATCAGAGGCTGTTAGCCNCAGAGGAATCTAGAAGTTCCCTTCAGGACCAGTTAGCACATTAGGTGAAATAAGGGCCCCCAAAACAGAGGACCCAGCATTTTGGGGGCTGGTGTCATCTCCTACATCTGACAGAAAGAGAGTGACCTCATCTCATGATAACAGAGTCACTCAGGGGAAATGGCACACATCAAGCTACCCCCCTTTGGAAAGAGCACCTGAGCATGGATGTAGCAAGAAACTGAAGTACAAGTAGGGCAAGATCCACTGGGCTGAGGCTTGTATCCCTCAATACAGGAAAGTGGGGGAGAGCCCATAGCCAGGCACAGATGCACACACACCAAGGGAAGGTGCAGGCAAAAAAGAGCAGGGAATTTTATATCTCAACCCAAGGAAGAGCAGTCCATGCCTCACCATGATGANATTTAAAAGTCAATCATGGGGCTCGGCCAACAAAGAACTTGTGGTGCAGGCNAGAGGATTGAGTTTGACTCCCCAGCACCCANGTGAAAATCCAGTTGTGGTGGCCCGAGTCTATAACCACAGCAATGGGGAAGGGGTGATGGTAAGATCCCTGGAGTTTGCTGGCTAGCCAGTCTAGCCAAATCAATGAGGTCTAGGGTCAGTGAGAGACCCTGCCTCAAAAAATAAGGTGGAGAGCAACTGAGGAAGACACTCAGTGTTGACCTTTGGCCCATCTCCATATGGGCACGNGCACTCACAGAAACATGCACACATACATAATCCAATCAGGGTAGAAATGCCAAAAGATGTCACCCTTTAGCTTTCTGATCCTTGTGATCTACCTAGAAAGAACTCAGAGGAGCCCCCAAAGTGTAGAATAGAAGATAGGCCAAGTATATTACAGAGAAACATAAAGCACTGTCCAGGAATGAGAGAAGACACTGGTCAAAGAGACCATGGTGTTGACCTACCTTTGAGTAAGCTTTATACCTTTTCTGAAGACTCTAGGACCTGTCTCTTATACACATCTAGATGTGTATAAGAGACAGATTCAGGTGATTGACAGACCCATTTGGACTGGCTCTCACAGGAGGGTCAGTGGTGTGTCCTTGTTAAAGTCTCCTCCACAGTCATTTCATGAGGCATGGAGATTCTAGGGCCAAGCTTAGATAGTTTTCTGTCTGTGACCTACTGGCTGTTCAGATGCCACATCTCCCCCCAGAGCCAGAGACAAGGCTCAGGTCCCATCCTCTGACCAGAGACTGGTCTTGCTCTCTAGTCCTTCATTTGTATGAGGGAAAGTCCCAGCTTTGATACCCTTTAANACTGTTAAATATCTAAGTCTCTGCTTAACAACCCCATTTCACAGGTAACTGTAAGGTAACTGAAGCTCGCGGCAAATACAGACTGACAGAAGATCTGTCAGACTCTCTGCCCTATGGCTTTTCCGCACTGGCTTTGATCTCCATCTCCCCAACAGAACCCACTCCCTATCACATGTTAACAAATCAGTGACTAAGTCTTTCCTAGGGTTAGCTCTGCGCCTCCCCATAAGTTGGGTTCTTTTGAAGAGTGTGTGTACCAGGAGCAATCTTTGGTGTGAGAAAAAAAAGTGTGCATGTCTGTGTGCTCAATAGCTAACATATGAGCCAAGCATGGTGATGCACACCTGTGACCCCAGTACTCAGGAGGTAGAGACAGGAGGAGTTAGAGTTTGAGACCAGCCTGAGAGAAATAGTAAGACCCTGTCTCAACAAAGACAAATAAATAGCTCTGCGCTCAGATTCAGGTAGACTGGCACAAATGCCCATGCAACCCAGCAAGTGCCCTGTCTCTGCAAAGCCTTAGATGGCCCTCTCTACTCCCCCTCCTTCCTAATCCTCATCCCCTCCAAGAGTCAACTCCTTGGAGACACTCCCCTACACCTCCAGGATGGACAGTGGCCTCGCCTCTGTNCACTCTAAAACCCCTGTGCCTCACCCTTGCCATGAAGCATCATTCTGAGAAAGCAACATAAGTGAGAAGCCAGGAGACCCTGTGCGCAAGAGAACCAGGGAAGAGGCTAAGCCCAAGGTGTNGAGCTGGGAAAAAATGAAGGGTGAGGGATGTCCCTTGTGCAGCTGGGAGAACTGTGTCATCTACAGTGAATACCTGAAGGCCACATCAGGACCATGTGAGGCCAGGGTACCTGAAGGCTACATCAGGACCATGTGAAGCCGGAGTGTTGAATTAAGACATCTCACAAAGCCCAACTCATCCAGCATTTCACTTTTACAAAAATGGAGAAACAGTAGATATTTCATATCCATCGAATGAGGGGAGAAACACATACTCAGAGAGGTTGGATAAGCTGCCCAAGGTTGTACAGCAAGCCAGGCATGATGGCTTGTATCTGGAATCCTAGAAGCAGGAGCCAGAGGCAGGAGTTCAAGGCCAACCTAGGCTACAANAGAAGACTACATCTCAAAAAACAAAATGAAAACACTCCAAGGCCACAGAGCCAAGTGGTTAAGCTCACACACTCCAGTGTCAGGCAAATGGCTCTTAACTTCCTGCCTCTGTGACCTTGGACAAAGAGTCATCCCCTCCACGACTTCCCTTCTCCATCTGTAAAATAGACCTGAAACTCTCAGCTTTGGAACTCTGCTGAACAACCAAGCACTCATGGGAGGCCTCAGCCATCCTTCAGCGTGGTGATAGCAGAACTTTACCCCACCCAGAACCACTAGTGTGCCACTATGATGCCCACACTCCCTGGGGATGCCTGGTTTCTTTGGGCCAGCAGCTGTGGCTTTGGACTCCAAGGTTCTGAGTTCCTGTCCCACCATGCAGCTGGCTCCAAGCTTCCTTCCCAGACTGCCNGGGGAAAAAAAAACCCTGTGTGGAGAAGGCTCAGGAAATAATTAGTTTGCCTTCCCCAAAGGCCAGAGTTCACTATTGAGCTATTTAAAACCCAAATGATGTCTTAAAATAAGTATCACAATGGAGATGTCAAAATAGCTGTGTGTTCCAACACAGGATGGGGGGGGGGGGAAAGGTAAATGGATTTACCACAGTGATCTCAGGGAGGCACCTCTGGGGTTTGAGACCACAGACCTGCCNTCCTGTTTAATGTTGCCTGGATTGTTTTCTCTTTAATTTTTCGTAAGTTTGTTTTTGTCCTTTGACGATACAGAAAAGGCTGTCATCAAAAAACATGAGTGACTTTTCTCAAAAAAGAAGAAAGTGAATAATTGCTTGCTTAACATTGGTCTTAATAATTTCCCAACATGGCCAGACCTGAGGATGCAGATCTGTCTGTTATCCCAGCTACTCAGGAGGCTGAGGCAGGAGGATGGCAAGTTCAAGGCCTGCCTGAGCTACATAGTATGTTCAAGATGAGCCTGGGCAATTTATCAAAACCCTGTCTATTGCTGAAAATGTGTTTTTCTTTTATTGTTTTTGTTTCATTTTGAGACAGNATCTCATGTAGCCCAGGCTGGCCTCAAACTCACTTGGCAACCAAAGATGACCTTGAACTCCTGACCCTCCTGCCTCTACCTCCTGAGTACTGGGATTCCAGACTACATTACCTTGCCCAGTGTATTACATGGTGCTGGAGATGAAGCACTCTCCCACATAAGATACAACTTGGTTCAAAAAAAAATGTTTAAAGGCCTCAGTAGTGGGGCATTTGCTAGCACATGCAAGGCCAGCCTTGGTCTTCATCCTTAACACCACTATAATAGCAGCAATGTTTGCTGGAAGGNGTTCCAAACATCAGACTGATGTCAAGTTCCCAGCTGAGTATTTTAAATCTCTCTGCCCCATCCTCACAGGTGGAGGCTCACTGAAACAGAAGCCACTGACGTCATGAGGGACTTGCTGAGCTCANGGCGTGGAGGGAAAACAGTGAGGCTGGAGTCCATGTCTGTCCTTGCCTGGACTCAGTCTTCTTTTGTGTTCCCAGAGCTCTTCACACCATCCAGACATACAAGGATGAACACTCAACATAGCCAGACAGAGAACACATACAAAAGTATTAATCACATGACTGAATTCCATGGCTGACACCAAAGAACAGAGAGTCAATAGCAAAGACACAGTTTCAATAAAATCCACACATTCAAGAGCACATCGCCTGTCCCTCCAGCCCACCTGGCAAACACTTCTTCCCTATCTCCTCTCATGCCTGCCATCCACTCTGCATGCTCTGAAGCATCAAGTTGCTTACATCACCAGAACCATCTTATGGTACTTCGTCTTGATGGATGCCAAACACTCTTCCTGCTCTTAGCAGACTCCTACTCACCCATCACAACCTTCCTAAACATGGTCCTTCCAAAGGCATCCCCATCCTTCTCCCACTCCTGTACCCTGGCCCCTTCTCTCTTTGTGGGCCTTCATTTTACATATTTATTTATTTATTTATTTATTTATTTATTTATTTATTTAATACTTTGTTATGTGTGTGCAGGTATATATGTGTTTGTGTGTGCATGTGTCCATGTGAACCCTGGCCTCTTCTCTCTTTGTGGGCCTTCACTTTACATATTTATTTATTTATTTATTTATTTAATACTTTGTTATGTGTGTGCAGGTATATATGTGTTTGTGTGTGCATGTGTCCATGTGAAGACCAGAAGTCAACCTCAGGTGTCACTCCTCAGGAGGCATTTGCTTTGCTTTTTGAGACAGGGTCTCTCCCTGGAGCCAGAAGCTTACTGATTAGGCTAGGCTAGGCAGCCATCAAGTTCCAGGAATCTGCACCCACTTCCCTAGGGAGAGAATTACAAGCACAAGTCAGTGTGCTGTTTTTTATAAGTGTTCTGGAGATCAACCTCAGGTCCTCACACTAGCACAGCAAGCCCTTCACCTACTAAGCCATCTTCCTAGTCCTAGGATTACAGTTTATAATGACCGCAATGTTTGGGGTTTGCTCTCTGGGTTGGTTGACTGGTATGGACTGATACCTCTGCTTCTTTCCCCCACCCTCCACCCAGTGACCTTCCTTTAGACAGGGGTGACACTTTAACTCCTACCCTCTATATCCTCCATGCTCATCCTCATGCCTGAGTCAAAACAAGCAACTAATTGAATTGCAGCAAAATTGAAAATGAAAACAAATATCACAGAGAGCTAGAAGAAAAGGAGACAAGTGCTAATGTTGTGGAAGTCTATTAGGGAGCAATCAACCAGGCCGTGTTTTCCTAATACAGATTAGAAAGCTGGCATAGAGGCAAGACGGAGCAGCAGTGGGATTGGCATCCTCTGGACATCTGCCAGGTGTCTCATCTGATAAATCCTTGCCTTGCCTGGCCGACAATTTCATCTTGCAGAGGGCAGAGGAAGTGGCAGGGGGACAGCTCCTCAGCACAAAATCCTGGCAGCGTGGAAACACCGGCAGGTGAGACCGTGGTAACATCTTTAGAAGGAGAACGGTTCAGTGGGGACCTGGGGAGGTGCTCACTGTGCAAGCACGTGGGTCTCAGTCTGAGTCCTAGAGTTCATGAGAAAATAGCCAGGTATGGTGCCATGCAGTTGTAATTCTGGGGAAGCAATAGCTGGAACTCTCTGGACAATTTCTTTGTATCTGTGTATATGTGCTTGTAATTGCCTGGTCTTATTTTATTTTGATAAATGTGTACTTGTTATATGAGCCAATAGGGTGCCTCCTTAAACTCCTCTGGTTACTCTTCAATACAGCAACAAAACATGGGAACCATTTTGACACCAGGGCTTATTAGGCTGGAGACACCAAAGTCCCCAAGGTAACTCAATAAGTGGTTAGCTACAGCTTATCAAGAGGTACACCCTCCATCCCCTCCAGGTAAAGAGACTCACATACATAGACCCCTTACATGGAAATATGTCCAGCAGAGAGCACCTTCAGAATGTCATTTCATTTCCTTCCACAGCAAGACAAATTCCAGTGGCCTGGTTTTTCAGATATTGAAACCGAGGTTCAGAGAGAGTAAGACCCTGGCACAAACCTGGGCATCTCAAGAAGCAAGGGCCAGAAGTCAGTCTTCTATCTGCCTGTCTCTCAGGACGGTGCCTTTTCCACAAAAAAGGGTTGAAGATTGGGGTAAACAATCTTCTTCCAGATCCTTGAGGGAGCCCCTCCGATGATGCCAAAGCCAGGGCAAGGTAATATGCTCAGTCCAGACAAGTTCTTCATGGCATTTGGAGATAGACCACTGTCCTCAGCATAGCCCCACAGAAGGCACATCACTGAATCCATTCATCCACAGTCATTAAGTGGCCTCCATGAGACAACAACAACAAAAAGGGTTTGTCCATCACACTGCGCTTGAGACTCACTCTCCCTTGATCTCCCCAAGCCATGACTAGGGAAGACAAAGCCACCAACTTAAAACTGCAAGAGATGGGGGAAGACACTGCTAAGTGTTACCAGTGGCTTTCGTCATTGCCGTAATAGAATACCTGTCAGAAACAGCTTCAGGCAGGGACATATTGTGGGTCACAACTCAAGAGATGCAGTCCATTGTGTCAAGGAAGGCAGGGCAGAGAGTAAGTCCATGGTATTGGGAGTACAAACAACTTGTTCATAGCTGGGGAGACCATTCAGACAAGAACTGAAGCTGGGCTGTGACCCTCAAAGCTTGCTTGTGAGCACCCACCTCCTAAAGGCCCCACCATCTCCCCAAACAGCTCCACTTGCTGGGCACAAAGCATCAAAATACATGAGTCTGTGAAGGACATTTTACATCCAAACAGTGAGTAAAGACCTTCAGAAACTCAAGGATGCTGGGGCCAGTCCTGCCGCTTCCCCTGTCTGCCTCCAGTCATCCCAGTAAAATCCCACAAAGGGCACAGAAGTCATCTGAAACAGTTTCAAGTTTGTAACATTCCTATTTAAAAGCCTCCAATGAGAGCTGGGAGACGGCTGTTAGTAAAGTACTTATCTTGNATGGGTGAGGACTTGAGTTCCATCCCCAGAACCCATTTAAAAACAAAAAAGTCAGGAAGCTGGAGAAATAGCCCAGCAGTTAAGAGCACTGGCTGCTCTTCCAGAGGACCCAGGTCCAGTTCCACACACGATGGTTCACAACTGTCTATAACTCCAATTCCAGATGATCTGAAGTTCTCTTCTGTGAGCACAANTCACTCATGTGGTGCACAGACATGCATGCAGGCAAAACACCCATACATATAAACTAATATTTTTTTATAATTTGTAAACAAAAGGTGTGGTGGTATGTAATCCACACATTGGGGAGGCAGAAACAAGAGGGTCCCTGGAACTCATTAACCAGCTGTCTAGCCTTATTGGTGAGCTCTAGGCCAGAGAGAGATCCTGTCTCAAAAGGAAAAAGGTGGACAGAACCTGAGAAACAGTACCTGAGGTTGTCCTCTGGCCAACACACACACAGAGATGCACATGCATGCATGTACATACTCACACACAGAGTCACACACCCAGACACACACACACACACAGTCACACACCCAGACACATACACACACCCAGACACACAC
>LZPO01116839.1:348245-361515 GCA_001675575.1 Neotoma lepida | reverse complement strand
ATGCATGTCTCTGCAAAATGTGAGATTGAGGCAGAGTAGGAGAGCTGAGCTAAATCTACATTCACACCAAAAGATGTGCCAACCAGCAGAGATGCCCCAGGCATCTCTGTGGGTATTCACCTGGCAACTTCTAGAGCAAGAGCAGAACTGGGAGGGCCCTGCCCCCATCTAAAAACTCAAGATTTATGGAGCTGTTCCTTCAGAATGATCAAAGCAGGGAATCAAAGTCGAGCNGATCTAGCAAAATGAATGGGATCAGTAAACAAAAAGGCAGGGTTCCACACAANGGGGTAGAAGTCCCACTCAGGCCCTTATGCCGAGACTCAACCTTGAATTACAGGCAGTTTTCTGGAATCCCAAATGCTGATTCCAGCTCCTGATGGAGGGGAGATCATGACCCCACCATGAAAATATTTAAATATGGTGGTAAACTGGACAAAAGTAGAGCTGTTACAATCTCAGGCTGAGCTGAAAGAACACTCAGTGGATGCAGCTCCCACTAGAATATAGAACAGCATGCTTTTTTCTATGGTAAATACAGCTTACAGTCTCCACCTGTTTACAAAATTTACAGGATGCAATAANACATTAAAAGACACATTAGTAATTTGTTTAAAAGAAAAAAGTAAAATGTGGCCTCAGTTAATGGAAAGCAATAAGTAGAAATAGACCCAAAATTATCCAGACATTGCAATTATTTAAAGAAACTTTAAAAGAACTAAGATTTATTTTTAATCTAATAGAGCTGCTGGGGACATTGTTCAGTGGGTTTGAGTGTTCGATTTGCAAGCAAAGGGACCTCTGTTTAAATCCCCAGCACCCATATGAATGCCAGGAATGGCAGCTTGTACCTGCATCAGTGAACTAAAAACACTAAATGGTCAGTTTAGTAAGAAGACAGAATAGTCACAAATATACACACATCCCAATCACTCATAACAGCACCCCAAAACTCATAAATAAAAAATTAACNTAACAGAAAAGATAAACAAGTGCAAAAAAGCCACATTCCGGTGCATGTGGAAGTTTCAGCAAAACAAAANATTTCCTGAGCCATGGAACAAGTTTTATGGTATATCAAGGATGAAATAATTCAAATAAAAAAAAACTGAAATTGTCAATAGGAAAATATACAGAAAAATCTTCTACTTATTAGTAAATAAAATACTCTGATAAATAAGTTCCAATCTTGCAGATCAAAGAAGAAATCAAAAGAAATCTGAAAATATTTTCAACTAAATAATAATGAAATATATTTAAATGTGTGAGACAAAGTTTAGCAATACTTAGAGGGAAAATTAAAACATATATTGAGTAAAATATAAGACAATCTACCATCTTAAGAAGACAGAAAAATAAGAGCAAGGTAAATTTAGAGTTACAGGAAATAATAAAAAGCAAGTGGAAATACAAAATTTTCATAATAAGAAAAAAAAACAAAAACAAAAACAGAAGGGGGACAAATTACCAATATTTAAAATGAAAAATAGAACATCACTACAGACCCTACAAGTATGAAAAAGAGACAATAAATATGAAAACAATATCAGGCCAATAAGCTGAGCATTTGTTTTAATTAAATAAAATCACAAATGACTAATGTTGAAGACACAGAAAACAAATCAGCCCTGTCTATTAAAAGAAATTAAATTTATAGAACCTTCCCACAGTGAAAANTTCAGGCTTATGTAGTTCACTAGGAAGCTCGATGAAATATTTAAAGGTGAAGTAATAGCAATTCTAACTTCAGAAAACACAGGGGGAGATGTTACCACCAACTTATCTACAAAGCCAGCACAACTCTAGTGCTAAATTGAAGATGATATTANAGGTAAAAACAAAATAGGTCAATCTCTCATGAATATAGATACAAAAAAAAATCAAATCAAAGGACTAATAACACCACAACCAAGCAAGGCTTTCTTCCTTGCAAGATGGCAGCAGAATGGGAATTGGTCACTGTAATCCATCACACTAACAGAGTTGGGGGGAGACCACTGATCATCCCAAGATGTGCAAAAAAAAATGGCATTTGACAAAAATCAGTCTCTCAAAATAAAAACACCCAGTGAAACTAAAAATTATTAGATCATGGGTCTCTAGCTGCTGCTCTGACTCCCCAAAATCAAGATACATCTCCTGCAGTCTCACCCTCAGGGCCAGCTACCAAGAGCTGCTGGGACCTCACAGTTCTGAGTCTCTCTCCCCACTGCAGCTGCAACATAACCTTGACTTATAATATTAATTTGATCAGAGCCTTGTGACTTCTAGTGTGAGAGCTAGGTCATGTAATATGGAGCTTATCTCCCTGTCTAGAAAATTGTAAGAGCTAGAAATCCCCTGTGTTATGAAATTAAAGGCTCATATGAAATTCAAGACCTCATCATACTGCCTAGGTAGGATGCTAAGGGGATCTGTCTCTCTCCCTTCAGAACTCACACTCTGTAGCTACCATCCCTAATGCTCGTCCACCTCAAGGCCTCATCGTGGCGCCTATAGCTGAGCCTACCACATTTCTAATAAAGCTTTTGTGAATGACAATTCCCTCTCAGTTTCCTTTCTATGAACCTGAAACATCTTTTATTATCTCTAACAAATGAATGGGAGTATCATTAACATAATGGTCCACAATGAGAAACCTACGGTTAACACAAAAATGGCAAAACACTGAACCTTCTAACATCAGGAGCAAGACACAGATGCTCGCCCCCATGCCTGCACTGTATTCACTGCTAGGCCAAGCCAGGATATAAGCAAGTAAAAGAAATAAAAGGCAAAATAGAGGCAGACCTTACTTACTCTTTGCATAGATACAATTTGCCTGAATCCCAGAAACAAAACCAATGTCTGAAAACTCTGGACCCTTTGAGAAAAATTTGATCAGTTCATTTGGTGGATGATCTCCCAATCATTTATAATAAGAGTCCTTAAAAGGTGCTAATAAAAGGAGAAAATGTTTGCCCAAAAGCAGCTGTAAAGGACGTTTTAAAGTCCTTCAGAGGAGATGGGAACTGGGTACTCAAACTAAGTTCTTGAGGAATTAGCTTTGTAGAAATGACAGCGATATGTGCTTATGTCTCCTACTTTTCTGGTATTGTGATTAAATACAGTGACCCAAAGTGACTTATAGAAGAAGAGTTTATTTTAGCTTATGATTCTAAGGGACTAAGAGTCCATCATGGCAGGGAGGCATGGCAGAAAGCAGCAGGCATGTCAGTAGGAAGCGGAGAGATCTCATCTCAACCTCCAGCATGAAGCAGAGCGCGAATGGAAAGTGGGGAGAGGCTATGAACTCTCAAGGCCCACCCCCAGTGACGCACTTCCTCCAGCAAGCCTACACCACCTAAACTTCCCAGACAGCACCCCAACTGTGGACCCAATGAGTCTGTAGGGGGCATTTCTCATTTAAACCACCACAGTGAACACGTGGGATTTTACATTTCACAAACATGCATTTCCTGACAATGTGGCAAGAAGTTTTTCAAGCCCTACCAACGTGTGAGACAGAGTGATTCCTCCCTAGGGAGAAGCAGCCACTCTGGACATCATGGCGGTTTAGCAGCACCGCTGGCTTACATTATATCCCTTTATGGGGGGCAACCAAATCTTTCTCAGACATTAAATGTCCCCTGGGGGAACAGATATCAAAACTGTGCCCAGCTGAAAGCCACTGATTTAGGTAGGTGAATACCCTAACGTCTGAGATTTCATTTAAATCACTGCAGAAAAAGAACNAAAAGCACAGACAAATGAAACATAGGAAATATTACTGTGGGTCTTAGTGTTGAATATGTGGGTATTCGTTATAATGTGTTGTCTTCTGTATATCCAGAAGATTTATAATGATTATTAAAATAAATTGTAAAGTGCTATAGGCAGAACACAGATGCTCATAANTGTATGTAAAATTATGTATACCAAAACCACCCTGACAAATATGTCCACAGGGCTGTGGACAAGTTAGGTTGTGGTTCACGGTTGATTTCTTTCTCTGGTTTTTAAAAATAATCTATAATTATATGCTTTTAGATGGAAAAAAATTGGCAAATCTAAGCGCCTTGAAATGCAATATTATTAATCATTTTTTGATCTAATATTAGAAGAGGTCCAGGCAGTAAACACAGCAGGAGGGGAAAGTTGCAGGCTGTGACCCTCTTTCATGGCCCACAAAGAAAACTTCCAAAGTCAGCAGGGCTGTGAATGCCACACATCTGCACAATGCCTCCCTCTGNTCTTCTCNGGCTGGTTAATTGAGTAACTTGTTAAACAAACATGCCTTCAGACTTCACACCAGATTAGGGGCCTTTGTAAATAAAATTATAGCTGGGAATATGCCTCCCCTAGCTGGGAAATGAATTTAGGAATGGCAGGGGTGGGCACTGCGTGCCANGACATCTGAGTAACTCCAACTCTTCCATATTCATNGATAACTGTTGAGGCCCCTCAAGCACCAGGAGCCCACTGAGCANACAGAACTCGCTCCTCTATGAAGCAGAGACCCCACAGAACGTCCCACTGTAGCCTCTCCNTCGTGTGCAGGTGGTTTTGCTGAGGTCATGCTTGGCTGGGATATTGCCTGGTTTCCATGACAATGAGCGCAATAATGTCCTTAAGGATTCTGTGGCAAAACTCTTTCCTAAACTTGTGCATTTATCCATGTCTCTGCTTACCCTGAGTGCCTCCTTGAGTACGGCATCCCCTGTTCAGTGGTACTAGAAACCGAAGGGGCTGGACATGAACAGCTTTCTGTGGAGCAGATTCTTAAAGTTCACCAAGACAATTGACACTGAGAATTCAGCCTGGGATGGACTGTGTGTGTGTGTGTATGTGTGTGTGTGTGTGTGTGTGCGTGTGTGTGTGTGTGTGTGTGTCTGGGTGTCTGGGTGTTTGTGTATACACATGTATGTATGCATGTGTGCATGTGTATATGTGTTTATCTGTGTATGTGTAAATACATGTATGTATCTGTAAACGTATATATGTATGACTGTATCTATTTGTGCACACATGTGTGCATGTGTATATGTGTTTGTGTGTGTATGTGTGGGGTGTGTATGTGTGTGTCTATGTGTGTATGTATTTGTATATATGTANGTNTATGAAGTTGTTCATGCAAGGCTAAGAGTNTTCATCTGATTTCAAACTCATCCTGCAGTGGAATCCTAAGTCATGGGCCATTTTAGGGCCAGCTGATTAGCAAGGAAAACAAAACCTGCTTTTACAGTCAGGCCCTGCTCATTCTTAAGGCAACATGTCAGAAGAACATCTAAAGGAGAACTTGGTTCAAGGAGAATCTGAAATGCATCTGATTTCAACAGCGAGAGCTCAAGTATCTGTTGTACAAAGTGATGTGCTGCACAAGGACTTCCTTATCACTTCTCTTATTTTCTGAGATTATAATATAATTACACCACTCTCCCCTTCCCTTTCTTCCTTCCAAGCCCTCCCATACGCTCCTACTTCCCTTCTTTCAAGTTCTTGGACTCTCTTTCAATGAATTGATGTCACATGCGTCCATGTGCATGCATATACATTTGTCATAAATACATCCTGCATTTGGCCATTCACTTCTCACNACCTCTCTGCTCTTTCTCACTCCTCCCTCTGTTCCCAAACACCCTCCCTTCTGGTTCTGTTTGGTTTGTTTCACACTTTTATGGTTTTATTTTGTGTGTGCATGTGAACATGGGGTTTGTTCACATGTGTGAGCTTTCTCAGGAAAGCCAGAGGAGGATGTCGGGTGCCCTGTGCTACCACTCTCCACCTTACTCCCTTGAGCCAGGGTCTCCCACTGAATCTAGATACAAGCTCAGGCCAGGAAGCCCCAGAGACTTCACCTGGACCCACCGTCCAGGGTCACAGGCACATGAGACTACACCTAGATATTTTTCTATAGATTAGGGGATTTGGAATCAGGTCCTTTAGACTTGCCCAGCAAGTGCTCTCGTGAGGTCATCTCCCCAGAACCCACCTGTTTTCATGTCACATGTAGATACATGTATTATCATGACCTAGGTTCCACACTGAGAAAACATATGAGACATGTCTTTTTAGACAGAGTGGCATCTGCCTAGAAGATGAGGAAGCTGNACTGGGCCACACTGAGATAAGAACATGGCTGGCTGGCTGCCCGGTGGGAACTATCACTCAGAGTGCCCTTGTCCCCCNCCCCTGTCTTCAGCTCCTTAGCCTCTGACACCAGCTTGCTACCTCTTACCTGCTGTGTGTCACTGAGCAACAAACTCAACCTCTCTGCCTCAGTCCAAAATGTGTGNGAGNAGTGGGGCATTTCGGAGATCTGTGAGGCCTAAGGATGGTATTTCATGAGAAACTGTGAACTCAGGGTGGGGAGGTGGCTTAGCAGTAAGATACCTGTCACCAGCCCTGACCTCTGTCACCAGCCCTGACAACCTGAGCTTGACACCCAGCATCCTCTGACCTTCACACACACACACACACACACACACACACACACACANACACACACACACACTATATGCACATTGCACACATATGCTCATGTACATACTTGCACATGCACACACACACATATACACACAGCACACACTCATGCACACACACCATGCATGCACTTGCACACATGCATATACACACACACACAAATAAAAATAAATGGAAAATAAAAATAAATGGAAAATAAAAATAAGTAGAAAAAAGAAACAGTAAACACAGTGCCCCATCACATAGTAAGGACTCAACAGAAAACGTGTAGATCAGGCTGGTTACCTGGTCAGATGAGTTACCACTGTCTTTGTTGCCCACCCCTGCCGGAAGCTCCAGGTATACTCTGAGCATGCCTTATGTGCCAGGCATCATAGCAGCTGCCCTTTACATCCTCCCCTGTCGTCCCTTTAGCAGCTTTCAGGGCAAGTATTATTTTCTCCATTTTACAGCTGTGGATACTGAACTCAGAGAAGTGAAGCACTCCCCCAAAGCCACACCACCATGAGCAGTAAGTCAAGACTCAACTCAGTCTCATGTTCCCTAACATGCTATGCTCCCCTCCCAACAGTCTGCCGTCCCCATTGCCTTCCCAGCCACACCATTATCTCCAGGTTGTCCCTCACCAGCTTCCTTAAGCCACCACACACTCAGAAATCTTTAGTGGACAAGCCTTAGAAAGGTTTGTGCTCACTGCTAAGGCACCACCCCTGGACTCCTCTGACCTTTGAGCATTACAGNATTACAAATACATGCCTCCTTTGACCAAGAAGCCCTACCAGTGGGAATGAGTCCTGCTCATATATTTATTACTGTGCATGGTGACGTGTGCACTGTTACTCACTGTNCTGTAATTTGTCATTACCAATTACAGAAAAAGACTAGAAATATACCCCCAAAAGTCCATAAAAATAAAGATGGTTAGCTAGACCTAACACATGCCTAAAATCCTAGCCAATTATGGGGGCTGAGGCTTAAGGATCACAAGTTCAAGGCCAGTCTGGGTAACTTAGAGGCCCCAGATCAAAATAAAAAGTAAATAGAGAGCAGAGGTGCAGCTTGGTGGTAGAGTACTTGTTTGGCATGGGGAAGGTCCTGACTTCAATCTCCAGTACTCCATAAAATGTGGAAATAATTAAGCAAATTATGTTACATCTATATTATAGAAAAACATAAAATTAAGAAATATTATATGTTACATATATGATATAAGCAAAATACATAAGTTAACATGGCAGTACACAGTCAGGTNGCTTTAAAAGTGATGTGTTAACTACATGTGTGAAATCACCAAAAAAACAAATTTAATAAACTTNATAAAAATCATTACATAAAAATAAATTAAAAGTGGTATGTGTACATTGTGTTTGTTTATGTGTACCTAACATTCTGCCAGGTGAAGAAATGAATACCCTGTCTGCCAGAAAAGAGGGGCTCCTAGAGGTCAGGGGGAGAATTGGCTTGCATACTCTAAAATATTCTTATTCTTCAACTTGCGAACAGTAAATGCTTTACCCATTGAAAAAGATAGACTCATAAACATATTCTAAGAATGTCAGTTTTGACATTAAGGCTATCAGAAATTAGCCAGTCAGTGGTGGCACATGCCTTCAATTCCAGCACTCAGGAGGCAGAGGCAGGCAGATCTGTGAGTTTGAGACCTGGTCTACAGAGAGAATTCCAGGACAGCCAGGGCTACACAGAGAAACTCAGATAAAAAAAAATCTCAGAAATTGATTGACTCTTCTTCCCTAAACAAGTCATCTATATCAACTTCTACAGTGTCAGGGGACAGCATGGAAGAGGGGCAGAAAGAAAGGAAGAGTCGGCAGCTGGGGAGGAGTGCTGTGAGATGCTGNCTTCTGGCTATGACACGGCTATTGCACTCATGAACACACGGAAACTGTGGATACCACTACCTGCACAAGACCAGCACAAGATCAAGCCAGTCAACATTCCAGCCGAGTTGAGAGAGGGGCTCATGAGGCTCCACCCCTAGTTGAGGAGCTGCTGGCAGAGAGTGAGTCCTTTTCCTTCAGGATCACAGCCACTGTAAGCTATCCAAATACATTCAAGCAGCGTTAACTGGACTCAGTGGTTCATGGGGGAAAAAAGGACACAAAAGTGGGAGGGGCCCATGTGAGAGGAGTAGAGGGGTGGGCTAAGGGTAGATATGATCAAGATTCACTGAATATGTGAGTTAAAGAATTTTAGCAATGAGACAAACTTGAACAACTTACTTGACTTCTATCAACCTCAGTTTCCCCATTAACAAAGTCTTCAAGCTCAAAAACGCTATGATGTAGAGATATCTAATAATGACAATCNCTGATATTGTCAGCATCAGCATCACCATCTCTGTCATCACTATAATCATGACCATCACCATCATCATCTCCATTATCTCCATCATCAACATATTATTGTCAACAACATTATCACCACTACCATTGTTACCATCATATCACCATCACTATTATTACCATCATCACCATCACCACCATTACCATCATACCATCATTATTATAACCATCACCACCATCATCACCACCACCATCTTTCTATTATCGCCATCATCATCACAGGCATTAGTTCAGCCTACTATATGTTAAACCTGTATAGTATGTGCCATCTTTGTACTGGAAGGATTCACGTCAGTGAGTAGTTTCAGGCAACCTTCGAAAACAAAATTTTCTGTTCCCTCATTTGGCAGACATGCAAACTGAAGTTCAGAGTGGGAATATAACTTACCTGAGTCACACAGCTAATATGTGGCAAAATCATAACCTGAACTTAGAGGTGCCTGGATCAAAGCCTACATGTTGATGCTATGGCTTTGTCAGGACTCGTGGATTTCCTCATTGTGTTTCCTGCCCCTTTTCCAGGTCTCCATCCTTAAACTCCCTTCTGAGCAGTATGAGCCTCCATCAGGCCTAGCCCTAGCTCATTTCCAATCACCCTTTATCCACCATAGCTTTGGAAATGAACTGTTACTAATGGGCAGTCATATGTCAGCCTAATGAATGGGATGCAGACTTCCATTAAAATAATGAAATTAGGGAGTTTCGAATTTGGTTACATTGCATGGCACACAGCCTCGAGTCATTACCACCTTACTCTCTCTCCCTTGAATTAAACTCGGTTTATTTATTTAAGGTCTTTGGCTGGGCCATCTCTATTAAGCTNGTATCATCTGTTTGGGGATNGATTTTTTTTTCTTTTGGCTTGTTTGTTTAAATGATGATTGGGCTGTTCCCTTGATTAATAAAGTTGTAAACATAGACAGCAACAACCTCTGAACCGTGTGCAAAAGCAAAGGCTGTAAGTTAAAAGACAGTTCTTCAGAGGTTTGGGTTTTGTTTGTTTGGATGGGGTTTTTTATTTCTCTTTTCCAAAGAATGAAAACAAGAGAAGGATCTTTGAGCTCCAGGAGGTCCAATTATGCTGACATTTCTGAGNGGGAATACAACCAAGATCCATTTTGCAGGAACCCAGTGAACTAGCTAATCAGATTTCCTTGGATAATTTGCTCCAAAGGTCAGCCGCCTTCAAAAGCACCAGAGCCTCATTACCGGGTGAAACTGGCTGCACACGGNGTTGGGACTTGGAACTCAGCTTCCCGTGGCAAGGGAGTGAATCTGGAATGTGTTAGCCCGNATTCCTCTGTCTAGGCCTAAGACTCACCTGGGTTCAGCCTCCAGGCCGAACCTCTTGCTGAGACAGCACCTGGATTCCGGAAGTCAGTCTCTAGGTGGGGTTTTCCCTTGTCGCAGGCACAAGGGAGATGGTAACTCATCTGAAATGTGAATGCTGCTTATGAACTTCAAGAAATGATCATGATGCTGATGGAAAGGGCAGCCAGACCTACATAATAATCACTAAGCCCAGCTCTACCAAACCTCAGAAACATACTTCCCTGGTGAGGAACCCAGTGAGGGAATGCCACAGATCAGAGTGAGATAGCGGTGAGACTCGATGGAATGTGGGGCCCTACGTTGCAGCCTGGATTTAAAAAATATGACATTTGTAGAAAAACTAACATAATCTTGGNCTAGAGCAATGTCTCAGTCGATAAAGCAACTGCTGCACAAGTATGAGGACCCGAGTTTATTCCTGAGCACTCATGGGGAAAACATAGCCAAACCCAGAAAGGAGAATCTGAATCCCAGCGCTGGGGAGGTAGAAGCAGGATAGTCCCTGGGACCACCAGATGGTCAACCAGCTTGGCATAACAGGGCAGGCCAGTGAGAGACTCCAGGCGTTGTGGCACCTGAGGAAAGGCATCCAGGTGGTCCTCTGAACACTCTCTCTCTCTCTCTCTCTCTCTCTCTCTCTCTCTCTCTCTCTCTCTCTCTCTCTCTCTCTCTCTCTCTCTAGTTTGCTTCCTGACAGCATGAAATGAGGAAACTCCTCCACCACAGGCTCCTGCCGCCATGCTGCTCCATCACCCAAACATGGAGCCAAGTGACCATGCTCTGAACCCTTTGTAATTATGAGCAAAATAAAATTTTCTCCTATTCAAAAGCAAACAAACAACAAACTCTATATTGCTTACAGTTCAGCAAAAATAAGTTTAATAAACTTTTTTAGTAACCTAAAACCAAAACACCAGGTTCGGAAAAGAGGGCAAATCCATGCATGATTTTATTAAAAAACAAACTATTTGGGAACTGAGGAGATGGCTCCAGCCAGTGAACAAGCCTACTGCTCATGCATTGCATTCAGCTTTGTCTGCTTTCTCCATGACAGCCACTCTGACTTGGGTGAGATGGAATTTCAGTGTGGGTTTTTTTATTTGTATTTCCCTGGTGGCTAAGGCTGTTGGATGTCTTTCACTTATTTACTGACTATTTTTGTGTTTCATCTCTTGAGAGCTATCTGCTTGATTCATTTACCCATCTCTTGATTGGCTTATTTTCTTTTTTTAGTTATTTTGGTTTGGTTTGGCTTGTTTGTTTGTTCTTTGGGGTTTAATTTTTTGATCTCTTTATATATTCTAGACTTAATAAACAGTCAAGATATACAGCTAGCAAAGATTTTCTCTGGGTAAAATATGCTTTATCTTTCACATAAACTGGAGACAGGAAAACCATGACCAAGAAAGTGGGTGTCTCAGTGTTTGCTGATNACTCCTGCCAACCTCTCACCCCGAGTTTGTAATATGACAGCCAAAAAAANAACTGTCACCAGTTGATCTCAAAGGTCTGTGAGATTTGTGGTTCTCACTCTCTGACCCTTCCTGTCACAGTGAGCAGCTCCTGGAGACCATAATCCAGGCCAGAGATGTCAATACCCTGCTGAGAGGCAGCAGGATTGGATGCTGTGGGGATGCCATCAGAGAGCCTGATAGGTCTACTGGTCCCCTTAGGTTTAGGCTTCCACTTTCCAGTTGGAAGATGTCTCCTGCCATCCTTACACCCCATCCTCCAAGTTCCTGCCGAGCCTTACATATCTTTGCCTTCAACCCGCTGGTTCTGTGTTACACTGTGTCTTAACCGGAGGGTCTCAGTTACTTGCAAACACAACAGAGAATTGTGCACACTTAACAAGGTTAACAGTGTTTGGTTGGAACCCCTGCTCACCCCTGCACAAGCTGGGAAACCCCATCTGCCCTACTTCCCCCAACCCCTCCCACACTGAAAAAACTCTGAACAAAGGAATGGCACCAAAGGCCCAGTTCCACCTTTCTGGCAGCCAACGCAACCTGCCTTTCTGACATGACCAGCCCACCCAAGGACCCATCCAGGGCCCTAGCTTTGACCATATCTGGGCACAGTCCTAGCTCCTGGCTGGCACATCATCACTCTTCGCCTAAGGTCTATAAAACCTCCCTGTCTTAGCCCTGGTGTGCAACTTCCCTGGCCCTGTTCTTTGGGACCTGTGATCCTACCCAGGAGCCATGTCAAGTAAACCTGTTTATCTGTTTCTAATCTGGTCTGATCTAGCCTTTTGCATTGGCAGAAAATGTGTCAAACAGAAGTCATCAGGGTAGGAACACTTTCTGCATCTAGGCATCATGCTAGCCTTTAACCTTCAAGGGAAGATATGATTATCTCCATTTCACACATAGGAAGCTGAGACTCCAACTATTTAAAGAGCCTCTATACACAACTTTTAATGGGGGAAAGGAAGGATATGGATCCAAGGATGCTCAACTCTACCTTCCCTTCCTCTGGTACCTCATATTCACTCTCATTTTCTTTTTTTTTTAATATTTATTGATTTATTATGTATACAGAAGAGGGCACCAGATCTCATTACAGATGGTTGTGAGCCACCATGTAGTTGCTGGGAATTGAACTCAGGACCTCTGGAAGAGCAGTCAGTGCTCTTAACCTCTGAGCCATCTCTCCAGCCCCTCACTCTCACTTTCAATCTCTGCTCATTTTCCACATCTTCTTATTCCTTGGAACCCAACATGAGCCCATGTATCTGGATCAGAATGAAATATGAACAATTATACCCACTTTTTAAATGTCTCAACCTGCAAGACCGTGGTTTCAAGTTTCTTTCCCAAGGAATCCAGTGGAACAAAGTTATTCTGTCTAAAACCAAATTAGAGAGTCCTGTGGGGGGGCGGGGAGGGATAGAGATAGGTATAAGGAAGTATAGGTGGATAGATATGTGTGTTGTGTGGAAGGATAGGTAGATATGTGTGTTGTGTTGTGTGGAAGGATAGGTAGATATGTGTGTTGTGTGGAAGGATAGGTAGATATGTGTGTTGTGTAGAAGGATAGGTAGATATGTGTGTTGTGTGGAAGGATAGGTAGATATGTGTGTTGTGTGGAAGGATAGGTAGATATGTGTG
>LZPO01116839.1:335555-347770 GCA_001675575.1 Neotoma lepida | reverse complement strand
TTGTGTGGAAGGATAGGTAGATATGTGTGTTGTGTGGAAGGATAGGTAGATATGTGTGCTGATGTGTCTGTCAATGGATCCATGCATGGATAAATAGATGAATGGATGGATGATGTGTATTTACAAGTATGAATTAGTTCTATACTTGATCTTAGGCAAAGGGCAAAGAAATGATAAGCATGAAACATCTCTAAAGGATATCATAGATGAAATGAAAGCTGTGATCAGTGCTTGCTATTCTTGGGAGAAAACAGTGCCTGAGACAAGAGTGGAAATGAAAACTACTNGTTACTACACAAAACTTTGAATCTTTTAAATCTTGAAACACATGCAAATATCTACTTTAAAAACAAATAGTGACACAAAACTGATTCTTAAATACCTTTGTTATAAAGATATATGTAAGGAAAGAATAACTAAATCCAAAAACTAGTCGATTTTTAAATAAGTAAGTAAGTTTTAAGTGTTAAAATATTTATGGCTGTCATTGATCATTCTTCAATCTTGGCAGCCACATCTGTTTGTCTGCCTAGGCATCTAATGCAATGTGCAACCAACTTAGTGCATAATCAATTATAATATCGGGTTCCTTCAAGTCAACCATGTCAATAATGCTGTTTTTCAAAACCAACTTGACGTCAAGGTTGGCTCCCAACAGTCTTCTCAAGGACCTCTCTACAGGAGCATGAAGCAGGTCACATGTCATCCAGTCTAGAGCAGAGAGAAACAAATGCATGCATGCTCACTTGTGCTCAGTTCCATTTCTCACTCTTACATAGTCTAGGATTTCTACCTAGTGGAGGTAGAAAGGAGGGAGGGAAGGAGGGAGGGAGGGAGGGAGGGAGAGAGGGAGGGAGAGAGGGAACAGACTGTGCTGAGTCTTCCCAGTTAACTTGAGACAACCCTGCACAAACATGCCAAAAAACCAAACCAATGTGGGCAATCCCTCATTGCGACTCTCTTCCCAGGTGACTCCAGGTTGTGTCAAGTTGACAGTTAAGGCTAACTATCACAATGGGGGTGGGGAGAAGATGAACATGGAAAAGGGAGCTATAGAAAGGGGGGGGTTGACAGGATAGGAGGAAGCTATGAGAGGGTGGGGTGAGAGTACTCAGAATGCATTATGTACATAGATGAAATTGTCATGGAACAAATGTAAATAATTCCTTTTAAAGCATTTTTCTAGTTTCCTTTCTATTGCTGTGATGAAACCAACCGAAAGCAACTTAGGGAGAGAAAGGGTTTATTTGACTTACACTTCCAGATCACAGTCCCTTATTAAGGGAAGTCAGGGCAGGAAGTCAAGCAGGAGCTTGAAGCAGGAACCACCACAGAGGAACACTGGTTTTGCTGGCTCACTGTCTGGTTCCCTCAGGCTCATACTAAGCTTGCTTCCTTACACAACCCAGGGATGGTGCCGCCCACAGGGTACTGGGCCCTCACAAATTAATTAACAATTAAGACAATCCCTCACAGGCCAATCTGATCTGGGCAGTTCCTCAGTGGAGGCTTTCCTCTCAGGTGACTATGTTCTATCAAGTTGACAAAGCTAACAGGACACATTTCTAGAAAGAAGTGGAGAGGATGAACTCTGGTCCATGAAGGATGTATTGCTTTCCTTCATGTTGATGTGAAATGAAGGGGATGGTCCAGCGCTTGGGTTTTCAACTTCTAAGGAGTTGTCTGGATTCCATGTCCTGAGAGGAGAACTCCACTCACAGGAAAGTGTAAAGCTTCTCAGTGAAAGCTGCTCTGAGTGTTTCCTGCTCTAACCCAATACACAAACACTATCCCAAAAAGACAGAGGCCATTTGCGAATACCCACCAGCTACAGAAAGAGCCAAGCTGTCTGTATGGCTTGGGAGCTAGCTCCAGGAGAGCCATCCTCTGCTCTGTCTCTTCTCCCAGGCATGAGTGATGCAGTGGGGCAATCAGAGGCACAAGAAATCACCTCTCTCTCTCTCTCTCTCTCTCTCTAAGCTGTGAGGCATGAGTCACAGTTCTATCCCTTCGGGGACTGTTTGCAAATTACACATGTCTCATCAAACAAGAAAATGAAAACATAAAAAAAAGTGTATTGACAGCAATGGCTCAATAGCGCCACCTTTTGATGAGTTCTGTCCGGTTCCACAAGCGTTCATGGGCCCCACCCTTATACTCTTGTTTACCTGAGTGCAGACCAGCTCTGGACGAGTTAGAACATCCTATAAGCTGGAGCAGTAACAGAAGACATCTGTAAGGAGGGGGACATTGAGATGGTCTTAATACCCAAGCACCAAGGAGCATGAGTGATGACAAGTGTGTAATGGTCCTATCAGAACACGAGGCTGGAAAATTACACATCTAGATGTGTATAAGAGACAGGTAGATATGTGTGTTGTCCCAAGCACCAAGGAGCATGAGTGATGACAAGTGTGTAATGGTCCTATCAGAACACGAGGCTGGAAAATGCATCTCAGCTGGTAAAATGCTCTCCTCAGCCACCATAGGCAGACATGTCAGTCCATCCCTCCCGAGAGAGCCACCACAGCTACCTCCACTTTGCAGATCACAGCAGTGAGGTTNAAAGAGGTTACACTGTGTCTCTGAGGTGACGAAGCCAAGAAGTGATAGAGGCAGGATTTGAACTCAGGCCTCAGACTCCATCACATGCCCTGTGCTCTTCACAAGGATGTTGGATCCAAAAAAAAAAAAAAAATCTGTATCTGCTTGTAACAAAAACAACAGCCACATGTGACACTGAGATGCCTCCATCACCAGCAAAGCGTCTGTCCATGGAAGGGAGGAATCTCCTAAGCCCTTCACNTGTGTACTCCTGTCCTGCTGTGTGTTCTACTTCTGTGATAAACNCCATGACCAAAGCAACTTGAGCAGGAAAGGGTTTAGTTGGTTATGGTCCACANCGCAGTCCACNGTGAGGGGAATTCTCCAAAGGAACCCAAGCAGAGACCTGGNGGCAGGAGCTGATGCAGAGACCATGGAGGNGTGCTGCTTACTGGCTTGCTCAGCCTGCTTTCTTTTACAACCCAAGACCACCAGCCCAAGGGTGGCACTGCCTTCAGTGGGCTGGGCCTTCCCCCATCAATCACCAATCAAGGAAACGTNCCACAGACTTGCCTACAGGCCAATCTGATAGAGGCATTTTCTCAGTTGAGGTTTCCTCTTCCCAGGTGACTCTGCTTGTGTCAAATTGACAAAAAACTAACAGGCCAACCCAGACCCTCTTGTCACCAGGCCAGCTGGTTGGCACGTCTTTGAGTGACTGAACAAATACTCTTCTCTTCAGCATGTGTGTACCTGTATGTGTGTGTGCGTGCACAGGTGGCACACGTGCATGTTTGTGCATGTGGAAGTCAGAGGTCAGCCTTGGTGTTGTTCCTCAAGACTCAGTCCATTTTGTTTCCAGATACTGGGTCACTCAGTGGCTGGGGTTCATTTAGCAGGCTAGTCAGGCTGGCTAGTGAGCCCCACGGATCTGCGTGTCTCTGCCTCCCCGGTGCTGGGATTGCAAGTGGGCACCACCACACCTGGCATCATTGGACACGGATTCTGCGGGTCGAAGTCGGGTCCTCCTGTGTTCGTGACAAGCACTTCACCAAATGAGCTGTCTCCCCACAACGATGGGTATTTTTACATGTTAACTTGACTGGGCAGAGGGACACGCAGCTAACTGGTAAAAACACTGTTTCCTGCTATCTCTGGGTGATATTAGCCTTTCTGTCAGTGGACAGAACTAAGANGCACAGCCTNCCCCATTGTGGATGGGAGGCCTCCTTCTAGCAACTGTATGATGAGAGGTAACGCAGGTGGGTGAATTTGCTGCCTGAACTGGGACAACTACTTCTCTCACCCTTAGACACCAAACCTCCCAGATCTTGAAGGGAGAAGAGCCTTAGGACCTCAGCTTTCCCAGGCCTCTAGCCTGTAGGTGGCAGATTTCAGAATTTCTCAATTTCTACAATTAAGCAAGAATACACACACACATATGCACATAAATACATGTCTTATGTATACATAAACATGAAAACACATTCGTATATACATACACACACATGTATACACGTGCATTTACATGCACATGTGAACACATACATATAAACACATACACTCATATACATATACTCATACACATGCACATATTCAAACATGTATATACACTGAAACAGACACACATACATATACTCAGTTGTGTGTACATGCATGCATACACTTACATGCATGCTTGCATTCACATACATGCATACATATGTATATATGCATCTATACATGAAACTTTTTTTCTGTATCTCTGAAGACCTGGAATAGGTTTGGGAAGCCTGGAGTCCACTCCAGCTCTGGCACTGGGCTATTCATATATGCAAAATTGATTTCTTAATCTTTCCCCAACCTTGTGCCCTGTGCTGACTATGCTGGGGGGATGCCTGTTTCCCACTGCCCTGCTTCCCTTCTACCATTATTTGTGCTCAGGGCCTTTCTGACCATTAGATCTGCCTGGAAATGCATTCCCTCAGATATGCATGAGGCTCATTTCTCCTGTCTTCTTCAAGTCTTCGCACAAATGCTGCCACCTTGATGAGACCAAGCCTTGCCCCTGCCACCCAACAGCATGTCCCAAGCTGCAGCAGTCGCCACCTCCTACAACGAGATGTAACCAACATTTGGGGTCTATTGTTTGCTTTCTCTTACAAAAACAAAAGGAATAGCAGAATCCGGGTACAGTGAGCAGTGTTCCCTACAAAACCTCTTTGCCTTTGGTGTTCTGAAGGTTTGTGGTGTTGGACAATGTTACCAAAAACTGCACTGTTATCTGGGCAATTTGTGGCTGTATGCTAAGTGTCTTCATTTTCCATTGCTGTAACAAGATGCCTGTGANGGGGTAATATATGAAGAAGGTAGGTCCTTTGGCTCACAAGTCTGAGGCTCACAGGTCTAAGAGCACGGTACCAGAACGTGCTTAGCAACTCATGCTGCTCATGGCAGGCAAGGGTGTCATGGAGTGAGATAAGTGTCTCACTCAGGTTTCTCTCTGTCTTCCCATAAAGCCCCTCATGCCATCGGGAGGGCCCACCCTAATGACCTCATCTAACCACATTGCCATTGACAACTGAACTTACAAGGTAAGCTCCTAATATGAACCTGTAGGACACACAACCACATGTCATGGTTTGGATATGAACTGTCCCACAAAAGCTCACGTCTATGGAAGATTTTGTCCCCAATGGAGCTATGTTCAGAGATGACTGGAGAAGGCAGGCTCTGACCTCACCTCATGAGTGGGCTGCTTCCACTGATGGATTGCCAATTTAATGAGCTATTGAACAGGAGGAAATNGGAGCTGTAGGGCATGGAATCTACTTGTGGGAAGTAAGTCAGCGGGAGTGAGCCCTTGAAGGCCACACTCTACCTTTCTCCTCTGTCTCTGCTTCCTGGCTGCTGTGAGGCAAACATGGGCATAGGGCTATCCCCTGGAGCCTGGTCTATCTTCTAAAGGCCATATCCCTGAANAAAACTGATTGCCTCTCTCTTAGTAGCCATCAGCTAGGAGTGCGGACTCCTGGACCCCTTCCCTGTCCATGCTGGGATGCTGATTGGGAAGGTCTGTGCAGGTGCCACAGAGGCTGTGAGTTCGTGCATGCATGTGTGCAGGTGCCACAGAGGCTGTGAGTTCGTGCATGCATGTGTGCCGGTGCCACAGAGGCTGTTGAGTTCGTGCATGCATGGATCCTATGAGTCCAGAAGAAACAGTTTCACAGCAGCCCCCTCCCCCCGATGCTCCAGCCCTTGCAATCTTTCCACCCCATCGTCCATGTTCCCAGAGCCTTGGGTGAGAGGTGGGCGTGGCTGTAGATGTCCACTTAGTGCGGAACATTCCACAGTCGCTCTTCTGCACTTTGACTGGTTGTAAATTTCCTTATTAACCACTAAGCCGCATCACTTAACTGCAGGCCTCCACAGGTCACAACCACACAGGGACAACACAGTGTGTGAGGCTGAGAGGCAAGGGGCTGTGTGGACCCACTCAGCTGACACTTTCCTGTGGCTGCAGTCATGGGTTGGCTGTAACATGCCCCTGTTGTGTTACATGTCTGTTGTATGTTATAGCTTAGATCACCAGATGGCAGCACTATTTGAGGAAGTTCTGGAAACTTTGGGAAGTAGAGCCTAGTACAAGGAAATAGGTCTCTGGGGGGTGTTCTTGAGGTATATTATCCCTGCTCATCTCTCTCTCTCTCTCTCTCTCTCTCTCTCTCTCTCTCTCTCTCTCTCCTTCCTGACCATCATAAAGTGAATGGCTCCCCTATGCCACACACACCTACAGGTATGATGCCCTGCTCAAGTTCATGGGACCAAACAGCCACGGGCTGAACCCTTGAAAACCATGAGCCAAATAAATCCTTGCTCCCTTGTGCTGATTCTGTTAGATATTTCATCACCAACATGAAAAGTAACTAATATGGTTTCCATTATTAAGGTTTATTCCACTGTGACTCATCTCAGGCCCGGCTGTCATCAGCCCTGCTGAACTGAGATACCTACGCTCATCTTGGGAAACAGCAGAGACTCCAAGGCAGGGTGGCTGTTTAAGTGGCCTTTCCCTTCCATCCTTGTCTCTGACTGTCTCCAGCAGACAGCAGCGATCGCCTAAATGAGGGTTTGATCAATGGAGACTGGGCTGATATTGATAAAAGGCTGTGGTTTCCGCAAATCACCCAGAGTTCATAGATAGTGAAGATTAATCTTTACAAATATGGAGCAAAAGGGGAGGGGAAAAAAAACTCGAGTCGATTTAGTTTTTGATTATTACTTTCTCCAGACGGAAGAGTCACAGGTTTAACTGATGTACATTAGACAGGGATACAGACCCAGAAATATCACCCAATTACCCGGGAGCTTCTAGAAGGTGTTTTTCATGACAGCGAGTGGGTTTGCCTTTTCTATATCAGGAAGGAGATAAAACACCACAGAAAGGATGTGACTTTGCCCAGTGCACAAGTGCCAGCCTTACCAGACAAACCCGAGCTTGAAAATGTGCCTTCAGTCTACAGCATGCCCTTGAAAAAAAGTTCATGCACNTTTGCTGCTTATTTTTATCCAAAGCTGTGTGTATCTTTAGAAATTACACTGACTGTTCCCTCCTGGAACAAGACAGATCTTTTCAAGCAGACACACACACACACACACACACACACACACACACACACACACACAAGAAAATAATTTAACCTCCCTAGCCTTTGTTTTCCCATCCAGAGAGTGGATGAAGCCTGGATTGGTATGAGGCATTTTATCAATCTTGGCTCCTGATATTTGGACCTGGACAAATGTCTATTGTGCGGCTGCCCTGTGCCATTAGGGTACTTTGTGGCATCTTCAGCTTTCACACACTGGGTGTAAATAGCACCTGCCCTACCCACTCCTTTATGTAACCAAACCAAAAATTTCCTGACACTACCAGACACCCAGAGTGTCAAAGCCATGTGCACATCATAACAGGCAGATGCATCCCATTAATAAAACGTGGGAAAATGCTCCCTGAAAAAACATCTTCCGTACTCTGTTCACGTAAGCAGCAAAACTAAACACATGAACTCCATGCAGTTACAACTTCTTCCCGGATGCCCAGGTCACAGCCAGAGAACTTAAGGTAGAGTCCTGAACTACAAGGATCCTAAAANATTTACCCGGGTGGGGTAGGGGCCAGCTTCCTGGCATGCCTAGTATGCAGTCACATGCATCCCCATGTTAAAAGGACCCCACTCTGTGGCTGGCATCTTAAAATTCTAATAATCAGCCTTGACCAGACACTCTGTCTTCCTGCCCTGTGCTGAGCCCTGCAAATCTCACAGCTGGTTCTGACTGAAGAGCTTGAGTTAAACTCAGGTTCCCAAGCCTCACTGGGTGTTGATGGCCCTGCTTGACATCAGATCTGGTAAGAAACATACTGATTCTTTGAATGAAGAAGAAAGAGTAGGGGTGGAGGAGATGGGAAGGAGAGAAAGTTTCCCTCTAACACCAAAGGANGGAGGCTCCTGTCACCAAGCGAGCCTGAGGACTGAGTTCGATCTCCAAGACCCACATGGTAGAAGGAAAGAATTGACTTCCCAAAGCTATCTTGTGACCTCCACATATGTGCCATGTGCCATGTCATATGTACACCCACACCCATACACACATGCACACAAAANAAATGAATGTAAAAATATATAAAATAAAAGAAAACCTGTGGAATTCTGACTAAAAGTCATCTGTTACTTTAACCTCAAAANACAAACAGCTGGGACCCAAGATGGGTCAGGACATAGAACTCTGAAACTAGTCTAGGGAGTTAAATGCCAATGTGGAAATGAATACAAAAAATAAAAAAAAAAACATTTTTAAAGGGCCAGCAATATGGCTCAGCAGGCAAAGGTACTTGACACAACACTCAGAGACCTGAATTTGATCCCCAAGACCCACATGATAGAAGGAGAGAACCCATTCAGTTTTCCTCTCACCTCTGCACCCATACCATGGCACATTTACACACACACACACACACACATACACAAAATAAATATATTAAAATATTTTATTTAAATTGTCTAACTGCTAGAGTTTTTCTTCATGATGAACTAGGTGAGAGGGTCAGATTATGGGAAAGAAATGAAAAAGAGCAATCTTTATTATGTGCTAATCACACTCCTGACCCCTCAACTTGCTCAGCATGAGGGATGACACTGACCTGGAACCTTCCATGTATGAAGGTGAAAATCAGGTTTGTCATGTGAACTCAGTGCTGGGTAGATTGCCCAAGCCTGATCACACTCCAAGATCTGCTTGACCTGGCTCAGGTTTCTTACTCTCATCAGTTTTTACTTCCAAAAGAAAAAGAAGCAAAGATCTAAACTCTCGGGAGCCTTTTGTGACAAGAACTTTCTCAACTTCGGTGTGATGCCTTATTTAATTAGCTCCCAGGCAAACAAGACAGGAGGTACTTGCAAGGAGTTGACTCCATCCCAGCACTGTGGGGACTTTCACATCATCCTAGACTAGATGTGTGGTCTCTGTGGTAGGAAGCAAAACAGAAGCCTAGCAAATATGCCTTCCAAGTGCTTGATGAGTGAGTTCCCAAATCCACCTGACGGGAGAGGAGGTGGAGCTCAGAGGATTGCAGATGGCAGAACGCNCTACAAAGAGCATGCCTGTTTTCGCTAGAGAGAGAAATATAAATTATATAGGGGAGTNGGGGAAATGGCTTGGTCAGTAAAGTGCTTGCTATACAAGCATGTGAGCTTGAATTCTATCCCCAGAGCCCAGGTGAAAAGCTGGGTGTGGTAGTGTATGCTTGTAATTCCATCCCAAAGCAGGANAGGTGGAGACAGGAGGATTCCCCCAGCTCACTGGCCAGCCAGCCTAGCCTAATTGGCAAGCCCCAGATGAGTCTCAAAACACAAAGTGGACAGCACACGAGGTATAATGCCTGAAGTTGTCCTTTGCTCTCCACACACATACACATTTCTCTCTCTCTCCCTCTCTCTCTCTCTCTCTCTCTCTCTGTGTGTGTGTGTGTGTGTGTGTGTGTGTGTGTGTGTGTGTGTGTGGTTTCATAGGGAGCTTTGTTTTGTGCATGCTATTTTCTTTGCGATGTTCTCTTTCTAAAATGTAGAAACACTGATACAATGGCTAGTTTATGAAGCGGCATCCCCAGTGCTTCATTTATTACTTAAAACCCATTTCATCTCAATCTGTTCAAAATGTATGTAGTTAGGGAAATCCTAGCAAAGCATCCACGCACGCCATCCAGCTAGATGGTGGTTTGGTTTGGTTTGGTTACTTACGAGGCTCTGTTAATGAGCTGTGAACTTCACTTCCTTGTTCTGGGGGTGCCCTGGAAACATTCAAGCGGGGGGACTGGGGAGTAAGAACTGGAGAGAAAGCCTTCATAATAACAGGTGGATATAGGAAAGGAGAAAGAGCAGGGCTGATGAGAGTGCAGAATGTTCCAGAAGCTAATATACATCTGAAAATTACCCTCTCCTGAAGCTTCCAATTGTCAGCAAAGTCTCATGAGCTCCCAAGTGTGGGGAGGTTTCCTAGAGGCAACGATGAGAAGACAGGT
This sequence comes from Neotoma lepida, assembly GCA_001675575.1. Lineage (NCBI taxonomy): Eukaryota > Metazoa > Chordata > Mammalia > Rodentia > Cricetidae > Neotoma > Neotoma lepida. The sequence goes on along the minus strand of LZPO01116839.1, from coordinate 337,671 downwards.
TCTGCATGTGACCTCATGTGGTGAGAAACAGAAACAAAATTAGGAGTGTGCGTCCCAAATCATCAGGACCTCATCGGAGTGAATTTACGTAGATCTTTGAGATCTCAGGTTCTCAGCAGCTAACACCTGTAGCCCTTTGCTTGAAGAAGAGCCAGCCTGGTGGCCAGGGTCCACTCTGCCTGCACATATGGTGCATTTGAAGTACTGAGAAATGGAAATAATGAGAAATCCTCCCTGGGATCAGAACTCAACATGACTGATTGGAGGAGCACACCAGCTCCTTCACCCCTCAGGTGTGATAACTCCAGGGTGTTCCACACGTGTTCCACACAGGCTTGGCCTTCCTTTTAACCATTCACAAATGTGTGTTCAGAACCTTCTGAGAGTCAGGTTCTGTGTCAGGTAAAGATTATTCTGTGGTCAGCAAGTCCTTCACTTGTGGTACTGATAGCCAAAAAGCATCTGTGGAAAACCCAGACTNTCAGGCAGGGNNTNCAAGCTCCCATCCCTAACTTTAATTACCCTGTGGACACAATCACCAGAAGTCATTTTCTAAAAATGTCAGGCCATGAAATGTTGTTCTCTCTCTTTCAAAATAGACAAGATGAGTACAGTAAGCCAGAGCAGGTGAACTCTGGAAATTCANTCATTTTGGTGCCACTGTCATAGCTTCCTATGTGGGGATGAAGGCCTAGGCTCTTGTTAGTTATTGTCTCATTTTGTGATAGTGTATCAGAGCGAAACAACTTTGGTAAGAAAGGGTTTGCTTGGCTCACTGTTAGAAAGCACACAGTCCATCATGGCAGGGAAGGCATGAGAGAAGAGCCTATGTGTGGCTGGGATTTCCCACATCTCAGTGGACCAGGAAGCAGAGAGCACTTCTAGACTAGAGGTAGGACAATTGCCTCTCAAGGCCTGCCCCTCAACCACCCATATCCTCCAGCTAAGCCCCATCTCCTAAAGGTCCACCAGCATCATCAGCTATGGACCACGTGTTCAAGCACGTGAGCCTGTGGGGAGCCTGTCATATTCAAACCATAACAGGCCTTTTCTGTTCAAATGCCTTAGGACACTACTGAGGGACACAAAACCAGCAAAGCATGGGTACTAATGAAAGACACATACTTGAGGGCAGAGAGAGCCTATGGGTTCCATCTTCAAGGNCACAAGCCATGTGCATTCAGCAAATGTTACAGGTGGCCCTTATTCTATCCACTCCCAAGCCCCACTCTGCTCACTTGTAGCTCTGAAGGATAACCAGGAATGAAACATTTAGAGACACAGAGTGTGCCCACCCAGAAGAGCTTGAACTCTGTTCCATCCCTAAAAACAAGGCATCCACTTAATTCTGAGTCATACAAGCCAGGGACAAAAAACCCAGGCCAGGCTGCTTTCAGGGGTACCTTAGCCACAGTGCATGTGCACAGCCATGACTCCACTCATCTTGCAGCAGCTTTTCTGAATCTCAGGGAACAAGTGGCAGTGAACCCAAGGCTTCTACTGTCACCTGCTATCTGTCTATAAGTGATAAACGGTCAGCTTCTATCTCCAAGCGGTAAACCTGCTTGGTGTAACTGCTATGTGAGTGTGAGTGTCTCTAGCAAGTTAGGTACCAGAGCACATGACCTGCTTCAGAAGATCTTCTGCTATAATAGTCCACCAGTGGCTTGCACCTGTGGGAGTTCCCTGCTCACATCTTAAACTAGGGAACCTGATGGACAGCCTCTAGCCACTGTTCTTCTGGACCCAGTATGGTGGCTGTACCAGACAAATGCTGAGTGCAGCATAAATCCTCAAATTGGGTTTTTCTAACCCAGAGCAAGACGTGTCTCAGGAACTTTTTATTTTCCTGACTGAGGCATTCTCAGAATGAGGCTGAACCCAAGGTTCTTCCTAGCCAGCCTCCTGCTCCCACCAGCCTTTCAGAGATGCTGGCCCTGCACNTGGCTCAGGCTTGCCTTACTCTTCCTGTATTCCGTCACTGACTGAGCCTCCTCTAAGGCAGTTCTTGCACAGCTAATTCTGTCTGGCATTTTGCCCCCTGAGGACCTGAGCTCACCCACCTACATTCTGAACACAGATGTTATTTCAAGTCTTCCTTCTTCTGCTTTAACCC
>LZPO01116839.1:319761-335515 GCA_001675575.1 Neotoma lepida | reverse complement strand
GTATAAGCCATGTGTGTGTAGGTGCCTTCAGAGGCCAGAAGAAGGTATCAAATCTCCTGGAGCTACAAGTGGTTGTGAGTGGCCTGATATGGGTCCTCTACAAAAACATATGAGCTCTTAACCACTGAGCCATCTTTCCATCATTGACCTCCATTCACCATTCATCATTCCAGCACTTGTACTGTCTCCCAGCATGTTACATACACACCTCATACTCCACTGTATGAACACAAATACCAGATCACCTCTGGCTGGGTATGCAGAATCTTCCTGGTATTTTCTCCAAGTGAATTGTGACACACTGACTTCCCTGTGTAAGAGCTTTGGTAGCAGGGGCTTTCCCACCATGGGTGGTGGGCTTACTAAGATAGAAGAAAAACATGCCTGGTGGTTCTTCATCATGATGCTGAAAATAAGTCATTGAGTATCCATGTACTTGTGCCCGACTCAGCCATCATCAGGGAAGCTTCCTCCTGCAGCAGATGGGAACTAATACAGAGACCCACAGCCAGAGTGAGAGACCTTCAGACTCTAAGCACTAAAAAGGATGTCTCCACCAAATCCCTTTCCTTAGGGCCCAGGGAACTCTGTGGAAGAGGAGATAGAACGAGTATAAGAGTATAAGAGACAGAGGGGATGGATGACACCAAGGAATCAAGGCCTTCTAAACACAACAGGGCTGGTGCACATATGAACCGCACAGGGCCTGCATGGGTCTGCACGAGATGGGGTCCTACAGCTGACAGGAAAAGTGGACACATTCCCCCCTCCCTAACCCAGAAGCTGTCTCCAATTGATAACCACTCACAAATGAAAACTTAGTTTTCTCCAGCAGAGTCTCACTGGGTAAACAAACTACTCTTGGGGGCAGGCCCCATGCCCAGCAGTAGACAGCTCACAATGAACTCAACGGTGTCAGTGGAGGTTCTTTGTCTCATAATGTTAAGTCAGGGGCACTTTGTTCTCCTACCTTACAGGTCCTTTGCATATATATTATGGATTCTGGTTTGGGGTTTTTATGAGATTCCTATGTGTGTGAATGTGTGTGTTTCTGTGTCTATATGTGTTTCTTGTGCTTTTTCTTTGGCTCTTTTTCATATTTGGTTGTTTTGTCCTATTCTGATTTGTTTGTTTTTTATTTATCTTATTGTATTGTATTTTATTTTATTATTAGTCCTTAGATGCCTGTTTGTTTTCTAATGAGAGACAGAAAGGGTGTGGATCTGGATGGGAGGGGAGGAGAGGAGTTGGAATAGGGGAAACTAACCAGAATTATTATATTTAAAAAATCTATTTTTTAATTTTAAAAAAAGCACATATATCAAGAAAAAAATTCATTGAGTATCTCAGGGTTTCTGTTCCTCACCTACCCCACCCCCACCACACACACAAAGGGAGCTCATGCTTGACACAGATCCTGTATGAAAATTAAATCTATCCCACAATACTGTTCCCAGAAGATTCTGGTGTTTGGTGCTTGGGAAGTAAAAACAAATGAACTGTGGATCCTNGAAGAAGCTGGGAAATCTTGCTCTAAACAGTTATCAGGACACATGGAACCCTTACTGGGCACACACAGCCTCTGAGGGTGATGTGATGGAACTGTCTTGGTCCAGCCAGGTTTCTGTAACAGGTGCTAGACTGGGCAGCTCCTAAACAACAAAAAAATTGTTCTTAACAATTCTAAAGCCTGGAAGTCCTCCCTCATGGTGCAAGCAGATCGGTGTCTGACAAAAGCTTCCTGTCTCCTTGTTGTGTCCTCACAGAGCTGAGGACGAAGTGACTCTGGGCTCAGGACTATGGAAGAGTGGGATCTGAGAAGGTGACGTAAGAGGAAGGTGGGATTACAGTGCTCCGGAGTAGAAGCCACTATTGAGAAACCAACCACTCAAAATCACATCTGAAGGGAAGCCTAGAAATGGGACAGTACAGTCCTGAACCCAGAACCTGATTGCCAACTGTGCCTGATGCAGCCCTGCAAGTGGTTCCAGTGGGAAGCCTTGGTCTACATCTCAGCCCTGTCTGCCACTGGATCACACATGAATGCAGCACTCTGCCCCGAGCTCTGTTTCCTCCTCTGCTTCCCAGGGTCTTTCTTCGAAGACTTACTTAGGAAGAGCTGGAACAATCTCTTCTTAAAAACAAAAAGCAAACATAAAGTCAACCATAAAAGAAACAACCCGGAAGAAATAGCCCTTCCAGAAACAAAGCAGAAAACGGTGCTAAAACATTCATGTTTCCCCACNGGCCCTGACTGAGGCCCTGGAGCGTGGGNTGTGAATGGGCTTGAGGTTGGGCCATCAAGAGTCACAGGCACCTTAAGCTTGCCTTTTCCATGAGAAGATATACCAATTCCTCAGCCCTGAACTCCTCCCCTGCCAACCCCACACCCATTTAGCATCAAGACTAAAGTATTCAGGATAAAAGAACTAGTTGTTTAAATAAAAGTCATACACCCCCAGCAGCTGTTCATCCTCTCCTTGCTCCAACCAAAAAAAAAAAATCTAATTTATCATGTTGATTTTTTTTGTCTCTTTCATGAACCACCCAATTGGGTAAATAAGTTCTGTGTTCAATCTTTTAACAGGGGTTATTCAGTGTACTCAAGCCATCACGAATATTTTCCCCTGGTTTCCATGACAACCTCTCTGCACATTCAGCCTTCATATAAATGAGTTATTGCTTTTATGTTCTCATACTCTGAGACAATAGGGAAATTAACATAATGTGGTCATACCAAAAAAAAAAATCAAAACCCTCATATCCTCCCCCAGAAATTCATAGATAGTGTTCGGTGAAAAAGAACCAAAGAGAAATGAGGCCTTCACGTCTGACAAGACTGTTAACATTAGAGATTTCATTTCAGATGCACATAAATGAAACCAGACCATAACAGAACTGAAAGAAAGGTGTATCAACAGAGAACAAAACACAAAATTGGAGGAGAGAGCAGCGTAAAGGTGAACTCACTTTCAGGTTGTGTATCTTCCCAGCACGCCTACCACACTCCAGCTCATTCCAGCTACTCCATCACTCCTGCTCCAGGACCCCTGCACTGGTCGTTCCCTGTGCCAAGAACACTCTCACCATGCCTGCTCTCTCAGCTACACCTCACTTATCCTCAGTCTCAACTTAGAAAATACACACCCAAAGGACGCCATGCTGAACCACTTTTGAACACCAGGTTGTACCCACAGCTCCTGGTATCCTTCTTTGTCTTAGGTTGGGTTTCACAGAAACAGATCTTAAGAAGAATATTAGAGCTCGGCCTGGTTAGCTTTGTCAACTTTCTACAGTTAGAGTCATCTAAAGGCCTAGATTTTGAGGAATTGAGGAATTATCTAGATCAGGTTGTCTCTGGGGATCATTAATNGATGTAGAATGACCCAGCCCACTGTGGGCAGCATCATCCCTAGGCAGNTGGTCCTGGGCTATATAAAAAAGATAGTTAAACATGAACCTGTGAGTGAGCAAGGAGCATCCCTATGTGTTTCTGCTTCAGATTCCCGCATGAGTTCCTGCCCTGACTTCCTTCAATGATGAACTATAATCTGGAATTGTAAGACAAATAAATCCTTTCCTCCCCTAAGTTGCTTTTGGTCAGAGTGCTATTGTTACTGATGTTTGCTTGTTTGTGTTTGTTTTTGAGACAGGGTCTCACTGGCTGGCCTCAAACTCAAAATGATCTACCTGTCTCTACCTCCCAAGTCAAAGGTTAAAGGTNTGTGCCACCATACAGGGCTTTGGTCAGAGCATTTTACCACAGTGACAGAAAGGAAACTAGAAGAGAAGCCACCAAGCGGTTTCTTTAGAAAGTTGTCCTCAGAAAGAGTGGCAGGAGAGTGAGGAAGTGAGAGATGAAGGAAGGCAGTCCAGGTCAGCTTGATGAGCAGGTCACTATGGTAACAGCTAAAGCCCAGTCCCACAGGAGGCTCCTGGAGAAAGCATGGAGCAGGCATCCCTCTAGGGTGGGGATATGGGACAGCCACCCTCAGTGCATGCCTGAAGGGCCACNTTCCTGGGTGTCCTTGTCTCTGATCCACAAGGACCCTGTGTGCCCTAATATCTGCAGGAAGCCTAGGTGTTGCTACAAGGGCTAGTGACAGNAGTCCTGGGTCCAGAGGTGACACTGGTGGTGCAGCAGTACTGTCACACTCCAGTAATTCCAGGGGCTGGAGGTCTATGGAAGAAAAGGTCAGACATTCAGTGCAGAAAAGTAATGCAGGCCGAGGAGAAGGCAAAGGGTGAAATAGAGGTAAGGTACACACTTACAGAGTAAGTACCTTGAGGTTAGGCCTGGGCACAGAGCAGATACTGGGGAACATGGTTTAGTCAAAGAATGGGAGACTTTGCAAATGATGTCCAAGGTCTTTCATGCTATCCTATTGACCCCCACCAGCTCACTTGCTGGCCATTGGAATGAGAAATAGGACAGTCCAACCTAGGACCATCCTACTTCCTGTGTCACCAAAACTCCAGCCTCAGTCCCAAGTGTAGGAGAGGCTGTTCTCTCCATGAAGTCCAGAGTGACCTTTCCACCTCTGCTGGTTGAACTTGAACTTTTAAATTCCTAGGCTTCTGCAATGGTTTCTATTGGAGAAAGTAATTTAAGGATCCTATCAGGAAAGGGCTCATTAAGTGATGTTATAACTATTCAATCAAATATTACACAACCGCTTTAGCATGCTGAGTGTGTGTGGTTAGTGTTCCTAATGACACTGTCTGTGATAATGCAAGGCTTGTGTGTTCTGAATATTTATTGTCTTCCTCATACTCACAGGAAGCACAGGAGAGCAGGATCTTTGGCTCAAAGCTGAACCTAGGACAGTACCCAACACACAACTGGCTAGTACTGGCTAGTTCACAAGAAAGTATGACTCACAATATTTGACACCCAATCAAAAATTACTTCAATGATTGGAGAGAGGCTCTGTGGTTAAAAGCACTTACTGCTGTATCGGAGAAGCAGAATTCAGATCTGAGAACCTATTGGGGGGGTCACAAATGCCTGTAACCTGTCTCTTATACACATCTAGATGTGTATAAGAGACAGCGCACACACACACACACACACACACACACACACACACACACACACACACACGTTGAATTAAATAAATTCTTTTAATTACTTTGAAGAACCAAGGTGGTCCCTGAGTTCGGAATGTGCTTGACTTTCAAGAATGAGGACCTAAGTTCAATCTTCCAGAATTCACATTTTTAAAAGAGCCAGCCCAGCTGGGTGGGTAGAGATGGATCTCTGGAGCTCACTGGCCAGTCAGCCTTGCCTACTTGGTGAGTTCTAAACCAATAAGAGAACCTGTCTCAAAAAGCAAGGTGTATAGCAGCTGACAATGACATACACATATTACACACACACACACACACACACACACACACACACACTTGCACATACTCAAACATGCACAAACACATAATTACTTCAAAAAATAAATTTAGGGGTTTGGAATATAGCTCAGTAATAGAGCACTCACCTATCATCCATTACACTGAATAAATAATAATTTTTAAAATGTGCAAAGAATGACCCTGATCATGCTAGATTGGGGGGTAAGAGCCTCCATCACAATTCCCTGAGATTCTGATTTTCTGCTGCTGCCAGGATGGGTCAGGTGATGAAGCTAGGGAGTAGTGAAGAAATTTTTGATGTATGCAAAAGCCAGCAGGAAAGAGCTGGCAGATGACTGACTCACAGCGTCTTGTGTGGCACACTGAGTTTTTATCATGTCTCAGAATTGTGAGTGTCAGGGACTCAAGCAGTACCCATCTGGGTCATTATTCTGCTCCACATGATGTCCACTGAGGCTATGGCATCCAGATGGCTCTGGGCTGAAGGGTCCCAGACAGCTTCAGTGACATGCTAGCCCTTGAGAAATCCAGACAGCTGGAAGCTCNGTGGGGCCCCTCCTCCTCTTCAGAGTATCTAGAGGCCTCTCCATGTGTCTCCCCAGCAGGGGCCTCAGAGATTCCACAAGTGACTAAGGGCTTTAAGATCAAAAGTTCCAAAAGACAGTAAGCAAAGAATCCTGACCTCTTGACAATGAGGACCACAGTCCTCATGACATCACCATCTTATGCTCCAGCAGACTAAGTTGCCCTGGGTCAGCCCTGGCTGGAGAGAGCAGGGAGGCGGGCAAAGTGGGGGAGGTGGGGTGGGGGATGACACAGACCCATTTCCTAACGCTAAAGCATCCAGACACCTACAGTCATCTTTAACCTGCCACAGACACACAGGAAACCTGGAAGAAATAAATATGAGACTCTGGAATATCCAGGAGGAGTAAGCACCAAGAGCCCACCTTAAGGCTCATCAAAGTGGTTAGGAATCCAAGGTGGTTTTCTGTCAATTTGACAAAAGCAAGAGTTATCCTGGAAGTTGAACCTCAGTTGAGAAAATACTTCCATCTGATGGCCTGTAGGCAAATCTATGGGGCATTTCTTGANTAATAATTGATGTGGGAGGGCCCAGCCCACTGAGAGTGGTGCCATTCCTGGGCATGTGGGCCTGAGCTGTATAAGAAATCAAACTGAGCAAGCCAGTGAGNAGCACTCCTCCGTGATCTCTGCTNCAGTTCCTGCCTCCAGGTTCCTGCCTTGAATTTCTGCCCTGACTTTCTTTAATGATGAAGTANGCTGTGGAAGCATGAACCAAATAAATCCTTTCCTCCCCAGTTTGCTTTTAGTAATGGTGTTTATCACAGAAAGAATAACCCAAACTAAGACATTAAGTTACTTGGTTTTTCTTTTTTAAAAATAAAACTATCTTAAAAGTAATTTTATATGTTTAGTATGTGTGCATGCGTGCATGTGTGCATGCGTGTATGTGGGTGCTCATGTACCATGGTATACACGTGAAGGTCAGAGGACAACCTGTAAAAGTCAGTTTTCTCCTTTTACCATGTGATCCCAGGGGTTGAACTCAGGTCATCAGGCTTGGTGGCGAACACATATACCTACTGAGCCATCTCACCAGCCCTACAGTAGTTTTTTCTTGAATGACAGGCATTGTAAGTCTTACCTTGTGATGGGATTGCTTCGTGGTTATTTTGGTGGTGAGCACTGGCTTGGTGCAGAAGATGCTATAGGGTCTGCAACCTCTTGCTGAGATCTTTCTATGAGCATATATTACTTCTTACAAATAGGGAGTGGAAAAAATGGAGGACAGATTGGGAGAGGAATGGGCAAGTCAATAGGCTGAATCCAGNGAGTCAATAGACTGTCTTAAAGTGATAAATCAAGAAACGGCTGCATAAGCATCTTATTTGGACTGACAGAGATAAACACCAGAAAGTCCTAAAAATGGAACAGCATTTCTAACAGCTGCCACTGGGAAGCAGCACTTGGGAGGAGGCAGAGGAGAAAAAGTCCGGGGACTCTTACTTTCATTAGAGTCTGCTGTCTTTTCTCCTTGTATCCATGTTAGCTGGTTTTTCTACTCAAAGGAGCTAAAAATAAGAGAAAACATGGGGGTTTTTAACTGTATGATTACACCTGGAAAAATCCCATTTTGCTAAGTGAAAAAAATATTCAATTACACATACATATTTACAATGAAGTTGTAAGTATCTGTGATGAAAAGGCAATAAAAGAGACATGGGAAGAAGGCTCTAAGGAAAATGATGCTTTTCCCTTCCTTTCTAAGTTTTCCAGTATGTGAGCCTCTTTCATAATGACAGGAAATGAATTTGTTACATTAAATAAATGAACAGAGCAGCAATGAAATAAAGGATCAGGAGGTCTCAGAAGATTCTGGTTCCAGTGNCCAGAGCTCATTTCCTTGAGGGGAAGGAGGATTGCTCTGTCCACGCATTCTAGAAGTGTGAGTCAATGACAATGGCAGATTGGTTATAAAACCTTTCCAGAAAGAACTGAACCCATCATCAGCGGTGCTAGCACACACCTATAGTCCTAGCACCCACCATCATCCTTATCTATATAGGGAGTTCAAAGCCAGCCTGAGCTACATGAGACCCTGCCCCAACCTTTTCTTTTACCTCCTTTACCAAAAGAAAAAAATCAGGGAAACAAATTTGGTCTGGTAGCTGCAGTTTACCAATCTTTGCTGTAGAATCTTCCAAGCCTGGTGACTTGGTTAGGGCTTCATAGAAGCAGCTGCATGTCTTATTGTCTCCAAGCCCTTGAAGATTTGTCCTAGTGGCTGAGGTAGATCTACACCTGGGCTTGCTCCATTCCCTCCACAACTAAGTCAGCCAAGCTACAGTACTCCGGTAATTAAACCTTCCCAGGAAAAATGTGGTCCTTGTTGCCTTAATTTAGCTCAATTCTGTTCCTTACAGTTTTGAGTCAGGAATGCTTACCCAGCCACAGAACAAACATTTCTGAGCCTCTACTGTGTGCCAAACAAGATGCTCAGTGCTAGGGATGCAATCACAAGTGAACGAGACAGGAAAAAAAAAAGCCCATCTCTTTGGAGTCATAGACTATGACCAGGGGATCATAACATATTTCACTAGGTGTTTTGGTGGGAGGAAGTAAAGGGGTGTGGAAAGAGATAATCTCACTGGAGGCTTCCTGAAAGAGGCCAAACTACAACTCGCAATGAATCTGAGATGTNAAACTAAGGAGGAAAACTAGCTGGATGTGGCAATGCACGCCTGAATCCTAGCACCCAGAGACTGAGGCAGAATGGATTATGCATTCAAGGCCAGTCTGGGCTATATCAAGGCCAACCTGCCTCAGTCAATATCTAAATAAACAATCGAGAACAAACAAATAAATGAATAGAATTATTTTCAGTTTAGGGAGATGGCTATGCAAAGACCCAAAGACAAGAGAAAGTGTGGATACAAGAGTAACCAAAGGAAAGACATCTTATGACAAAAATTCCATCCTGAAAGACCACTCACTTGAGGCTTAAGAGCTGGATGGCCAGAAACAGAATCCTAGCCCTGACCTAGGGTCTCAATCAAGGAGCTCTGCCTCATTGTGCCTCAGTTTCCACTCCTATAAGATGAGATGAAGGCAAGATCTACTGTGTAGGAATTAAATGAGATGAATAGGTGTTGTTTGTGTCCTGTTATAGTTTCCCAACTGCTAGTAAAAATCGTGTGTGCTTTTAAACCAATTGACAGGTACTGTGTAATGTAAATGCTGACATCTCAATGCCCGCATTACTCTCAGAGGTTCATCAATACAGCATTTTGTGGATGAAGAAACCTGAGGCTTGCCAAAAAAAAAAAAAAATGGCATGTAGCTGCTTCTGGTGCCTTGCTCAGGTCTCCTTCACCAGCCAGCTCATCCTGGGTTAGTCTGAGCCTCACTGCTGTATCATCAGACTCTCTAAAAGCAGCCCTTGGGGATCACACTAGTCCACCCTAGGAGTGGTGGGATTGGAAATGGAGGATGTTGGGACCAAATCTCAGGGCTGTGGCTCCAAAGTGAAGACAACTCAGTGACACTGTGTACTCCAGAACTTGACATGAGCTCAGACAGAGTCTAGATGTAAACTAAGACTTGAACGCAAAGATCTGATCCAAAAAGACAGAAGGGCCATGGAGAGTCTAACACTGTCTATGACACTCCACTGGTGTGCCCAAATAGTTGTACTCCTAGACAGGTGAAGAGCCATGGTGCTCCTAGACNGGCACAGAATGATGAGACTTCGAAGCTAACCTTGGAGGACAAGTGAAAAAAAGAGAAAACATGAGCTTTACCCAGCCAAGCCCTGGCTCCACAAGTTCCCCACCCTCAGTTTCATGTGTATACGTGTGCATGTGTGTGTGGGCAGATAAAAGTTTGTGTAACAGTGCACATGTGTGGGGAAATTCACATGTCTGAACAAGTGCCTATGTGTGTGCAAATGCTTGTATATTGGGGGTGCACACGTGTCTGTAGAGGAATGTGTGTACAGATGCACATTTGCATGTACAAGTACACATGTATGTTCAAGTACACATGTGTCTATACAGGTGCACATGTGTGTGCCAGTGAATGTTTTTCTATGTGTATGTAAGTCCAGAGATAACCTCGATGCCATTCCTCAGGCACTATCCACCTTATTTTTTGAGACAGGGTCTCTCACTGGCCTGGAGCTCACCAAGTAGGCTAGACTAGCTGGTCAGCCAGCCGCAGGGATGCACCTGTCTCCACCTGTCTAGAACTGAGTTTCAGGTGTGTGCCACCACACTTGGCTTTTTTCACATGGGTTCTGGGAAATCAAGCCCAGCTGCCCATGCTTGTGAGGGCAGCACTTTACTGACTGAGCCATCAGCCAGCCTTCAGTTTCTGAATCTCCAACATTTACTCACAACTTGGGTTATTAGCGTGAGAGCCCGGGTCATTGTCAAATGCTGGGCACTGTATCAGGCATATGCCAGAAATTTGTTCCCAGTCTGTTCCCTTCTCCCCTGTTCAAGGCTGCCTGGGCCTTTCATAGAAGAGCTAGCAGCCCTCTTGTGTCTTCAGAAATCAAAGGACTTCTACAAAAGAGGACTGCTTCCTGTCCTCCCCGCATCCCACCTTCATGGTTCATCTTCCAGTCACTCAGTAAGGAGACGTAACCCAGCTAAAATTATTTGACATCGACCTTGAGATCAGGAGCAAATTGCTACATCAATGAGCAGTTGGCCAATGCAAACACGGTGCTCCAGGCAGCATCAGAACCTTCCACACTGACAGGAATAGTCTGAGTGCATCTTGGGAAATTCTGAGAAAAAAAAAATTAAAGGTCATGCATTTGTAGGCAGAATGTATTTCCCTGACACTATTATTAACAGACAGTCTAAACTACAAAGATTCCAATTTGACAGCTCTGAGGGGGACTCTACAGGCAACAAGAACTCCCCTCACCTCCACCCAGTCCCTGAACATTCAAGCTGCTGTCTGAAGGCTTCTGAAGGCCTCCCACTGCCTCTTCTCTGGTTGACTTTTTAACACTTTTATAGGATTTACCTTTATTATTTTAAATTATATGTTCATGTGGAGTGTATGCACATGAATACAGGTGTATCAGTTCCTTTTCTGTTGTTGCAATAAAACACCATATCCAAGGTGATTTATAGAAGAAAGGGTTTTCTGGGCCTGACTCCAGGATAAGATTCTGAGATGGTGGGAAAGAGGCAGGCGTAGAGTCAGAAACATAGCTAAGAGTCAGCATCTCAGACCTTACACACAAAGCAGGGAGNGGGTGCTGAGGATGTCACAAGGCTCAACAAACCTCAAAGCCTACTCCCAATGATGTCCTTCCTCTATCAAGGCCACACTTCCTAAACTGTCAAGACAGTGACATCAACTGGGAACCAAGTATTCAAATGCCCAAGACTGTGGGACATATCATTCAAACCACCATAGCTGATGCCCACAGAGTTCAGAAGAGGGGGGTCATATAGCATAGAGCTGGAGTTGTAGGACGTTGTGACTCTTGTTCGCTGGTTCAAATGCCACAGTCAGCCTGCAGTGCCCAGCAAGAAACCTTGCTAGCAGACTGAGTCAGCCCTGGGTCATAGGATAGCCAGGTAGAACTACATCAGTAAAATATGTCTAGATGTTCCTAGAGGGATGCAAACTTACTCCAAGTCAGGAAGAACAAATCCCAGGAAATGTCTATAAGTAAAAAGATAGATCACAATCAGGAAGGGGGCAGCTGCAGCAGAACACAGGGTGGGGCTGCAGCATGGCTTTGAGAAGCATGACAATGTGTGTAGGCCTTGTGTGCATGTGTGTGTATGTGTGTGCCCACATTTATGCATGTGTATTCATATGGGTATACACGTGGGGGTGCACACACACTAATGTGGGGTATGTGTGTACACACATGTGAAGACCACAGATCCACTTCAGATGTCATTACTCAGGAAGTTTCAGCCTTTGTTTTTGAGACAAGGTCTCTTATTAAGTCTGGATCTTGCCAATTCAGCTGGACTGACTGCCAGTGAGTTCTAGGAGTCTCTCTGTCTCTGCCTCCCCGGTGCTGGGATTACAAGCATGTGCCACCACAGCTGGCTTTTTGATGTGGGTCAGAGTCCCAACCTTGCACAGCAAGTGCTTTACTGACTGAGGCATAACCATAGCCCCACTTGAGCTAATTCTGTTGGAAGAATCATCTTCATTTTAATAGGAGCAGCTGATAGACAGGGTGCCTTTGGGATTGTTACCTACCCTTACATTTACTCCATCCTGTGTTCTGGAGAGTGGGGATCTGCTTCCCACCCACTTCGCACACCATTCTGTGAGGCTCATAGAGGGGTCTGTGAGATCACAGGGCAATCGCAGAAAATAAGGACATTGGTAGATTCGCAGTTCAAGACCTTGCCCCTGTTACTTTTAATAACATGGAGGAGCACAAAGTGTGTACTCTGCTCAAAGCTGGCTCTCAGCACAAGCTGGCCACCCTGAACCCCACTTTTCAAATAAGAAAATCAGTCTCAGTAAAAGCCCATCAACAAACTTGTCAGATCTGGGTTCATGGGATCAAGCTGCCCAAGTACAAACTGACATGCTAAAAGTGTAACACACCAGTGTATTGTGTTTTTGTGGTTTTGTCTAGATTGTTTTATCACACTGGGTTACATAGGCCATTTTATGTAAAAATATCATGTGCTTTNAACATAGCCGACACCCCTGTATCCCACTATCCTCCTCTTCTCTCTCCCTCCCCCATCAGTCCCCTTAAACCCAGGACAGTTTCATTCTACTTGATGTTGTCTGAACTCAGAAGGTTTATGTATCTAGATAGTCTAGGACCAACAAACAAGAGAAAACATTTGCTATCTGTTTTTCTGAGACGGGTTTAATNCATCTAATATGATGCTCCCTGGCAGCATACATTTCCCTGAAAATGACATAACTTCCTTTGGTCCAGGACATCTATAAACCACATTGTACTCATCTGATCCTCCACAGGGACACCGAGGTTGGCTCTACAGCTTAGCTATTGTGCGTGGCTCTGTGACATGCCTTGATGTGAAGTGTCTCTTTGAGGTGTTGACTTGGAGTCCTTTGAGCAAATATCCAGGAGCAGAAGCACAGGCCACATGCTAGATCTTGATGAAGCTCTGTAACGATTTCCANTGTGGCTGTCTAGTTCACACCCCACTAGCAGTGTATTACGGTTCCCCTTTAGCCTCTTCCTTGCCATATTTGCTTTCTTGATGGCTGCNCTTACTCAGCAGTCAGGTGCCCACCATTCCCTCAGTTGTGAAAAGAGCATAAGTCCTTCCCTGTTAGCATCAGGCTTGTTTTTGCCAACAGAATGAGGGAAGAAGTAACCCCATACCCATCCCAGCCTTAAAAGGCACCAGATGGCTCTGTTCACCCTTCTAGAAACTGCTAAGAAACCATTATTTCTCCAGTCTGAGACTCACAAGCAAATGCAAGAGTTGAACCTGAACGTGGTCATGACCGAAATCAATCCTCCTCAGCTAAACCTCAGACCCAGGTATGAGACATAAATACTTGTTTGCATAGCCCTCTGCAGCTTTGGGGCTTGTTTCTTATGCAGCAAAAGGTGACAGGTACATTCACACATGACTGTGCATAGACAGTATACATGTGCATATTACACAGAGGTGTTACAGGGGGTGTGCAGCTGTGTTACAGGGGGTGCATGTGTAAATGATAAACCATGTGCCCACATAGGAAAACAGTACAAGACAATGGTGTAGTGTTTAAAGAGAGGCACAACTAAATTTGCATTCTTGTGTGTGTGTGTGTGTGTGTGTGTGTGCATGTACATCAAAGTTACTTGACCTTGCTGGGCACATTTGTATGTAACCTTGAATAAAAAGAAAGCTATCTTTAAGGTTATTATAAGATTTAAGGAAAATCATATATATATATATGATAGGTTTAGCATAAAGCCTAACACACTCTGATGTGTTTATTCAGTAAAAATTTACTGAATAGCTATACTTTCTGGCCCTCTTCCTTGTGTTTGGAATAATATAGTCACTTGCTGTCAGAAAAATAAGCAAGAAAGAAGAAATGCAGGGTAAGGAGAGATGGTCACTTTTATTCTTAAAATAGCGAGAAAGAGAGAGAGAGAGAGCGTGCCAAGAAAAGTCTCTGCTCCCCTTGGCAGGGCACCACAACAGATCAAAGACATCCAGCAGGTAGCCACAGCCACAGGTTCACTGAGCTGACTCCTTCCCACCACTCCACAGTAAGGCTCAGATGACAGGCCAGCTGCCCTTAGAAGACTCTAGTTTCACTTCTCCATAAAAAAGGGAACTTCCTAGGGCCTGAGCTATGCATCAGACCTGCTGATCACATCAAATGCATTCTGCTGGGGTGGGGCCACTTCAAGGCACTCTGAAGCCAGAGGGTGAATTCAGCAGGTGTCCAGAGCCAGAGGTGCCTTCAGGATGTCATTACTGAAAAGATGCTTCTGCAGACACTTCCTGAACTGCTCTCATGGCCACCTCCTGGTTTGGGGACCTCCTGGTTTGAGTTCCTAATTGGTATGTCTCTTTACCTCTACATCTCTACAGAAATAGTTGGAGTCAACACCGCAGAGTAGCTGAGTGTGGGCTTTGGAGCCATACAGTGTGGCTTTGCATCCTGACTCTGCTGCCAACAGCTGGGACATTTTGCCCCAGAGCTCCCACTCCTATTTAGAGTATTGATGAGATCATCATATACACCTTATTGTGAAATAGCTCCAAAAAAAGTGCTTGGCACAGAGCCCAGTACAAAGTATTCAGAACCTGCATTCAAGTACCAACAACTTGNCTTACAGACCAGGACGCCTGAGATCAGACAGGTGAAGTGAGGTGCCCAAGGTCAGATGGATACCTCTTGTTAGCACTGAGCCTTGATAATATTTACCTTCTATCACACCAATTCTGGCTGACTTATTCCTCAGACGAACTTCAGAAATACTCTAAGGATGAATGCTGGTCTATGTAGATGCTGGCTGACTTAACTCCGAGCCTTACACAGGCGTGTCTAACCTCCTTCTACAGGCTACAAGCATCCCAGAATAATCACGAAAACAGCTCATCACATCTGTTCACAACAGCATTGTGTCAAGCTGTTAAAAGATTGGACATCTTGGCCTAACAGATAAATATTTTCAGAACAGGGGAACTTGGCTACAGCCCTAAGCACCACAGAGGATAGATGAAGCTGGATCTGGGATTTGGGCCATATATCATCAGTGATTTGTGCAAAATATGTGCTCAGTTCCCTGACTGTGGCAATCAAGTCACAAGTGCACATGTTTAGAGTCTGGATGTTATAAGAGTGACCATCCAGCCATCTTGTGAGTGCTTAATGTGCCACACTCCAGGGAACTGCCTAGACCTGNACAAATCAGAACAACAGGTCACACTAGTTGTGACATAATTGACCACAAGAGCAGAAAGCCTTGTCCATCTCTGACTACTGCCTGAAAAGCTGTGTTTGTGTTTGGCTTCAGGAAAGCAATCACACANAGTGGTTAAAAACAAGGAGCCTGAGGGATAACTCAGGTTAAAGTGTTGGCCCTGTAATCATGAGGACCTGAGTTCAATACATAAAACTGCTTTAAAAAAAAAATGGGCATGGTAGCATGGACTTGTAATCCCAACTCCAGAAGGCAAAGACCGGCAGATTCCTAGGACAGCCAGCCCAGCCTATTTGGTTCCAGATCAATAAGAAACAGAGACCCTGTCTCTAAAAACAAAACAAAAACAAAAACAAAATCAAGATAGATGGTACCTGAGGAACAATGGCTAAGGTTGTCTGGCTTTCACATTGAGGGGTGGGGTGGGGGCATGTGTGCGTGTGTGTGTGT
>LZPO01116839.1:274365-290679 GCA_001675575.1 Neotoma lepida | reverse complement strand
GNTGCAAAGCATGCTGGCAGGAGAGTGGCAAAGAGCAGCAGGTCCNCATGGGCATGCTGAGAAAGCAATGACAGCAGCTGTCTCAAAATAAGCAGAGATTCTCCCTCTGCCTACNCAGGCAACCNCTCTGGTTGTAGTAGGCTTTTTGTCAGATAAAGGGAACGATGGGGCCAGAGAACCAGAGTCTACTGTTTAGGTCCCACTATTCAGTTTACAGGTACCACAGAGCAAAACACTACCTGATACAGAGCAAAACCATTGACACAGTCCAGCAGAGACCCAGTCACCTGGCCTCCTCAGCCCTCCTGCTTCCAAGTCAGAATTCATAGAGAGGTTTAGAAGTTTACTCATCTCAGAAGGAATTCCAAAGCTTTTATTGGATTTTCAAAAGTGCCTCTGACTCACAAGAATTTATATCACTCTGATAATTAAACAAAATAAACAAAAGCCTAAAGTGTGGGTCTGGGGAGACAGCTCAGGGGATAAAGCACATGCCGTGCAAACACTAAGGACCTGAGTTCAGATCTCCAGAACCCACATACAGTCTAGTGGAGTGGAGCATGTATATAATCCCAGCCATAGTGAGCTAGGAGGTGGAGTGAGGAGAATGCCTTGGAAGCTTTCGGGCAAGTCTGCCATCCATAGAGTAAACAACAAAGATATCTTAAACAAGATGGAAAGTGAGGACCAACGCTTGGTGTTCTTGGACCTCACACGCTGGTAGTGGCATGTGCATGCCATACTCCCACAAATACATATGCACACAGGACACACACGCACACACATGCACACACACACACACATGCACACACATACAGGACACATATGCACACACACACACATGCACACACACACATGCACACACATACACACACACACACACAACGCTCTCATGCATGCATGCATGTGCATGTAACAAAAAAAATAAACAAAAGCCTGAATAGTAAGGTATTGGAAGCACCTCAAAGGTGAAATCACTCCAAAGATGCATGCACAGTGTGCCTCACTTTTTCTCTAGCAATTCTTACNGTGTCCAGCACACAGTAAGTGCTTAGTATAAACACATCATTAAATAAGGAAAGAGTGAACTGCTAAAAGCAAAGCTAGCNCATGGNTAATNACATAACGTGTGTCAATGAGAAAGCTGAAACAAAATTATCAATTTTCCTCTTTGCTGAACAAGCACATTGCTGTTATGCTCGAGGGTAAACACCGTCCATCCCCGGCAGAGTAATTCANTCATCTGTCCATGCATTTATTCATCCAGTTAACAGATGTTGATTGGGATTATTTAACTCTGTACCAGAGCCAACACCTCAGGAGTCTTGGCCTCAGACATGCTTCCAGTNCAGCGGGGGAAATGGACCCAGGTGTGAATCATTTGCCATGGTGGGTTGTGATGTCAAAGTTGGGAAACGCACTCAGGGCTGGTGCCCCAGGGGAAGGATCTTTCAGTGGATCTGCCTTCAGGGGACAGTAAAGAAGCCCTCAGTAGGAAGGGGCACTCCAAGCCAGCGTTGGAGAGATAGAAAGCTGATTATTGGGTGTCTGGGAGAGCAGAGATGCAACCCTAAGGTCTGGCACAAGGAAAAGAGTGACAGCAAAGCTCTTCAAATGTCCTGGTGCCCCTCTCACCATTTTGCATCTTGTAGGATTAGTGAAAGACATGGCTTCCAGGCCTTCCCATAGCAGAGAATTAGGTTTTACACAGTATACCCACTCTAGCATTGCAATTTCCCTGAGCCTTAAAAAGTCTTCATCAACCCTAAGCCAAGGATATCAGGCATCTCCAACTCTCTTTCAGTGGGCCATCTTTTAACAAATGCTTTGGCCAACCATTCAAACAAACTTTTGACACCCTTTTTAACTGTGTAAGCTTCCAAATTAAACCTAGAATCTCCACTCAGTGGGTCTATATCAATAAAATCAGGCCGATTCAATTTTATGTTCCTTCCACCAGTATCCCACACCCTTAAAATCCATTCCCACACATATTCCCCTGACTTATGCTTGAATGAATTAGCAAACTCATCAAACTCTTTGGTAGAGTAGTGCCCCTCCTCATGGACTACACTTTCTCTCCTCTAGGAGCCTGCTTAGCCTCAAGTCTAGTTATAACTCTAGAGGTAACTATTGGTGGGCCCTGAGGGACATCAATATTGTTGTGCCTTGAATCTCTATCAGAGAAAGTCACTGCTGGTTTAGCAGACAGTGAAGGATTAATTTCCTCAGGCAAAGATGGAAAAGGNAATATTCCATGGGGTGGAGGTAAGAGTAGATCTTCTGTTGAGGTGGAGAGACTTCTTCCTTGGATCCTCAGGTGAGACAAACCCTTGAGAATCTAAGGGTTCAACATTCTCATCTTCAACCNGGTCCTCCCACACATCCCCATCCCAACTTANAGGATCCCATTCTTTACCAATTAATGCCCTACCTTAACCACCAGTGACACACTCTGACGAGTCTGGATTGTTTGTTTGTTATAACTTGAATTTTCTTTGTAATTCAGTTTTGAACTTTTTGTGATTCAGCCAACTTTATAATGAGGGCTTCAGTTTGATTTTCCACAACTTGAGTTCTGTGGCTTCTGGAGAGAAGATTCTCTTCCAGGGTACACTTAGAAACCTTTGGACTGTTTATGCACATCTGGAGCTGGTCAGTTTTATCACTGAGTTCATTGTTGTCCTTCACTGTATTCTGAGATGCTTAGAATTTGGTTAATTTTATCATGGAGTTCATTCTTTTCCTTTGTCAGTTTATTCAGGGATGTTAGGAGCAANACACCAGCATCATTATTTTCCTTATTTTTCTACAAATTGTCACAAGTTTTATATGCAGAGTCACCAAATCCATTGTCTCTTACAATTGGTGAAACAGAATAATCAAATGAATGTGTNTCCTTAAGTCTGTAAAATAGTTCACACCATGGGCTTTCAATCCTCCCCAAGCATCTAGAAGAGGCTTCAATAACTGGAGAAACTTTAGTAACTGTAGGTGTTGGCAAATTGGAAAGCCTATTCCAAATACTTAAACAATTCATCCTTATACTTCTACTGTTCTAGAACTACTCCTGGTACCAAAATCTGTATTACTTAGGGTTTCCAAGAGGCAAAGAACTTATAGAATTTTATATACATATATGTGGGTGTGTGTGTGTGTGTGTGTGTATGATTTATTAGAATGGCTTACAAGCTATGGTCCAACAATAGCTATCTACCAACAGAAGGTTCAAGAATCCAGTAGTTGTTCAATTCAGTCCACAAGACTGGACATCTCAGCTCGTCTTCAGTACACACTGGAATCTCAAAGTAGGCTCTAATGCCAGTGAAGGAATGGACTTGCCAGCGAGAGCAAGAGCAAACAGGCAAAGAGAGAGCAAACTTCCTTCTTCCATGTCCTTTAACATAGGCTGCCAACAGAAGGTATGACCCAGATTAAAGGTGGATCTACCCACCTCAAAAGATCTGGGTTAGAAGTTGGTCTTCCCATTTCAAATGATTTAATTAATAATAATTTTAAAAATCCCTNCCAGGAGTGCCCAGCTGCGTGGGTTTTAGCTGATCTCAGGGGTAGTGAAGTTAAGGACAACCATCACACAAGTACTTTGTTGGGAGTGGATCCAAATGGAGGGGNAGTGGGAAGGAACTNGGGNCAGCAGAGAGAAANGAAAGTGTAATCAGNATATGTTGTATGAGAAAAGAATCTTTCAATAAAAGGGAAAAATATTAAACATAATTTATAAGTGGAAAAAAAGAAAATACTTACATCTATATTCACCAGGGAGATTGGACAATAGTTTTCTTTTCTGACTTCCACATCCATGGGTATGCCAACACACAACAAGTAAATAAAAGTATTTTTTTTATTTTTTCCTTTGTTTTTATGTCTTTATCTGGTTTGGGTATGATACAAATGCTGGTTCTGTAAGAGAGTTTGGTAGTGTTCTTTTCTTTCCTACTTATGGCTGGCTTCAGAATTGGTACCAGCACTTCATTGAAGATCTGGCAGCATTCACCAGTGAACCCATCAGGGCCTGAACAGTGCTTTGTTTGCAGATATTATAATAACTATTATTAGCTATTATTACTTGGAGATATTATTATTATTGTCATCATTATTATTACATCAGCCTCACTGCTCCTAAATAGATCTGTTTAGATTATTTATCTTGTCTGGGTTTGACACTGGAAGATCATATACACCAATATCAATCCACCAAACTCATCCATTACTTTAAAATTTCCAGTTTGGTGGAATATATGTTTTTAAAGAATATACTAGTGAGTCTCTAGCTTCTGAATCGCTGCTTTTTTCATCTCTAATTTTATTAGCATGAGATTTTGCTTTCTGTTGGTCAGTCTGGGTAAGGGTTTGTTGAACAGATTTACAAAGGACAGTTTCTTTGTTCCCTTGATTCTTTACAGTGTTTTTTTTTTCCAATTCCATTTGATTAATCATTGCCCTGATCTTAATTATTTCCAACTACCAATTTGGGGTTTGACTTGATCTTGTTTTTCCAAGGCCCTAAAGTGTATCATTAAGTTATTTGTGTTAGAGTAGAATGCTCTGATCACATAATTGAAGGCATTTAGAGCTGGAAATGACCCCCTCAGACTGCTTTTTCACTGTAAGTGTTAGCATACTGTGCTTTTATGATTAAATATCTCACTTAGAAAATAATCCTAAATTTTGATCTTTTAAGCTTAACAGTTTAAGTTCTCTTAGCAAACAGCAAGTCAAAAGGTTGAGACTCCTTTTCTTCTGTTGGTTTGTCTTGTTCAACTTCAATGTGATAGTTTTTCTTTCATCTTATTACATGCCAGGTTGCTGTATTTCATTATTACCTCTTAGAAGCCGGTTCTTTTTCTAATGAGGAGCAGAAAGGGAGTAAATTCAGATTGGAGGGGAATTGGGGAGGATCTTGGAGGAATAGAGGGAGGGAAAGCCATAATTAGGATATATTATGTGAGAAAAGAGTCTATTTTCAATAGAAGGGGGGAAAAAAAGAGGGTGAGCCCCAAGTCAAGGGCTGAAGACAGAGCAAAGACAGAAGAAATGACTGTGCAAAGATCTAGGCTGAGTCACAAGTTTAGCACCTGTTGNGGTTTGAAAGAAAATGGCCCCCGAAGGGAGTGGCACTATTAGGAGGTGTAGCCTTGTTGGAGGAAGTGTGTCACTGTGGGGGCAGGCATGGAGGTCTCTTTTGCTCAATCTTCCTTCAATGTGACAGTCAGTCAACTTCCTGTTGCCTGCAAGCTGTAGCACTCTCAGCTCCAGAAAGGCATCTGCCTGCACGCTGCCATGCTCCCCTTCATGATCATAATGGACTGGACCTCTGAAACTGTAAGTGAGCCATCCTCAATTAAATGTTTTCTTTATGAGTTGCTGTTGTCATGGTGTCTCTTCACAGCAATAAAAACCTAACTAAGACAGAAGTTGGTACTGGGAGTGGGCATTGCTGTGATAGTCCTGGTCATGTTTTTGATTGGAGGAATTTGGACTGGGGCACCTTGGATTATGAAAGTAATGGAATGCTTTAAGCACTCCTTAATGGACCATACTAGTAGGAGTATGGAAGACAGAGATACTAAGAGTTATTTGAACTTTCAGGGGCTCACTCAAGAGGTTTCAGAGAAGAATTTTAGTATGTTACTTAGAGATCATTCTTACAATATTTTGGTGAAGAAAATGGCTGCCTTTTGCCCTTGTCTGAAGAGTCTGCCTGAGGCTAAAGTGAAGAGTTTCAGATTAGTTCTGTTGGCAGAGGAAATCTCAAAACAGCCTAGTGTCGACTCTGTGGTGTGGATATTAGTGGTCACTCTAAAGAAAATTTATAATTAAAAAGAGCAAGCTAAGCAGGGTAAATTACAAAACGTATATTTTGAGGAGAAAAAGAGCACCAGGAAGTGGAATAGAGCTAAATCCTGTGTTCAAGGAGATAAATAGATTAAGAAATGGAATAAAGGGAGTGGTGACCTCATGGCAAGATCCCACCCAGCTAAGTTTCCAACTTGTGGATAGGAATTAAAGAAAAGTTTAGAGCTGAGTGTGGTGGTGCATGTCTTTAAACCCAGCACTCAGAATGCAGAGGCTGGTGGATCTCTGAGTTTGAGGCTAGCCTGGTCTAAAGATCAAGTTCAAGGTCAGCCAAGCTTAGGCAGTGAGGGAAAAGAGAAAGCTGGTGAAGATGTAATTAAACAAGGGGCCCATGTCCCAGCCCCAGCAAGCAGCAGAACTCAGCAACTTCAGCCGTGTGGTTCTGGCTTTAGAGTTAAAGATATATATATAAGAAATGGATTATAGAAGTTGCCTCCATGCCTAAAGGACAACCGCTGAGGCCAGGCATGTGTCAGGGTGTCTCTGAATGGAGGTTTAGTAGAGAGACCATTGCATGAAGCTGTGAAGTTGAAGCCTGAATTGCCTNGGAGAACCCAAGATGTTAGAGATGCCAGAGTTGTGGGATACCTGAGGAGGAAAGCTGCTAACAGGGAGTGAAACCAGCCCAAGAGAAAGAAGTGTGTTGCAGTCAACAAAGCTGAACGGAATTGGAGATATGGAGAGAACTTTGACATCAGACATGGAGATAAACAGTTTAGAGTTTGCCCAACTGGTTTGCGGTCATGCTTTGGTCCAGCTTTTCCTCATTATGCCCCCTTCCTTGTGTTTTGGAATGGTAATAATGTATATCTTGTGCCATTATATGTTGAAAGTATGTGATCTGCTTTTTGGTTTTGATTTTTACAAGGGGATTACAGTTAAGAGATTTCCATATGTCTCAGAAGAGACTTTGGACTTTTAAACATTATTGAGACTGTGATCAACTATGGGGACTTTTAAAGTTGGACTAAATACATTTTTGCATTATGATATGGATATAAGCCTTTGGGGGCCGGGGAGTAGAATGTGGTGATTTGAAAAATGGCCCCCGAAGGGAGTGGCACTATAGGAGGTGTGGCCTTGTTGGAGGAAGTGTGTCACTCTGGGGGTGGGCTTTGAGGTCTCTTTTGCTCAAGCTTCCCTCAGTGTGACAGTCAGTTGACTTCCTGTTGCCTGCAAGGTGTAGCACTCTCAGCTTCAGCATCACATCTGCCTGCATGCTGCCATGCTCACCATCATGATGATAATAGACTGCACCTCTGAAACTGTAAGTGAGTCACCTCAATTAAATGTTTTCTATGAGGGTTTGTTGGGGTCCAACCCCTTAAACCTCTTTCAGGGTCCAAAGAAGGCACTACAATAAATGGGGAAAATCTAAAGGATCTGAGGTGAAGGAATGAATCAGCTCACACACATCTTCTTTTTAGCATGTCTCCTTATTCCTCTCCCATGCTGCAAAGTTTTCAGTTTGTATACACACACAAAACAAAGGCAATTCTCTGGTAATCACAAAGTTACAGACCTAGAATTTCTCTCAGGGTTATAAAGCAGATAGGAGATGTCCCAAGTGACACTGTCAGCATTTTTATGGTGAGAGCTGGGGGTCAGCTGAGGAAGGATGAGGAATCAAGCGAGCTTGGCCATCCCTTTATCTCTGAAGGTCCCAAATGTGATCTATTTGAAAGACTCCTTTTCTAACCACATGTCCTGCCAAATGGGAGATAATTGCAGGGAGCTGGCTTCTAATGTTTGTCTCAGGGTATGGAGCAGAGATTAGGCTGTGGGAACCAAGGTTATTGACTAGGTGACTAAATTCTCTCACTGGAGGTCTCACAGACTTGGGGGGAAGTCACTCAACACACCAGCAAATGGGAGAAATTGTGCCCAGTAAATGATCGATACACTGCCAAACTATGGGAATAAATCCCAAAGTTGTAACCGATGGGGAAAAGCTTATGGCTTCACACAANAAATCTACAGCAGGAAACAGCCAATTCATTCAAAAGGCAATAACTCCAATAGGACCTGCATTCTTGGTTTCATCCTCCATCAGAATCCTTGATTCTGGTGGGTTGACTGCTGTGGGATGTCTTTCTGTGTGCTGTGAATATGTGTTGCTCTGATTGGTTGATAAATAAAGCTGCATTGGCCTATGGCAAGGCAGCTTAGAGGCAGGGGGGAAATCCAAGCAGATATACAGACAGAAGAAAGGAGAGGATTCTAGAGAGAAGCCAGTACCACCAGGAGAAGTAAGACGTAAAAGTACTGGTAAGCCACGGCCACGTGGCAACTTATAGATAAATAGAAATGGGTTAAGTTATAAGAGCTAGCTAGCAAGAAGCCTGCCATAGGCCATGTAATTGTTGATTAATATAAGCCTCTGAGTAATTATTTTATAAGCAGCTGCAGGACCGCAGGCCAGGCGGGACCTGTGAAAACTTCCGACTGCAGTTGACTTTGTAAATGATGGCTGAATTCTCACTGCATAATTCTGCTGCCTGCAGAAGTTTTCTTTATAAGAGTTGCCATGGTCATCGTGTCTCTTCACAGCAATAAAAACCTAAGACAGCACCTTCTTCAGTTAAGTATTCCTGCGAAATGATGTTGGGCACCTGGATCAGAGCCGGAGAAAGACAAGAAAAAGAAAAACTGTCAGTGTCACAAGAAATATTTATACACAACTTTATGCATAGGTTTCTCATTGGCTCAGCAACACCAGAAAAATAAGCCCCAGGAAAGAGTTGTGTTACATTAGCAGCCTTTCTTTTCTTCTTTTTAAAAACACACTTACTTTTGTAGTGTGTGTGTGTGCATGTGTGTGTGTGAGAGAGAGAGAGAGAGTGTGTGTGTGTGTGTGTGTGTGTGTGTTGTGTGCACCTGCATGAGATTATGTGCACTGTGTGTACATGAGCCTGTGGAGGTGAGAAGATGGTTTTAGGAGGTCATGAGCCACCATGTGGATGCTGGGAAGTAAACCCCAGGATCTCTACAAGAGCATCAACTGCTCTTAATTGCTGAGCCATTTCTGCAGCCCCAACAGTCCTTGTATTCTTAACTGACTATCCCAGTTCTCCTAATGCAGTGCAATGAGAAACATTAGCCTTGCACAAATTTTGCCTTGGCAGGACCATAAATAACTAAGAACCATTTAACTACCTAGAACATTCTAACCAATATATTTACATTGCTCTCTGGAGTTTCTAAAGCAGTTGCACTGTCCCCTTTGTTTGGGTGATAGTCCAAGATCTAGTTTAGAAACATCTAGCAGTGAGTTAGAAATTCTTGGTCAATCCACTGAAAACTTGTGGTCAGTTAGCCCACTGAGGTGTGAACAAAATGTGAGCAATGAGGGGACCAACTCTCTCCATTGAGAATTTTGTGTGTGATAGAACACTACAGTCTACATGTAGTTCACAGCCCTGGTCTCAACTAATAACATCAGGAGCAATTCACAGTGAAAATTAGTTAGTGAAAGTGGTATCCTGTGGTCAGACAGAGGGAGGCTCCACAGCCTTCTCCCCAGAGTCACAAACAAGAGACCAGATAAGAAAATTCTTTCCTAAAACAACCTCAGAACACAACACAGAACACCCCGGCACCCATCCCCAGAACTCCCTGACACTTTCTGGTGCCTAAAATCACAAACATGTGGAGCCAAGTTCAAGACACAGGTCTTGTAGGGTCTTACCATCTCCAGATAACATAAGCAGCAGGAAGCAGTAGAACCAAGAAGGTGAAAAAGGCAAAGTGCACATCCTTGGCTCCTGGAGAGAGAGGTAGATAAAGATGTGCTGTAGAATATTATTTTAAGGTGTGTTACTTTTGTTTATGTTGCATTTGTTTAACTCTGTGAAGCTGTGATACTTTACCTGTCTAAAACACTTGATGGTCTAATAGAGCTGAACGGCCAATAACGAGGCAGGAGAAAAAAATAGGCGGGGCTGGCAGGCAGAGAGGATGGAAGAGAAAAAAGGGCAGAGGAAGAAAGAGGAAGAGAACAAGGACGCTAGGGGCCAGCCACACAGCCACACAGCCAGCCACAGGGTAAGAGTGAAAATCAGAATACAGAAGTAAGAAAAGGAAAAAGCCCAGAGTCAAAAGGTAGATGGGATAATTTAAAGTTAAGAAAAGCTGGATAGAAACAGGCCAAGCTAAGGCTGGGCATTTGTAATTAAGAATAAGACTCCATGTGTGATTTATTTGGGAGCTAGGTGGCAGGCCCCCCAAAAGAGTAAAAAAACAAACAACAACAAAGATGTCATCATGGTTAATACCATCAACTTCACACAACTGAGAATCACCTAGGAGACAATCCTCTGTGCACATCTGCAAAGGACTCTCTACATTAGGTTAACTGAGGTAGGAGGACCCACTTTAACTGTGGATGGCAGTGTTCCAAGGGTTGGGGTCTTTGACTGAGCAAGAAAGAGAGAGCAAGCTGAGCACTCAGTGTCCCTTGTGTCCTGACTGCACACACACTGATGGCCACATGCCTCAAGCACCTGCTGCCATCACTTATTTGCCTTGGTAGAGAGTGTCTTTAAATGGTAAGTCAAAAATAAACTTTCTTCATTGAGTTGCCTTTTTAGGAGTATTTCAAGACAGCAACAGGAATAGTAATCAATGCAAATACTAAGAGAAAACCTACTGGCAAGGGTCAAAGACACCATAGGACTGATGCTAAAATTTGTATAGCAAATGCCATTTATCAGAGATCTACTACCCAGCCTCTGACATGTGTTAGCATTCTTATCACAGACATCCTCGAACACCAGAGTATTGAGTTGAAGTACAGTATGATGGTGTGCATGGTGGTACACACCTGCCAGCCCAGCCCAGAAGACACAAGCTAACAGAATGGATATAAAACATGATCTATTCTTCTGATGTATACAAGAAACACAGCTCAATACCACAGATAGACATTTCCTCAGAGTAAAGCATTGGAAAAAGATTTTCCAGGCAAATGGGACCTAAGAAGCAAGCTGGTATAGCTATTCTAATATCTAAAAAAATAGACTTCCAATCAAAATTAATCAAAAGACATGGAGAAGGATGTTTCATACTCATCAAAGAAAAAATCCACCAAGAGGGCATCTCAATTCTTAACATTTATGCCCCAAACACAGGGCATCCACCATGATCAAGGCTTCATCCCAGAGATGCAGGGAGGGTTCAACAAACAAAAATCTGCCAATGTAATCTACCATATAAAAAAACTGAAACAAACAAACAAAAAAAAAACCACACATAATCATCTCATTAGATGCTGAAAATGCCTTTGACAAAATCCAACACCCCTTCATGATAAAAGTTTTGGAGAGATCAGGGATACAAGGAATATACCTAAATATAATAAAGGTAATATATAGTAAGCCCATGGCCAACATCAAATTAAATGGAGAGAAACTTAAAGCAATTCCACTAAAATCAGGAGCAAGATAAAGCTGTCCACTCTCTCCATATCTATTCAATATAGTACTCAAAGTTCTAGCTAAAGCAATAAAACAACAAAATGAGATCAAGGGGATACAGGAAGGAAGGAAGTCAAAGTGGAAAGGAAGGAGTCAAAGAATCACTATTTGTAGATGATAGGATAATATACATAAGCAACCCCAAAAATTCTACCAGGGAACTCCTACAGCTGATAAACACCATTAGCAAAGTGTCTGGATATAAAATAAACTATAAAAAATCAGTAGATCTCCTATATACAAATGATGAATGGGCTGAGGAAGAGAATTAGCATAAAAACAGACAGGTTGATCAATGGAACTGAATGTTAACTAGATGTTAATCCACATAGCTATGGACACATGACTTTAATAAAGAAGCCAGAAATATACAATGGAAAAAAGAAAGCATCTTCAACAAATGGTACTGGTCTAAGTGGTTGTCAGCATGTAGAATAATGCAAATAGATCCATATCTATTACTCTGCACAAAACTCAAGTCCAAATGGATCAAAGACCTCAACATAAGCCAGATACAATGAATCTGATAAAAGAAAAAGTGGGGAATAGCCTTGAACACGTTGGCATAGGCAACAACTCCCTGCAGGCACTAATAGCAACAATTAATAAAAAGGACTTCATGAAACTGAAAAACTTCTGTAAGGCAAAGGACACCATGAAAAGGACAAACTGACAGCCTCCAGAATGGGAAAAGATACTCACCAACCCCACATCTGATAGAGGGCTAATTTCCAAAACATATAAAGAAGTCAAGAAACTGGACATCAACAAACCAAATAACTCAATTTAAAAAATGGGGTACAGATCTAAAGAGAGAATTCTCAAATCTCAAGTGGCCAAGAAGCACTTAAAGAAATGTTTAACATCCTTAGCCATCAGGGAGATGCAAATGAAAATGACTCTGAGATTCCATCTTACACCTGTCAGCTTGGCTAAGATCAAAAACACAAGTGACAGCTCATGCTGGCGAGAATGTGGAGCGAAGGGAACACTCCTCCACTGCTGGTGGGAGTACAAACTTGTACAGCCTCTTTGGAAATCAGAAAATTGGGAATCAATCTGCGTCAAGACCCCGATATACCACTCCTGGGCATACACCCAAAGGACACTCTACCATACCACAAAGACACTTGCTCAACTATGTTCATAGCAGCTTTATTCGTAATAGCCAGAAACTGGAAACAACCTACATGTCCATCAACATAAGAATGGATAAATAAAATGTGGTACATTTACACAATGGAGTATTACGCAGCTGTTAAAAACAATGACAGCATGAAATTTGCAGACAAATGGATGAAACTAGAAAAGATCATCCTGAGTGATGTAACCCAGACTCAGAAGGACAAATATGGTATGTACTCGATATATATGGTGGATATTATGGTGGATATTAGCCATAAATTAAAGGATAACCATGCTACAATCTACAGACCCAAAAAAGCTAAGTAATAAGGAGGGCTCAAGGGGGAACACATGAATCTTACTATGAAGGGGAAACAGAATAGACATCACAGTGGACAGAGGAGAGGGATCTGGATGCGGAGTGGGCATGGGAACAGGAGGAATGANGTTGGGGGAGGATGGAGGGAGAGAGTACTGGGAAAGACAACTGGAATCAAGGGCACCTCTGGGACGAGCTAGAAACCTAGTGCAATGGAAACTCCCAGGACTCTATGAGGTGACCCTAGCTAAGACTCCTAGCAATGGGAAACACAGAGCCTGAACCAGCCATCTCCTGGAACCAGGTACGACTCCCAGTGGAGGGATTGGAACCCCAACCCAGTCACATAACCTTTGACCTACAATTTGCCCTGCCTATAAGATATGCTGGGGTAAAGGTGGTACAGAAATTATGGGAATGGCCAACCAATGATTGGTCCAGCTTGAGACCCATACCACAAGGGGGAGCCCACCCCTGACACTGCCTGGAGGGCCAGGACCCAGAGGCTGGATAGTCCAGAGACCTGGGATAGACCAAACATGACTGACCAAAAAAATCAATGAAATGATTCCTAATGATATTCTGCTATACTCATAGATTGTTGCCTTGCCCAATCGTCATCAGAGAGGCTTCATCCAGAACAGATCAAAACAGATGCAGAAACCCACAGCCAAACCTTAGGCAGACCTCAGGGAATCCTGTGAAAGAGGGGGAAGAAGGATTGTGAAAGCCAGAGGGGCTAAGGACACCACAAGAAAACCACATAGCCAACTAACCTGGGCTGCTAGGGGCTCACAGAGACGGACCTGCCAACCAGAGAGCTTACATGGGACTAACCTAGGCCTAACACATATATGTGACAGTTGTGTAGCTTGGTCTTCTTATGGGACTCCTAACAGTGGGAGCAGGGGCTGGCTCTGACTGTTACCTGGTTTTGGGACCCTTTCCTCCTGCTGGATTGTCAGGTATAGCCTTAATAGGAGAGGAGGTGCCTAGTCTTACTGAAACTTGATATACCATGACTGGCTAATATACATGGGAGGCCTGCCCTTTTCTGAAGAGAAAGGAGGAGTGGATGGGAAGGGAAAGGCTGAGGGAGGGACTGGGAGGAGAGGAGGGAAGGTGGGGAAACTGTGATCAGGCTCAGAAAAAAATTAATTAATAAAAATAGAAAATAAAAGATGGAGGGTGGATATATAGTTCTATTGGTAGAGTGTTTGTCTGGCATGCAGAAAATCCTGGGTTTTGCTTTATGCAGCCTCATAAAGCCAGGTGTGGTGACACAGGCCTATAATTCTAGCCTTCTGAAAGTGAAAGCTGGAGGATCAACAGTTCAAGACCATCCTAGACAACATAGCAAATTCAAGGCCTATGAGATGGCTCAGTAGGTTAAGGTGATTGAGTTGGGTCCCTGCTATCCACATAAGGAGAGAAGTGACTCTACAAAGTTGTCCTCTGACACCCACATCTGCACCATGGTGCATGTCTCCACACACACATATATATATATACAAACACAGCATAAATAATTGTAAAAGAAAGAAAGAAGTGGAGAAAGGAAGAAAAGAGGGGAAGATACATATACATAAAAGATAAAATATGATCTAAGTAATATCAAAGACAATATGTCACACACAACTTCATGGGTTCTAGACTACATCATATAACATCATGAGCACCCAAATAAAAATGCATATTGGTGCCGGGCGGTGGTGGCGCACGCCTTTAATCCCAGCACTTGGGAGGCAGAGGCAGGTGGATCTCTATGAGTTCGAGGCCAGCCTGGGCTACCGAGTGAGTTCCAGGAAAGGCACAAAGCTACAGAGAGAAACCTTGTCTCAAAAAACCAAAAAAAAAAAAAGCATATTGGGCACACAGGCCATCTTTGATTTACACCCACACATGCTCCCAGTCCTTACTCTAAGAACAACCCCATCTCCATGTAGAAGCATCCACAGCTCACCTGGCACAGACACATCACATCACATCCCCCTGGGGCCCTATTCAGCCTTTACATTCTTTTTTTTTTTAAGACTTTTTTATTGATTTATTATGTATACAGAAGAGGGTGCCAGATATCATTTCAGATGGTTGTGAGCCACCATGTGGTTGCTGGAAATTGAACTCAGGACCTCTAGAAGAACAGTCAGTGCTCTTAACCTCTGAGCCATCTCTCCAGCCCCAGCCTTTACCTTCTTTATTCCTCTCAGTTTATGAAGATGTGTTGTTTAGCAGGGTCCATCCCACCAAAGCCCAGAGCCACAACCAGGGAAGCCCAGTATATGAGCTCAAAAACCTCCCGTTCCCTTGAAAACCATATCTCTAGTAGGCGTGTTAACCTAAGAGTTTGGTGCATTTGTAGGAAGCCTTAGCCATTATTAGGACCAGTTTCTGTGGCCTCCTCATCTTGACACACAGCCCACAGGAAAGAACTACTGATGGAATTTAAACATCCAACAGTCTATGAAGGGGACCTATATCCTGACTAGAAAGGGGCTAGCAGGGCTGGTCTCTGGGCTGTTATCCTCAGAAGATGATGCTGGCCCTGGTCTCCAAAGAGCTGGCAAGCTTCCCATTCCCTGAAATGGGAACAATCTGGACTCTAATGCAGTCCCGAGCCCTGATGATGCTATTTTCTCTNTATTTCTGGGCTACTAGCCCAGGCACAGGATATAAATCTGGACTGCTGACTCCAGGGTCTGAGTTGAGCTAGACTCAGCTTCCTCTTCCGCTCTTTCCCTAGCAAAGATCCTAGACTTCTCAGAATCCCAAGTTTCCAGTCGCATGTCCTCAAGTAGGGAGAGCATGGGAGGGAGGAAACTTACCTTTCTCAGACAGCGTGATGTTGAGCCTCCGAGGGACAAGCAAGGATCTATGCAACACCACACACTGGTAGGTAGTCCCATGGTCTTCCAGAAATGGCTTCAGAGTCAAGCAGCTGGTAACATTGAACGTGCCATCATCATTCTTCATCGTGGGGCCAGTGACATTGCCCTCAGTAATTTCATGGAACTGGGAATCCTTCAGGGTGTACTTCCACCACTTTATGCTAAAGGCTTCTGGGTAGAATCCATCTAGCTCACATATAATATGTTCCTCTTCATCATTTCNCACTGTAGCTGGTTTCACAAATAATCTAATGGTTGGGGAAGCTGCCAGAGAAGACAATCACATAGTTTGGCCCATGTCAACCATCCCTTTCTCTCCTCACAACACACTTAACTGGCTTCTACCTCAGCTACACAGGCCAGCAAGAGAAGCTAGATCATGTTCACTCACCTGGGATGGACACTCAGCTTGGCCAGGTGCAGGCCTTCCAGCTACTAAGGAAGAGGTCACAGAAAAAGGGATATGAATAAGACAGCGGTGTTATGTAGCCAGTTTAAGGTCAGACTGGGCAACTTAGTGAGCCCCATCTCTAAATTAAAAGAGAGAGAGAGAGAGAGAGAGAGAGAGAGAGAGAAAGGAAGGGAGAAAGAGAGAGAGAGGAAGGCAGGGAGGGAGGGAGAGAGAGAGAGA
>LZPO01116839.1:238158-254529 GCA_001675575.1 Neotoma lepida | reverse complement strand
AGAGAGACAGAGAGAGAGGGACAGAGAGAGAGAGACAGAGAGAGAGAGACAGAGAGAGCACACGCAGCCACACATGGAGAGAGAGGAAGAGAGAGACAAGGAAGAGAGACAAGGGGAGAGAGGAAGAGGCGGGATTTCCCTTTGCACATGCGCTGTGAAGTCACTTAGCTGGGGGAATGGCCAGGAATTCCAACAGCTGCATCTCAGATACAGATGAAAACACTCTCAGATGCAGGTGGGAGCACTCTTGGACGAAGTCCCAGCACCAGGTTTGGCTGCTAGTACCTAATTTAAAAGCCTCTTCTTTTTAAAATTTATTCATGCTTATGGTGAACCTCTGAGCAACCCAAAACCATTAACAATCTACAGAGAGAGTTCCAGGACATCCAGGGCTACACAGAGAAACCTGTGTTGAAAATCCAAAAAGAAGAGGAAGAGAAAGAAGAGGAGGAAGAGGGGGAGGAGGAGGAGGAGGAAATATTTGTAAGCACCACTGCCAAAGCCTAACACTGTATACCATGTGTNTCTCTGTATGACTGACTGTGTNCTCCTGTGTATGTTGCTGTGTGTTTCTATCAGTTCTGTTGGTTGGAAAAACAGATCTGAAATGGAAGAGGAAGTGAGCCACCCCAAGACTACATCCACAGCTGCCCCTGAGGCAGCACGTGATTTCTCACAGGCTCATGGGGTACCTCACCCCATGACACCTGTGGTGTCCCAATTCTGACAATGAACTGCAGGGTCTGACTTCTGTTGTTGCTATGGCAACACCAGCAGCACAACCCCACCCTCAAGGAGCTGCAGCTGTAGCCACCTGTTTCCCTGTAATATGCAATGGCTTCCTTTACTACAAGACCTCCACCTTGGTTAAAGACNTGTGGCTTCTTGTTGGGAACTCAAATCCTTTTGGTCCAGTCAGGTCACCCAGAGAAACCCCAAATTTCTGCCTGCTCTCTCAGCCCTGCCACAGAGTGAAGGAAATAGTGTTAGCTATTCATGCTAACTTGGGCAGCAGTGGAACATGGGGGAGGGGGTGGCATACACACTACACCTTCTTTTGTAAGCCCCACCCCTGGAGATCTCCAGCATCCAGGGTCTAACTGTAGACTACTCTGGCANCTAGGCCTGACCCTTGAGGCTCAAGAGTGGTCAATGCCTCCTCTCAGCTCCAACAGCCAGGCACCACCCCCCAGATTTCCCTAATAGCCGTTACCCTATTCCCAGCCCCCCAAAGCCAGAGAGTAACCAGGCCTCACCCTACAGAAAAAAAATATTCCATCAGTCCTTGAGCTTGCCCCAAGATCAGGCCACATAATCCCTCTAATCTGAGGCTACCCTGTAAAACTCCACCTCACCCCACCCCAGAAAACCTATATAAGCCCTGCCTTCTGCTCAGTTCTTTGCTGTTTCTCAACAAAGCAGAGGCAGCCACCCTCCTGGTTTTTCCCTTCCTATAAATCTCTTGTGTGAGGTTTGTTGTGCAGTGTGTCTTTGTGGTATTCCTTGGCTCCCAATGGCCAGGATAGCTTTCTGGCCCAAGCTGTAACACTTACAAATAGTTCCCAGAGCCCTAAGCTTCCCCTCCTGCTATTATGCCTGGGGAGGGGGAAGTAATGCCCAGTCCCATGGGGCAGGGTATCGGAAGCTCAATTCCTTCTCTGTTCATAGTTTGTCTCCTGTTCTCTACCAGTGACTTGTGTGATTGGAAGACCCTAAACCCTCCATTTTCAGAGATGCCTTGGACCCTAATCAGTCTGTTGGGAATTGATTTAAGGTAAAAAGGCATTGGATTTTTTTTTTTACCAAACATTATTGTGAGGATTAAAAGCATCAGCCAGAAGACCTATCAGCTAACTTAAGGNTACTCAGGTTACCCAGGGACATGATGAATTACCTGCTGGGTTTCTGGAAAGGCTCTGTGAGACATATCAGATATTTATCCCCATAGTCCCAGATGTACACAAAAACCAGTGAGCCACTAATATTGCCTTTGTCATGAAGTCAACTCTGGTCATAAGGAAAAAGCTCCAGAAATTAGAGGGATTTGAAGAGATGAATGAGTTTCAACTTTTGGAAATTGCTCAAGATGTTTACTACAGCTGAGATTCTGCCAAAGACAGACAGAGAAAGCACTCTCCCATGCAGTGATCACTACTCTTGAGGAAACAGGCAAGGAAATAGACCAGGATGGGGTTCATGGACTTGCCAGCATCATTTGATGGGGCCCTGGGTGCAGATCTGTTAAGAGTATTGACAAAAATATCCATAAGACATCTTGTCCAGCATGTTGATGGCTCCCTCATAGCCCCAACTACTGAGGAGGAATGTGGACAGCTGACAGAGGCATTTTTAGATATCTCCCAGGCCCTAGGGTGAGACTTAGCCAAGAAGGCTCAGCTGGGGGTCCCTCAGGCCACATACGTAGGCTACACCTAGAGGAAGGCAAGCAAATGCTTTTCCATGACTGCATGTCAGCTATCCTTCAAATACCCACTCCCACATTGACCTAGGGGTGTTTGGATGCTGCTGGACATTGATAATGGGATTTTCTGAGATAGCCCCTCTATGCCAGCCTGGTGCATTATTATATTCCTTCTCAGGTCTTTGATGGGATTGAAGACTAAGAGTTATAGTTACAATCTTCTTGTATCTTAGCTAGAACGTATTAAGTATTAGATTCAGGTTCTTTAGGATAGAACACCTTTTGGAATGATCTCTGTAACATGCCATTTACTTATGCTCCAGACTTCTATGGATTTTAGTATTTTAATATGTGTCTCTTGTTTGATGTTGTTCATGTTGGTTATAGTTCCATCTTGTCTAGGTCATTATCTCCTGGACAATATTTGATAATCATTCCTATTGTATATAGTTTTGTATTAGNATAGAATTTCCTTATTTAGACAAAAGGGGGAGATGTAGTGGGCAGCAGTTCCAGCTTTGACTTGGAAGCACTACCCCTAATGAGGCTTCTGGTAACTGCCACGCCTACCTGGGACCTNCCCCTGGGGTGGGCCAAGATGGGAGCCTTTAAGACCGGAGATCTGCCCGTGCCTGCCCTCTTGGTTCCTGGTGATCCTGGATGCTGGATGGCAGACTGAGCAGAGTTCTCCAGAGAACACCGCTGTACTGCACCTCACCTCTCCTGGATCCTGTAACCAACCCCTTTACTGATAGTAAGTTACCCCTAAATAAATCTTGTATTAACTACATGGAGTTGCCTTAATAATTTCCCCCATTAACACCAGAAAGGTGATTCCCCAGAAGCCAGAGGCAACAGAGCATCTGACTTGGCAGACCAGGAAGCCTAGAACCAGTGGGACCTCTCCAAGTCTTGGTTGTTGGGCCCGGCAGTCCTCCCTCCAGGATGAGAAGCGAGAACAGCTTGAGGTTTCTGCATGAACATTGTGTTTTGTTCCCTCCAGCCTTGTTTGGCCAAGCAGATGCTGAGAAAAGGAAGTTCAATCTGTTTACAAGGAGGTTAGGGAGTACATTGTATTTTACCACTGCCCTTGAATGCTTTCCCTTCCGTGCTGTGGAGGCAAGGGCGGGGGGGGGGTGTTTGTGAGGGATATATAAGCTCCCCTGAATGGCATTCTTCCTTCAAGAGTGACCCACGTCTCTTGTGCTTCATTTCAGTCTCCAGACCCTTGCCCGCCTCGCAATTCCCAGTGGTGCAGGCGCCACATTGGTAGTCCAGCTTACTGGCCCTCCAGAATACACCTCAAGGTGAAACTGACTAGGTGAAATAAGAACTGGCCAAAAAAGATAAACAAGGATGGTGGATACTGTCCAACCTTAAGTCTGGGAAGGTGACTGGTTATGAATATCCAGCATGTTACCCATCTAGGAGACACAAAAACTGCTCAACTCCTCAGACCCAGGTATTATGTTCCAAATTTGGAAAGCCTAATTAAAGGAATCACTTTTAAATGTGCCACCTGTGCTCAGGTAAACCCCAAAGTGGAAAGGAAGATCCCACAAGGGATCTGGGCTTAAANGAATGGGCCTGGGGAATATTGGGAGTTGGACTTTACTGAAATCTGAACTACTGTTTTGNGCTGTATATATTTGCTGGTGTGCAGAATGAGTGCAGGCCTACCCCACCCTTACAGAGATTGCTCCCCTAGTTACTAAAAAGCTTCTTCAGGAAGCTCCCAGGTTTAGGCTGCCTCCCTGGCTTTGGGGGTTCGACAATGGCCCCACCTTCTCAGCCAAAGCATCTCAAAATCTGACAAAGATATTAAATATTAATTGGAAATTACATTGTGCATAAAGACNGTAGAGCCCAGGTCAGATAGAAAGGATGAATAGAACTCCTAAGAAGACTCTGATGAAATTGGTCCTGGAAGCTGGTGAAAAATTCGACCAACCTCCTCCCCTTTGCCCTGCTCAGGCCCTGATGTACCCCTTACTGGGAGAAGCTTACTCCTTTTGAAATTAAGCTTGGGAGACCACCACCCATCCTCCCCAAACTCTGAGATATTCCCTTTACAAGTCCTTGCAGGATTTACAGAAAGCTCATCAGGCTATTGGCCAGACAGTGAAGGGAATCCTGCCATCTCCCACCTCTGAACCTGCCTACCAGTTCCAGCCAGGAGACTGGTTTGGATAAAAAGGATCCCTGCCTGGACTCTAGAACCTGTCTGGAAGGGGCCCTACCCAGTCATCCTCACCACCCCAACTGCTGCCAAAGCAGCTAGTGTCATCCATTGAAAAAGGTCACTTTGGAAATGACAGAACTGTCACTTGGACCTCAGACCCCTTAAAGATAAGACTAACCAGAGTTTACTAACCTGGGATACACAATCTCCATCACCCTCAAACCTGGATGTGGGAATTCAGAAAAACCAGGGATGGGAAACTAGAGTGGAACAATATGGGTCTAGGAAAGGGATGGGAGTCAGAAATAAAAGTTGTGGAGAAGACTGGGAAAAAGGGGGCCTTCAAGGACTACAATTTTATGCATGTTCTGCCAAGGACAAGGTAACTGCATCATGTCCTCAAATTCACCTGGCTTGCTTGATAATAGTTTGACTAAATGTGCATCCTCTGACTCACCGCAATCACACCCCCACTCTATGTATATTGATCTATGTTATTCCCCCAGGTATACGCCTATAATGGAAAAGAGGGGAGAGCTCATATTGGCCTTAACTTAATGAAGATTGTGGGCCCCAAGTCTGGTCCCAATCCTAAGTAGGGGCAGGAATAACCAGTACAACTGCCATAGGCACCTCAGCTTTTCTCCCGGATAGTTGTCATGGCTTATCTCCTCCCCCAGCTACAAAGCTCCTGACAGCACAGCCACCTAAGCCTCTGCAGCATCCTCCTTGCCAGTAGCCCTTCCCCAGGTCCTATACTGAGTTTGTTGCAGCTTCACTCCGGGTCAGTGAGGCAAACAAAGCATTTGTTTTTTAAAAAAGTCCTTTCTCTGATAGAAAAGAGCTTTTCTCAGACAGATTTTTTTGCAGCTGTGGACACTGCGTAGCCCCACCTACCAACCCAGGGCTATTACTAAAGGGCTTTTTAACAGAATGCCAAAGGGTGAGGCAAAAGACCTCCCCCAGCACAGCAAGTGTAGATCATCCCAAACACCTGGCGAACTTGCTCTTGGTTCAGCCATCCCCTAATGCAGCCCTGCTGTGTAAAGCAAGCTCAAATTTCACTAGAAAACCTTTGTGGGCTCCCACAAGGTATCAATTTCTTTACCTGGCCCCCAGGGCTGAATATCTCACTGTCAATGTTAGCCAGACCACTGATTCTTATTCTGATAGAGCTAACAATGCAACCCTTCATCCTCAACTTCGTGGTCAACTACATCAAACAGAAAATAAACCCAGTTAAGCTACTGGCCCCCAGAACCAACTCTGCCAAAGATTTGACTCATACTCATAGAACCAGTGGGNATGTGACAAGGCAAAACAGTGCAAAGGTTCCTCCATCTTAGATTCTTGCTGAGGTCATTTCAGCTTTAACTAGATTTTGATCTCCTTGACAAAGAATCCCATGGAATATTTTACCTAACTCTATTCTAGAATCCCAAGGTCAGGATGTCCTAGCTAATTTATCTCAGCTTCTTCTGCAGAACCCCTCTAGCTAACCATTTATCTTAGCATCTGTGTAAGCCTCCCCCACTGCAGCGACAGGGCAAGATATCAGGATGTGGTTTTCACCTTTAAAAGCCCCTGGGTCCAAATGCTTGGGGCTACACTTTGGTCCCAAATACCTGAATGTAGTCCCTGCTGGCTGCAATAAAGACTTTCAGTTGGCTATAGACTGTGTCTGAGTGATCATCTCTGGTGGACTTCCCATAACAGCTTAATTTTGACAACATATACAGAAGACTATACAATGGGAGATACAAATTGGTCTCTCTCTCTAATTTTTGTCTCCATAAATAAATTACATTTGTACTGAGCATGACTGACCATTAACTTGTATATATTAATTATCTTTAACAGGTTATATTTTGGTACCAATTATAAAATTAGGATTTTATAAATGTATCTCTGTTAAGTTTGAGTCTTAAAAAATTATAATTATTGAATTAAAGATTGTTTTGTATCAAAATAAACTGTAAATCATAAATACACTCCACAGAGAGACTGGCTTTTTTAGTGTACTGTTACAAAATGTCAGTTTTTTATATGACTCAGTTTCTCCAAATACCTAAAGCTTAACAAATATAACAAAAATATCAGTTTTTGGTACGGTCCAGTTTTAAAATAAACCATCTTGGAAGCCTGGTGTTGCCTCCTTCATGTAAGGAAAATAAAATAAAACAAATCAATTTAGTGGTCTGTTATTACCTCCTTAGTCTAATAAAAGGGATATTCAATAATTAGCAGATGGCTCTACTTGTTTTATGGGTGCTGCCTTAATTAATTTATACCACATAGTCACTTCAATCAAGATGTTAGTGAAGTCACATTAGGATGTCCTTTCTTTTTTTTTTGCATTAATATCTTTATTATGGCATAATGCAGTACTTTATACAGTAATTCATTTGAATGTAAAAACATTTTATGTACAACTGCAGAAATAATATACAGATATCTTGAACATAAAAACAGATTATAATTCAAAAGTCCAGAGTTATTTGAAATTGGAAAATATTTTCTCTATAGAAAATAGTAAAAATGATAACATTTCCCAATAAGCCCTTTTAAGCCAAATAATAGCTGAATTATACATATAAATATTGATTAGATTCTGGGATACAGAAGAAACATATCTTCATTTGTTCAGAGAGCTATGTTTTACTTAAGTTGTGTGAGATTCCTATTCATCTTCCCCCTCACTGTTTGATTTATGGCAGACATTTTTCTATAGGCTAATCCATAATCTAAAAAGATTTTAGCCTCCCCTCCTGAAAGTACAGCGAGCATATCTTTTCATCAGCTTGATACGGTACAAATTCTTATCCTAACAGTGAAATGTTTCACTGAAGCATGCCCAGTGATTGNACAAAACCAAAACTTATTATAGCCACAGACATCCTAGGGTCCTTGGTNCATCCTTTCAAACCTTCATAAAGATGATGGCTGAGTCACATGGCTGCAAAATGGCAGCAAGACACATGATTATTATTTACTCCAAGGTGAGCCTAGGTAATCAACAAAGCTGTCAATAAGCTACATGGTTGCTAGATCATCAACCAAGATAGTGGCAAACCAGATGGTACTCCAAGGTGCGCCCATACATCCATTTCCTAAACAATAGTTGAAACCAAATTACATATATGATCTGCTATAGGAAATTAAGATTATCTATATATCTGTTTTAAATCATAGTCAATGAATTTACAAATCCTAAAACACAGAGTTAAAGTTTCAACAAAAGCTTTAAAGAGAGTAAACAAAACCAAGGAAAAGAGGGAGAATTCAGACTTAAACATCTTAACATTTGTAGCCTCTGAGGGAAATATTTTACTTCTTAGTTGTTCTCATGCACTAAGTGTCTTTTCCTGGCTGTTTTGTTTTGCTCTCCTTTTCCCTGTCACAGAGTCNGGTGGACAGCCTGACCTAGGACAGAGACTTTGGAGGAAACTTAAACAGACATGCTGTGTCTGGAACAGATGGGCCAATTCCAACTTCCAACTCCAAAGCCAGGCTTTTCAGTAGAGTTTAAAAAAAAAGCATGAAACAATTTTTCAATTTTATCCATACCAAAAAGACATTTGAATCTCTGTAAGACTGAATGTAATGGTCTACAGATCCATAACCAGTTTATGTGTGTCTGCAGATGGGACCAGACAACCTGAAATGCTTTTATCTCTTAACTGTTAAAGGTACAAGCAGGATTTTCCAGGTTTGCAGAGGCNTAAACACAAATAGGCCAAAAGCATAAGGCAAAAGAGGCATAAGGTAAAAGAGTTCTATGCTATCTCAGGAATAGATATGAGTTTGGAAGCCCAGCAGAAATAGTAGGTATTCTGNTTCTGGGTGTG
Source organism: Neotoma lepida (assembly GCA_001675575.1). Classification (NCBI taxonomy): domain Eukaryota; kingdom Metazoa; phylum Chordata; class Mammalia; order Rodentia; family Cricetidae; genus Neotoma; species Neotoma lepida. The sequence continues at coordinate 246,077 of LZPO01116839.1, read as the reverse complement.
GTTGTAAGCCAGAGCCTTGAGAAAGAATTAACTGAATTATGATTTTTATGGGGAGGAGGCCTCAGACCGCACTACCATTCCATCTTNTGGAGTTACCTAAATCAGTTTAGAAACAGCAAGCTACAAATTTAGACCAGCAGTAGCCATTTGTCCAAAGTTTATTGAGGCCTGATTTGAATGGAGAGCTGAACAAGTGAACTTGGCATGAGATATCCCAAATGGAGCTTTTTAGGTTAGCCTGTAGTCAGGCTGAGGATGTGTACTTTGGAATGAAGAATTGGGAACACATAGCTGGANACAGGACCAAGGTAAAAAGACAGGAGTCAGTGTCAAGCTTCTTAAAGAGTCCTCTAAGTCCCATAAAAACCACATGTTCCTGGAAAGTAAGAGGGCATCCCCAACCATTACAATCCCAGGGTTAAGCAACTACAGGGTCAGTGGAAGGTTCTCAAATTTTTGACTGATCAAGCAACTACAGGGTCAGTGGAAGGTTCTCAAATTTTTGATTGATCAAGAAGAATGAGGACATGACTGCTCCTAAGTATGGTTGATGAGAGGTTCTATTATCAATATAAGGGCTAAAACAGCCAGAGGCATCTAGAAGGGTCCAGACTGAACAGGGCCATGAGAAGAGGAGAGGGAGATCGGGAGAGAAAGAGGAGAGGGGGCAAGTGGATCAGGAGAGGGGCCATGGACCAAAAGCCAAGAAAGAAATCAGGAGCCAAAAGAGCACATAGACAAAATGGCTGAATTACATAGGGATCAGGCTTGGGGAAGGGAAGTAGAAGCCCAGCCCCTGGGAGGGAGAGGTTTAGGGTAGAGGTGGGTGAGAANTGCTTGAAGGAGCCACAGGTACTGAGTGAATATTGTCTGAGGTTTCTTTGGTCCTAACATTTCAGCATTTTGTGGATGATAAGAGACTGCATAATCTCTTCTGTAACTACTTCCTGCTGAAATTGGGACATCATTGTCAGGGGGCCCAGGAAATTGGAATGTTAATCAAAGCCAGGGAGAGAGAAGTGCAGGCTGGGGGACATCTATTTTGCTCACTGTCCTGGTTCTGTGGGACTACTTGGAGCTAGGGAAGTGCAGGCTGCTTTGGAGCATTCTGGGATGCAGGTTTAGAAGGAACACTTGAGGCTTGTGCATAACAGGCAGTTTTGGAGCAGTCTGGAGTTGATTTGAAATCTGCTGGGACAGGTCTAGACTAGGGACAGAAGGTAAAGTTNAGGAGCTTGGGGGGAATTTTTTTATGTTGAGTGTATACTTGAAGTTTCCAGGCCCATGGTCCTGGTAGTTGGGTAGAAGAATCCCAAGACCAGGGGAGAGAGCGAGATTCCATCCTCAGGAATAGTCAGGTAGGGAAACTTAGGCTGTTGATTGACAGGAATACTCACCTGGAGTCTGTTTGTCCTACGACTTGTGGACACAAGTCACCATTCCCTGAGGCTTACAAGATTTCTTTTTAAGTTTACAAAAAAAGGTAAAAGTTTTAGACATATTAGCATTANTACTGTTTGTAATCTATTGAAATAAATATTGTAGAGAAAGCAATAAACTCACACGTTTGAGTCATAGTAAAAGCTTGGACTCAAAATACGATTCTGGGTTAAAAGCAATAACACTCTTTCTTCTGTCCAGAGGGCTGGATATATAGATTGGACAGAGATGTTTTTAGCAGTATGAAATGCACTTTAAGTCTGTACTTCTTACTATAACAATGGCATAGCCAGAGAGAAAGGAAATTGAGACATTTCTCACGTTTCATACCTAAGTGGTTGATTACTGAGAGCAGCCATTGCAAAGTAAGTTCCTTTAAATAAAGGAATAGTTTTTTTGTTTTTTTGTTTTTTTTTAAGTTACTTTGAAACCTGTTTGTGAGTTTATCTCTTTAAGAGTGAAGTCTACCAGCAAGGCAAACTGCACCTGCCTTTCTCAGCTGGAGACCTAGTAGCTCTATAAAAGTGAGACCTGAGGCCTGATTTTACATATGAAGTGAGTTTAAAAGGCAGCTGAAGCCCTGGGGGGAGGGGAGTGGGGTGCCTGCTGCTGTCAAACTGACAAAGCCATAGTTAGCCTTGAACACCATCAGAGATCAGAGAAGTTATATCAGGAAGTATTAATTAAAATGACAATGACTTACCTGTACAGTTACTTCAGGNTCTCATGTTGGTGTTGGTGGCTTTATCGGGAGCAGAAGTAGTTGGTCTTCAGCCATCACACAGAACAGTATTACATCTTTATCTGCTTCACAAGAGAACATCAAACTTTGACTACCAGACCCAGAAGGTCTGAGAGATTTTTCTGTGGAGAAGGAACTTGGAAAAACTGATCTACCTTGGCTAGACAGAGTAGGGCAATCAACCCAAAAGTGTCCACATTTTGGGCAGAGCCCTGACAGCAGGTGAGGCATTAGGCAGTTATTTGCCCATTGGTTAGCATTAACACAAACCAGATAGAATCATCTGTGNTTCATTAACTTCTTTGGAGATCTCAGGTCGCCACTAGGAGCTGGCATTTCTGTCTATCACGAGAAGCTTTTTCATTAAACATTTTAAATGCCAAATTCAGAAGATCTCTAAAGAGTTTTAGGACCATTATCTATTAAGTACACCTGATTTTAAACAAACATGACTTGTTTTTAGTTACTTGCTTTAGGTTTAACCTTGAAACCATATCAGAAAGCTTAATAAAGCTTGTCCTTGTAAGTGAATTAATTTCATTTTTATTTGGCATGGCTATGAGCATAGCTCTGGAGCACATTAAAGAATTTGAGCATTAACAGAATATCTGAGCATTNACTTTCTTGTCTTAATTATCTTTAATAGTTTATAACTGTGGGGCCTAGGGAAGCTTGACTACACTGCTGCCATGACAGGCTCAACAGAAACCAGTCAGAGAGTACACTTAAGTTTCATTTTACTGTAAGGCAACACCCAGTTCCAGGAAAAGCCATAAACTGGCATCACCCTGGAATGAGCCAATAGGCATCCAAGGGGAAAATACCTAACATTCCAACCTAAGAGGAAAGTGTCCCTGACATTCCAAACACTTCCAACCATTATAGATAAGATCACCACATATCCCTGAGCTCAGCATGCACCTATCCCCTTTCACCAAGATACCCCTAGACAAATGTCAGCCAGTCAGGGTCCTGAACCCTGGAAGTCCTCTCACCCTAACCTCTGCTATGATAAAAACCCTACCCTGTCAGCCAATCAGGATCATGGGGACCCCCAAAAGACTACCATGGAGACCGAATCCTGTATGTAAAAGCGAAGAGCCTTTATTTTCAAGCTCAGAACTTGGACTCTCTGTCCAAGCAATGAGAGCAGAGAGCCCAGAGCTCAGGAAGGGTGGGGTTTTTATCATAGCAGAAGTTGGGGTGAAGGGATTTCCAGGGTTCAGGACCCTGATTGGCTGGCATTGTCTAGGGGTATAGGGAATGTTTGGAATGTTAGGTATTTCCTTTTCCTGGGTCTAGGTGTTGCCTGCCAGAAGCTGTGTCTGGGCCTCAGGTATTTCCCCTTAGATGCAGGCCTTCCCTAGGTGGGGTCAGCTTATGGCTTTTCCTGGGTCCACNCTTTGTCTGCCAGAGGCTGTGTGGTCAAGCTGTTTTGGGCCTCCCCACATGAGCAAGTGAAGGGAATAAGTGGCTGAAGAGTCAGACTCTAGAATTTGGAGTCAAATATTGCTGGTAGAAGAAGCCAGGAGAAACAATTGATCTATCCATACCTTAGGAGAGTCAAATCCACAGCTTGGTTTCAGCACCAGATGAGTGAAAATGAGGACAGGACTACCCCTAGGCATGATGGAGGAGGTTTTATGGTAGACATGAGGTAGAAAACATCCAGAGTTATCTGGGAGGTTCCAGAGTGAACCAGCCCATGAGGAGCGGTGGGGAGAGTGAGAGAGGAAGAGAAGAGAGAGGGGGGCAAGCAGATCAAGGGAGGAGCCCGGGTCAAGAGGCCAAAAGAGAAATCGGGAGCCAAGAGAGCACATAGCCAAAATGACTGAGTGATATAGGGAAGAGAAGCTGGGGAAAGGGAAGCAGACACTCAGCCCTGGGAGGGAGAGGTTCAGTGTAGGGAGAGGGATGAGAAGTGCTGGGAGGGGCCACAGGTACTTGATACATTCCCTATACCCCAATAATAGGTTTCTCCACTGAGACACAGTAAGCCAGATCAAGCCAAATTAAAAAGGAAAAGACCAGGTATATTTGAACAAAGCACTCCCTGGTGAGTCCTCCAGCCCCCAGAGAGTGAGGTGGGGAGAGGGGACAGGAGAGAAATCACATGGTCATTCTAGAGGAGGAGGCTTAAATACCCTGTAGGAGAAGGACAATGATGCATCCTTCACAAGCTGGGTTTGTGCCCAGTTATAATGCTTAGGGTGGAGATTGGGGAGCTGGCAGCCTCAGGGGAGGAGCCACTGCTTGGTGGTTTTTCTGAGAGGGTAGGATTTGGAGAGAGAGAACTGGGGCCCCGATCTGGAGATTCCAGCTGAATATCCTGACCTTCTTGGATATATGGGCACTGATTCAAGTCTGGCTACTTCCTTCTGGCATGGGACAATGTGGGGAGGGGAGTCAGGAGTCAGTAGGGAGGGGGAGTCANGAGTTGATGGGCTCACATTCAGCTGGAGGTATGGGTGAAGAAGCATTCAGTTAACTGCCATCCTGGAGACCTCAGGGATCTGTTCCTTGAGGAAGTGGAGAAGGCGAGTTGCTAGGAGAGAAAAACAGATTATTAACACCAGCCCTATGAATGGGGCTAGCCATGGGAAGAGTAAAGACTGCCAGAAAGAATGGAACAGAGATGTGCCCTGGTTGTATTGATGAAATTCTTCAGACAGTTTGTGGAGTGACTCAGTATTAGTTTCCACCAGGCCAGATTCCTTGACACAGTAGCANCANTCTTTCCCCAGGAACACACAGGTGTCTGTAAAACAGCTTAGTGGAAAGTTACATCTGAAACCTGTTTATCCTTTACTATGAAGCCTGTGAACAAGGCAAACCTGTCTGTATTTTTTAACAAGAAATTTAACTAATGAACTAATGAACTACCAAGGTGGTTGTAGCCTTGAGGGGTCTAGCGGGGAGAGCTGTCAAATTGGCAAAGCTATCAGTACCCTAGTCATCAAACACAATCAGATCTGAGAAGGATAAATTTCACCTGAGTAAGCAGAAATGCAGACCAAATAGCTTCCAAATCTATTAGCAATGACAGAGACTTACTGGCTACCTAGACAGCTACCCAGGTTCCTCCATGGTCACTGGGGTCAGAGGTCCCAGGGCAGCATCAGTCTTCAGCTGCCAGGCCGGGAAGATCTGACAGATTTTCCTGTGGATTAGGAATGTGGGGAGACCAAATTTGTCTTGGCAAAGTCGGGCAATCAATTCCCCAGTGTCCTGCGTATCCACAGTCTGGACAGGGTCTTGACAGCAGTTGAGGCGAGAGGCGGGTTTTTTGTTGTTGTTGTTTTGTTGTTTTGTTTTGTTTTGTTGTTGTTGTTTGCCCCATGTCTACATTTAAAGCAAGCTCCAGGTGGAGGTTCTTCTGTGCCCAACCATCTTCTTTGGAGGAGATAGAGGTACTGCCAGGAGCTGGCACGTCTCTATCATGAAAANCTTTTTTATTAAACATTTTAAATGCCGTATTCTCAGATCTCTGAAGCTTTTGAGGATCAGAAGATCACTATTTGTTAGGTATATCTAAACTAGACAAATGTTATTTGTTTTTAGTTACTTGTTTTAGGTTTAACTTTGAAAACATCTGAGAAGCTAAGTCTGAACATATTAAAGAAGTTAATCCTTTATGAGGTGACTAATGGTTAACTTGTATGTCTTATAAGATTAGGATTTTATAGCTTTATCCCTGTTAAGTTTAGCCCTAAGAAATAACAATTTCTGAATTAAAGCTCTTTTAATATCAAGATAAGACTTTTAGCTCATAAACACAGCCTACAGAGACTGGGATCTTAACTGATCCTTTTATAGTATGCCATTATAGAATATAACAGTCTTNTGTATGACTTAGTTTACCCAACTAGCTACAGTTTAGAAACGTTAGTAAAAGCAAGGAAGTTAGACATACATTCCTAAATCAGTTTCTGTTAGCCTGAATNGACCTTAGGTAATTAGAGACCCTTTGCTAGACTGTTTAGGTCACCATCTTCTGCATCATAAAATAGGAATACCTCAGTTTCTTTGTTCAGCTGTGCTCCTAAATTCTTATTTCAAGAATGAAGGATAGAGCATAACCATAACTTATAGAAGGCAAAAACCAAGTTTCAACAATATAAACAATTCAATATCTCTAGAAGGTAAAACCAAGTTTTAACAGTGTAAACCATTCAGTGTCTCTAAAATCAATACCAAGTGGATTACTCTTGTTACAAAATTTGGCTGCCAGCAAGATACATCCCTATACATGAATGCATGGAGGTACAGCTTTAATATCTCATTAAACCTGCATTGTTTTAAATCCTTTCATAAACCTTGTTTTCAGGAAAGTACAGGAATTATCATACAAAAATCCATCCTACCCTTCTCCCTGCTGCCTGCCAGGTGGATTCACTNGCGGTCAGATCAGAGGACGACTTCAGCTGTCTAATCCATTCTGTATTCATGAGTGTATTTCCTCAATTTATATCTTAATAAATCCCTATTACCCATAAAAAACAAACAAACAAAAAAAGAAATCCATCCTAACCCAAAATACCTTGGAGACCTGTTGTCTCCTTGGTAGGTCCACTCCATGTGGTCACCTTTAATCAAGATGATGGTGAAGTCATATGACCTCCCTCTTCTCCACCTTTAGTCAAAATGGTGACTGCCCACGTGGCTAAGATGGTGGCAGACCAAGTGTTGCTTCCCAGAGCAGTTCCAATTTGGAGTTACAAGTTTTTTGGGTTTTTTTTGTTTTTTTAGATTTATTTATTTATTATGTATTCAATGTATGCCTGCAAGCCAGAAGAGGGCACCAGATCTCATTACAGATGGTTGTGAGCCACCATGTGGTTGCTGGGAATTGAACTCAGGACCTCTGGAAGNGCAGTCAGTGCTCTTAACCGCTGAGCCATCTCTCCAGCCCTGGAGTTACAAGTTTTAAGTTAACCTTTTGTTACAGATTTTTAACCATACCTGTTCCTTAGCTGTTTTTTAAATAGGGTAGAACAGCATAAAATAAGTTTAATATTATTTATACCCAAATGACATATGAATCTCTGTTATTGCATCAGATTCAGTGGTCAGAAATCCCAGAAGCAAATTCTGAGCCCAGGCAGCTAGTTGAAATAGTAATAGCTGAGTTATTACCAAGACGCATGGAAAACATAAACTCAGGCATCCAAGACCAGTCAGAAACAAGCATGCAGTGGCCACATACAGTTACACACCCAACTGATCCTGAAGTAAGTTTGTGTGGCTCCCATGTCCACAAGAATACATACAGGCACAGACCCATACATACATACAAAATAGACAGAACTTTTCTAACAGTGAGACAAACAAAAGTTTCCATGGGAAACAGACTTTGTTACAAATTATATAGATTTTAAACCATGTCAGGTGAGCAACTTACAAATCCTGAAATAAGAGTTTATAGTATAGAGTGGCATGTAAGAAACCATAGGAATGAAAGATTTTTAGGAGTGAGGAAGTAGAGCCTTAGAGGCTTTGGAATGTGNGTCTNCAGGTCAAAAGAGCCAGAGCCACANAGAGAATACATCAGGCTAGAGCTTAAGCTAGGGTCATAGCACAACAATGGGTCTGTAGTTTGACTGCAAAGTGAGAGAAATCCAGGAAGTAGCAGAAGACAAGGGAGGTGTCCACGTGGGTCTGCAGGCCAAAAGAGCCAGAGCCACATGGAGAATACAATGGACTAGAGTTTAAACTGTGGGTCTCCCCAAGCTGTTGG
>LZPO01116839.1:223762-237645 GCA_001675575.1 Neotoma lepida | reverse complement strand
ATGAGAGGCAGGTAGATAGATGAACAGAGAACAGGGAAGAAGAAGGGGAGGGAGGGCAAAGCTCAAAAACTATGGATGAAGGAGCTGAAACCGTGTCATATGGTGTGAGCCCCAATTTGGATAAATTTTGTAGTAGACACCCCAGGGGTGACTGAAGATCAGATTTAGACTAGCAGTAGCCCATTTCCAAGCCTGTTCAGGAGACTGAAGCTATAGCAGTGTGTCCACTGCTATAGCCTGGGGTGAGGGGGGAGCTGCCTTTGGGTAGACATCTCTTCCACAAAGGGTCCCACAGAACAAAGATGGTCTTTGCTCTAGAAACAGATTGAGGTTGCCTGGTGAGGTCATGGCTTGGTGAGAACCCTGAGAGTCTTTGACCCAAAAGGGGTCTTGACTCAGAAGAGGTTCCAGACCTCCATAGGTGGTGACTTGGAAATGGGTGACTTACCCAAGCCCAAAAGTTGATCCGGTGGGGCAGAGAGGGAGATAAAAAGAGGAGTGGCCTCCCCATGTGGCTAGGGGCGAGGGGGCAGTGACCCAGTCCTTCTGGTTGGGGAGGCTCACCTCCTTCCGAGTTTCAGCACCAGGATGATAGGTTTCCTGTACCTGGTAATAGGTTTCTCTGCTGACACAGTAAGCCAGATGAAGTCGAATTAAAAAGTAAATGACCAGGTATATTTTAGCAAAGCACTTCCAGGTGACTCTCCAGACCCTAGAGATGAGGCNAGGGAAGGGAACAGGAGGGAAATCACATGGCCATTCTAGAGGGGGGAGATTAAAAATTCTGTAGGCATGGGGCAATGANGTGTCCTCCACAAGCCGGGTTTGTGCCCAATTATAAGGCTTTAGGCAGGGACTGGGGAGCTGGCAGCTTCAGGGGAGGAGCCGTAGCTTGGTAGTGTTTTCTGAGAGGGTGGGGTTTGGAGAGAGAGAACTGGGGCCCCAGCAAGAGATTCCAGCCAAACAGTATTGAATGAGACTTGTCCTGGGTTTCTCCGGGACCTAATAGAAGGAGCACCAAGACCTGACTGACTAGGGCACCTCCAAGTTAGGTCCAACGAACCTTTTCCCAGCATTTTGTTATATGTTCTGGTTGAATGCAGTGTGGCCTCCCACCTAGGTCAGACTGTGCCAGGGCAAGACAGAAAGGTAAGAGAAAGGGCAGAGACAAAGAGCGAAAAGAAAAGGCTGACCGAGATTAAAGGGTGGCCCTGCATAGTCCGCTTGAGCCAGGAGCAGGGGAGCATGTGAGAGGCAGGGAAGTTTGTCTGTGGGTGGGCTTGAGTTGCTAGTAGGCTCACATTTCCCATCCCAGGTGGTCAGCACNTTATGTTAGATCATTAAAAGACAACTGTAGAGAGATGGAAGGTCAAAAGAAAGAGAGGCTTGGTCTGACCTTAGATGGGACCATGTTTATTCGAAATGAAGGGGCATCTTCATCACCTGCGTGTGCTGACAGCCAAAATGCTTACAGGGGAAGATGGGATATGGCCTCTTATAGGAGCAGAAAGAACTTCCATAGCCCATAAGGAAGCTGGGAAATGTAGTCTTTCAACAGGAAACTATCACCTGCCATGATGATAATGTACTAACCCTCTGAAAGTATAAGCAAGCCCCAAATTAAATACTTTCTTTTTTAAGAGTTACTTTGGTCATGGGGTCTTTGTGCCTTTTCATGGCAATAGAGCAGTGACTAAGACATAAGTATTCATTTTTTTCTTTTATTGAATAGATTTGTTTTTCACAATGTATTCTGATTATGGTTTCCATTCCCACTACTCCTCCAAGCTCCCACCACCACCTCTCATTCTATCTGAAGCCACCCCTTTTCTGTCTCTCATTAGAAAACAAGCATCTAAGGAATAATAATAAAATAAAATATTGTTAGCTTTTTTAAAATCAGAATAGGATAAAACAAACAAGGAAAAGAGCCAAGAAAAAGCAAAAGAAACAGATATAGACACAGAGACTCACTTGTTCTCACACCCAGGCATCCCATAAAAACACAAAACCAGAAGCCATAATGTACACATAAAGGACCTGTGGGAGGGGGTGAAAAAGCCCTGACACAACATTAGGAGACAAGGAACCTTTAAAGACACCACTGAGTTCATTTTCTGTTGTCCCTCTAATACTGGCCATGGAGCCTACACACAATAATGGTTTCTTCCTCCTGTGAGACTCCCTTAAAGAAAACTAAATTTTCATTTGCAAGTGGTTCTCAATCAGAAACAGCTTCTGGGTTAGGGATGGGGACATGTGTTCACTTCTCCTTTCAGCTCTAGGACTCCATCTGGTGCAGACCTGTGCAGGCCCTGTGCACGCTGCCTCAGTCCTTGTGAGTTCATATGTGTTTTGATCCTGCTATGCTTAGAAGGTGTTAATCCCTTGGTGTCCTCTGTCCCCTCTGGTTCTTAAACTCTTTCCACCTCCTCTTCTGCAGGGTTCCTTGAACCCTGAGGGGAAGGNTTTGATGGCGACAACCTATTTAGGGCTGAGTGATCGAGGTCTCTCATTCTCTACATAATGTATGACTGTGAGTCTCTGTATTTATTCCCATCTGCTAGGAGGAAGATTCTCTGATGATGGTTGAGCAAGGCACTGATCTATGAGTATAACAGAATGTTATTAGGAGTCATTTTGCTACTTTTCTTTAGTAGTAGTATTTTGTTTTCCCCTAAGTTATTGGACTATCTAGTCTCAGATTCTTGATCAAGAAGAGCATCAGATATGAGTTCTATCTCATAGAGTGGGCCTTAAATCAAACCAAATATTGGTTTGTTACTCTCACAAGCTTTGCACTACCATTGCACTATCATATCTTGCAGGTAAAACACCATTATAGATTGAAGGGTTTGTAGCTAGGTTGATGTTTACCTTCTGCCTTTGATGGCGTGCAGAGCACATTCCAGTACCAAGAACACTAGCCTACAGGGGTTAAGGCTCTATGTAGGTATCACCATGACTTCTCCATGTCCAATGAGTTGAGTAGGTGCTGCCTTCAGTATTGGAGCCTTGCTGTCAATTTGTAGAGAGCAACCAATAGTTTTAGCAACAGCCTGGGTTGTTTAGTTGTAACCTATTCCCAGTACTGGAAGCTCCATTCGGTGACAAGAGATGTCCAGTTGTGTTGCTGGATCCTAACGGCTCCCTTGGGGAGGGGGTAAGAAGGCCTGGCATCAACAGCACAGACACCTGGAGTCAGTTGAAGGCAAATAACAAACTCATTTATTCAATAACGGGGAAGGCCAGCACCCAGTCTGCGTGGTCATCCCTCATTGGCTGGTCACGATTAGGAACTCTGACAGCGACTGTTGCTAGGCCTCAGGAAGAATCTAGGTTGGCTCATAAGGAAGTACATTATGTGTATGCCTTGGCAACTGGCCTGAGCCAATTTCCTTGACCCTATGGGCTTGTCCTACTACACAGTTGCAGTTCTATTTCTCCTGTTATTTGTCAATTTCATTTAGAAGGCCTTCATATATGTAAATGTTAGGAAGCTTCTACTGTAATACGTTTCCATATGATCCCTCAAATGGACTTTAATTTTAGCTGTCCCTCCCCATANTCTGTCCGTCATTCCCCCTTCCCTCCCTTTCCCCATTTGATTCTCCTGTCCGGTCCATCTCTGACCCCTGTCCATTCATAACTATCTATTCTATTTCCCCTTCTTCCCAGGGAGACCTATCCCTCCCCTCTAGTNCCTTACTCTATACATAACTGCTGTNGATTGTAGCTTGCTCATCATTGACTGAACAGCTAACATTTAAGTGAATACAAAACTATATTTGTCTTTCTAGGTCTGGGTTACCTTACTCNGGATGATTTTTTTTCTAGGTCCATCCATCCATGTGAGAATTTTGTGATTTCATTTTTTAACAGATGAGTAATTTTCCCTTGTGTAAACCTACCACACTTTCTTTATCCATTCATCCATTGACAAACATCTAGGTTGCTTCCAATATCTGGCTTTTATAAATAGAGCAGCAATGTTTAAACAAGTGTCTCTCCAGAAGACATGAATCATCCTTTGGGTGTATGTCCTCTAGTGGTTTAGCTGGATTCCTAAGGAACCACCTCCACACTGATATCCACAGTGATGTACAAGTTTGCACTCCCACCAGCAACACATAAGTGCTCCTCTTTCCCCACAACCTCACCAGTGTCAGCTGCCATCTGATTTTTGATCTTAGCCACTCTGACTGTTAGAAGAAGAAATCTCAAAGTAACTTTGATTTGCATTTCCCTGATGGATAAGGATAATGAACATTCCTTTAAATGTTTCTCAACCATTTGAGTTTCCTTTTTTGAGAATTCTTTGTTTAGATCTGTACCCCATTTTTTAATTGGGTTATTTTTTCTTGATACCCAAGTTTGTTTGGTTATTTTGTTTTGTTTTTAGTTCTTTATGTATTTTAGATATTAGCCCTCTATCGGACATGTAGTTGGTAAAAATCTTTTTCCATTCTATAGCCTGCCACTTTATCCAAATGACAGTGTCTGTTGCTGTGTGGAAGCTTTCCAAATTCATAAGGTCNCATTTATTAATTTTTGATCTTAGTGCCTGTGAAAANAGTTCAGAAAGGCTTTTCCTGTGCCAATGCATTCAAGACTATTCCCCGCTTTCTCTTCTATCAGATTCAGTTTATCTGGTCTTACGTTGAGGTCTTTGATCCATTTGGACTTGAGTTTTGTGTAGGATAATAAATATAGATCTATTTGGATTCTACATATAGCCACACTCTCTGACCAGCTCTATTTGTTGAAGATGATGTCTTTTTTCAGTGTGAATTTCTGGCTTCTTTATTAAAAATCAGGTGTCCATAGGTGTGTGGATTTACATTTTGAGTCGTCAATTCAATTCCATTGATCGATGTCTGGTTTTTTTGTTTTTGTTTTTTGGGATGTTTGTTTGTTTGGTCGGTTGATTGGGTGGGTGGGTTAGCGGATGGTTTTCAAGACAGGGTTTCTCTGTGTAACAGTTCTGGCTGTCCTAGCACTCTCTTTGTAGACCAAGCTATCCTTGAATTTACCACCACTGCCCAGCAACATGTCTGTTTTGTTTTGTTTTGCTAACACCACATTACTTTTATTTATTACTATAGCTCTGCACTATAATTTGAGATTGGGGATGGTGATGCCTCCAGCAGTTCTTTTATTATTCAGGATTGTTTTAGCAATCCTGGTTTTTTTGTGATTCTACATGAAGCTGAAAATTGTCCTTTTAAGATCTGTGAAGAATTGTCTTGGATTTTTTATGAAGATTGCATTGAATATGTAGATTTAATTTGGTAGAATGGCCATTTTTACCATATTAATCCTACTGATCCATGAGCACAGGATATTTTCCATCTTCTGATATCTTTTTCAATTTCTTTCTTTTATGTCTTAAAGTTTTATCATACAAGTCTTTTACTTGCTTAGATGGAGTTTTCCCAAGATATATTTTTTGAGGCTATTGTAAAGGGTTTTGCTTTCCTATTTTTTTCTAGTCCCTTTTTATATAGGGAGGCTACTGATTTTTGTGAGTTAATATTGTATCCTGCTACTTTGCTGAAAGTGTTTATCACCTATAGGAGTTTCCTGGTGGAATTTTTAGGGTCACTTATATATACTATTTATAAATATANTATAGTTTGACTATAAATAAACATACTTTGATTTTCTCCTTCCTATTTGCATCCCCTTGATCTCCTTCAGTTGTATTATTGCTCTAGCTAAGACTTCAAGTACTATATTGAATAGGTATGGAGAGAATGGACAATCTAGTCTTTTCCTGACTTCATTAGAAACACTTTGAGTTTCTCTCCATTTAAGCTGATGTGGGCTATGGACTTGCTGCAAATTGCCTTTATTATGTTGAGGTAAATCCCTTGTATCCCTAATTTCTCCAAGACTTTTATCATGAAGGGGTGTTGGATTTTGTCAAAGGCCTTTTTCTGCATCTAATGAGATGATTATGTGGTTTTTGTTTTTCAGTCGGTTTATATCGTGGATTACTTTTACCCATTTACATATGTTGAACTATTGCTGCATTTCTGGGATGAAGCTTTTTTGATTGTGGTGGATGATTTTTTTATGTGTTCTTAGATTTGTTTTGCAAGTATTTTGTTCAGAAATTTTGCATCTATGTTCATAAGGGAACTAGTTTGTAATTCTCTTTGTTGGGTCTTTATGTAGTTCAGATATCAGGTAACTGTGACCTCATAAAATGAACTGGACATTGTATTTTGTGTTTATATTTTGTGGAATAGTTTGAAGAGTATTGGCATTGACTTTTCTTTGAAAAGTCTGGTTCTTAGAATTCTTCACTAAAACCATCTGGCCCTGGGCTTTTTTTTTTTGAGGGAGAGTACACTTTTAACTACCGCTTCTATTTCACTAAGGGCTAGAAAAGTCTGTTTTATTATCTGATCTTTATTTAACTTTGGTAAATAATATTGTAATATGTATAAAGAAAATCATTCATTTCTTTTAGTTTTTCCATTTTGGTGAAGTATAGGTTTTTAAAGTATGTTCTTATGATTCTCTGGATTTCCTCCTCATCTGTTGTTACATTCCCTTTTCATCTCTAATTTTGTTAATTTGTTTGTTAATTTGGACCTTTTCTACTTTTTACTTAATTTGGCTAAAAGTTTGTCCATATTATTGATTTTCTCAAAGAATCAAATCTTTGTTTCATTGATTCTTTGCATTGATTTTTGTTTGTTTGTTTCTATTTTATTGATTTCAACCCCAAGTTTGATTATTTCTTGCCATCTACTCCTTTTGGGAGTTATTTCTTCTTTTTGTTCTAGAGCTTTCAGTGTGCTGTTAAGTTACTACTATTAGATCTCTCCATCTTCCCCCAAATATGTATAGAGTTTATTCATTTCTTTTTTTCCAACATAATATTTTTATTGATTATTTGGGAATTTCACATAATGCATCACAATCACACTCACTTCCAAGTCCCTCCAGGTCCACCCCTACCCTTGTGACCTCCTACTCCCTCGAAAATAAAAGAAGAAAGAAAGAAAAATACTAAGTCCATTTTGTGTTTCCCATATACTCACTGGAGCATGGTCAAACTCCCAGTGGCCAGCCCCTTAAAGAAAACTGAGTTCTTCGCCACCCCACCCCTACCAGAAGAGAGCTACCCTTCAGGGTCCCTATCACAATTTTTAAGAGTTCTCTTCACTGGCTTTCTGTCTAGACTGTTTCTTTTGGGGGAGGGAGAGAGGGGAGGTTGTCACAGAAGCCTTCTATGTCTCTCATTCTCAACTCTGGGTCTGCAGTCATTGATACCACTGCAAAAGAAGCTTCCTTGCCCTTTGCAGTCAGTGGCAGCATGGATTATGGACTTCAACATGGTTTCTGCTGACAGCACAAATCATGGGCATCCATATGGCCCCTGTGGTCATCACAGGCCATGGATCCAAGCATGGTTTCCAGCAGCAGGTACCGACCACGGATATCAACACAACTCTCAGCTGCAGCACAGACCACAGACAACATCATGGCCCTCAGCAGCAACATATGCCACAGACATCAACACGGCCTCCAGTGGCAACATGGGCTGTGGACACTAACATGGCCCCCAGTGACAGAATGGCCCATAGACCAATTTTTTTAATGTAGGCACATAGTGCTATGGATTTGCATCTTAGAACCACTTTCATTGTGTCCCATAAGTTTGGGTATACTGTGTTTCATTTCCATTCAATCCTAGAAAGTTTTTAATCTGTTTCTTAATTTTTGTCTTGATCCATTATTTATTCAGTAGTGAGTTGTTCAGTTTCCATGAGTTTGTAAGCTTTCTGTTGTTTCTGTTGTTGTTGATATTCAACTTTAATTTGTGGTGGTCAGATAGGATACAGGGTGTTATTTCAATTTTCTTTTATCTGTTGATACTTTGTGTCCAAGTATGTGTTCATTTTGGACAAAGTTCCATGAGCTGTTGAGAAGAAAGTATATTCTTTTGTGNCTGGGTGAAGTGTTCTGTAAATATGTTATATCCATTTAGTTTATGATGTCAGCTAGCTCTAGGATTCCTCTGTTTAGTTTTTGTCTGGATGACCTGACTATTGGCAAGAGTATATTAGTGTATTAGGATCAATATGTGATTTAAGTTGTAGTAATGTTTCTTTTACAAACTTGGGTACTCATGTGTTTGGTGCATAATGATAAGAATTACAATATCTTCTTGGTGGATTTTTCTTTGATGAATATGTAGTGTCCTTTCCTATCTCTTCTGGTTAGTTTTGGTTTGAAGTTTATTTTGCCAGATATTAAAACTGGTACACCAACTTGCTTTTGGGGTCCATTTGCTTGAAATATCTTTTTCCATCCTTTTACCCTGAGGTGATGTCTATCTTTGATATTAAGGTGTGTTTCTTGGTTACACAGAATGGAACCTGCTTCAGATCTATTTTGTTAGTCTGTGTCTTTTTATTGGGAAATTGTTGACTGTTGGTGTTGAGAGTTATTAATGAGTAGTGTTTGTTGATTTCCGTTATTTTGTTGTGGTGGTGTGTCCCTACACACATACTTTTGATTTGCTGGTCTGGGATTATTTATTCCCTGTTTTCTTGGATGTAGTTACCTTTTTCAGGTTGGTTTTCCTTCTAGCACCTTCTGTAGGGCTAGATTTGTAGACAGATACTGATTAAATTTGGTTTTATCATGGAATATCTTTCTTTCTCCATCTATTATGATTGAAAGTTTTGCTGGGTATAGTAGTCTGGATTGGCATCTGTGGTCTCTTAGAGTCAGTAGAATATCTGTCCAGGCTGTTCTGGCTTTTACAGTCTCCATTGTGAAGTCAGGTATTCTAATAGGTCTGCCTTTATGTTATTTGGTCTTTTTCCCTTGCTGCTTTTTAATATTTTCTTTGTTCTGTACATTTAGTGTTTAAAATATTATATGTCATGGGGAATTTCTTCTCTGGTACAGTCTATTTGGTGTTCTGTATGCTTCTGGTACCTGTAAATATGTTATATCCATTGATGGGCACCTCCTTCTTTAGGTTAGAGAAATTTTCTTCTATGATTTTGTTGAAAATAGTTTCTATTCCTTTGACCTGGGATTCTTCTCCTTCCTGTATTCTTATTATTTATAGATTTGGTTTTTGCACAGCGTCCCAGCTTTCCTAGATATTTTGTCCCTGAATTTTTTTTTTTTAGTTTTAACATTTTTTTTGATCAAGGTATCCATTTTTTCTATCTTCTCTTCAATACCTGAGATTCTCTCTTCCATCTTTTGTATTCTCTTGGTGAGGCTTGTTTCTGAGGTTCATGTTCAAGTTCCTAACTTTTTCACTTTCAGTTTTCCCTCAGTTTGGGCTTTTCTTATAGATTNTATTTCCACTTTCAGGACTTAAACTAGCTTACTCATTTCATTCCACTGTTTGCATTTTCATAGATTCCTTTAGTAGATTTATTCGTTTCCTCTTTAAAGACCACTGATATACATTTTCATAAAGACTATTTTGAAGTTCTTATCTTATGCTTCACTGTTGCATTTCTCAGGGCCTGCTATGGCAGAGTTGCTGGGCTCTAGTAGAGACATATTGTCTTGGCTGTTATTGATTGTGTTTTTATGCTGGTGGCTAAGCACCTGGGTTTAGGATGATTGTAATACTAGGTGCTGATATCTGGTCTTGTCTTTGATGGGTGGGTGTTTTGTTCCTTGGTTTCTGTTGCCTTCTCTGGTTCTTATGAGAGTATGGTACCTGTATGTTGCCTGGTATAGAATGCTTCTGGGATCCTGCCAAGTATGGTCACTGAGGGTTCCAGTTAGAATATTCTAGGTATTGGGAGCTGACACTTAGAAATGAGGATGGGCTAGAAGTGGGGATTGCTGAGGAGGTCTACAAAAGGGTCTCTTTAAACATACTAATAGGAGGCTGGAGAGATGGCCCAGCGGTTAAGAGCACTGGCTTCTGTTCCAGAGGACCCAGATTCAATTCCCAGCACCCACATGCCAGCTCATACCTGTCTGTAATTCCAGTTCCAGGGCATCTGACATCCTCACACAGACACGCAGGCAAAAAAAAATGCACATGAAATAAAAGTAAATAAAAATTTAAGAACACATACATACTAATAGGCAAATGGGTTTTTTAAAGATTCAGCGCAGGGCTTCTGCCAAACTTCTATCTTCCTACCTTCAACTTTGCCACATAGAATAACCACAACAACACCTGTTAAATATCTATACTCCTTCACAATAAAAGGAGATGAACAGACCATTTCAATCAATTTCATTTTAATAAAGTTATATGATTATAAAAAGATATGGTTAAAAAAATAAAAGATGTTATGTTAATAGGATAAAAAGACATGGCATCAAAAAATAAAAATGTTATAAGGATAAAGATAAAATTATTTTAATAAAAACATAAATGTTAAAATTATTTTAGTAGATAAAAATTTATATATAAAGATTGTGATGGATATATGCTTACAGAATGAATAACTAAAAAACTTTTATATATTATAAAGATGCAAATGTTATTTAAAGAATGGTAGAAGNTATATAAGATAGAGGATAAGACTTAAAAATAATATATGTTATATTAAAGTTATAAGGCCTATGATTAACAATTGGCTATAATGTATGTTAAATCAAGATTTATTTTAAAATATCTGGCTATTCATATTGATGTTCTGAGGTCCTGGACTGTGTTGCCACCTGAGGCCATGTTGATGTCTATGGTCCATGCTGTCACAGGGGTCATGTTGATTTCTATGGTGTGGCATCAGCCAGGGGCCTTCTGGATGTCCATGGTTGTGTGGATGTCCAGGGGTGGTGTTACCACCAAAGGCTAAGTGGACATCGGTAGTCTGAGCTGCCATCTGAAGCCATATTGCTGTCTATGGATCATGCTGTTGCCAAGGGCCACGATGGTGTCTATGGTCCATGCTGTGGTCAAGGGCCACGTTGATGTCCATGGCTCATGTTTCCACCAAAGGCCATGGGAATGTCCATGGTCTGTGCTGCCATGTTGATTTCTCTGGTCCATGCTGTAACTGGAGACCTTATGGATGTCCATGTCCTGAGCTCTCACTAGGGCCTATGTTGATGTCTGTGGCCCATGTTACTCCTAAAGGCCATGTTGATGTGTGTGGCTGGTGCTGCTACCTGAGGCCATGTAGATGTCCATGGCTGGTGTTAACACTGAAGGCCATGTGTATGTTCATGGTCTAAAGCCATGTTGAGGTCCATGAACCATGCTGCTGCCAGGAGCCATGTTTGTATCTATGGCCCATGTTACCACTGAAGGCCATGGGGATGTCCATAATCTGTTCTGTCACCAGAAACCATGTGGAAGTCCATTATCCATGCTGCTGCTGACTACAAAGGGCAAGGAAGTTTCTTTTGCAGTGATATCAATGACCGCAGACTCACAGTTGAGAATGAGAGACATAGAAGGTTTCTGTGACAAAATCCCCCCCACACCCCAAAAAGAAACAGTCTTGACAGGAAACCATTCAATAGAACTCTTTTAAAAAATTGTGATAGGGATGCTGAACTCTTCACAGTTGATAGCTTCTGGCTGGGATTAGGGTGGGAAAAAACTCAATTTTCTTTAAGGGACTGCCCACTGGGAGTTTGACTATGCTCCAATGAGTATATAGGAAACACAAATTGGACTTGGTGTTTTTTTCTGTTCTTTTATTTTTGCGGATTTTGGGGGAAATCACAAGGAGGGGATGAACATGGGAGGACTGGGAAGTGAATGTGATCAGGGTGCATTATGTGAAATTTCAAAATAATAAAAATGTTATGCTAAAAATTAAAAAAGAAAATGTTTAAAGTCTCTCAAAAATATCTGGCTATTAAATTATTATGTAATAGTTATAAATATCAGACAACCTGAGGTGCTGGATGACTTGTCTTGCAGGCATCCAGCTGGTCTGGATAAAGGTAACTTCCCACGATCTCCTCATTGTGCATGTCTTTACATAATGTCTCCAGGGGAAAGGTTCAGCCAGACGTTTGGCTGTTATCCACAGCCCTGGACAATGTGACCATCTATGGGACTTCTGGAAGAGACAACTATGGCAGGGACATCCTTTCAGGTTTGGACTCACTGCCTATGTTAACCCTTGATAAACGTTACTGACTGGGAACCCCTCTACTCACAAAAGTGGGGATACTTCAAAGTTGCCTTTATCAATTGTCCCTCCCTAACAGTTTTTTACATTTTAACTAACAGTTTTACAGTAGTCACTGCTATATCATCTGCAGCTGCTTCNATAGTGGCCCTTANCCAACAAATGCAAACTACCCATTTTGTTAATNAGCATGTTTGTAATACTTCTGTACCTTTGGCAACACAAGAACATATAGATACAAACCTAGAAACTAAGTTAAATGTTTTAGAAGCTAGGGTATTATACTTAGATACAGTACAAACAATACAACATCAGTTAAAAACTTTATAGTGTCCAGCTGGCTTTGGTATGTTTGTGTTACTCCTTTAAGCTGTAATGAATCTGAATAAAAATGGGATAAAATCAAAAATCACTTGCAGGGACTATGACATCATGAGACTGTTAGTTGAGATTTAGTAGCCCTCAAACAATTAGTTACTGACCTGGGTCATACTCATCTCACATCCAATTACACTTTGGGACTGGCCAAAGATTATTACACAAGCTGCAAGGATTTAACCCTTTAGCATCCTTCAACATTTAGTCAGTATCACTCTCAGATTGTTCGTGTTGGTGATTCTTTTGACAATATTAGGAGGCATTTGTTGATTTAAGGGATATCAGGGTCTCTTAGACATTTGGATACAACCTTAAAAAGTTAAAGAGGGACCTGTAGGGAGCCAAACTGACCGAAGACCTTCTCAGAGGCCCTGATGAAAGGACAAAGGTAACTTAGTGCTGTATCCTTGTCCAGGCTGGTCTGAGGCTCAGCCAGTGCCTCAGAGGAGTCAAGGTTGCAGTTTCTGAGGCTGTGGTTATCAGTTATCAGGCAGCTGTGTCTGTGTATCCTGTGTTGTTTTTGCCAGCATTGTCTGACTTAGCTCTCTGCTGACCTTGGCCATTTCCCCCTTATAAATAATGTATAAGATGCTCTACTTCTTAATAAACTTGCTTGGCATAAGCCATCTGCTTTTGCAAGACCTACTGGTCCCCGCTATTGCTGCTGTCTTCTTTACTTCTCATCTTCTATATTACCCATCACTGGTCCTCCCACTCAACACCCTGNCTTTTGGGACCCCTATTCCTGCAGGTTCAGATCAGGAGACCCTGTCTCAAAACAAACAAATGAATTGATATTTTACTGCAAAGAAATATTTGGAGTAGTAACACCAAGCAAAAAGGGTAAAAAGTAATGTAACCCCAAGCATAAATTGAAGGCCATAGGGCCATAGTGGACAATAAAGTAGATATAGCAACATGGTAGAAAAACCAGTAACAAGATGACTGAGATTGTATATGTATTTCTCATCCCTCANAGGAGAATCTCAAGCAAGGAGATGGATTTAACCTTATGACACACTCTGACACCACTAAAACTGAACATTTTAAAAGGACCAAAATCAAATAAAAATGACATGTTAAACACACTGCTTCATGAGAGCTGGCAAAGAGGACTACATAGATTTTTTTCCTCTCTCATTTTCAAATCATCTGAAAGTCACAAATCTCTAATTATGAAAATTCCATGGAGTAGCAAAATTATGAGAATTGTAAAATAAATATTTTAACACCTTGATATGTATCTATTAATGAATATGAAAAGGTTTGGAAAATATCATTATTAATAGAGATAAAAATAGACAATCAAGCCAGGCGGTGGTGGTGCACGCCTTTAATCCCAGCACTCAGGAGGCAGAGGCAGGCGGATCTCTGTGAGTTCGAGGCCAGTCTGGGCTACCGAGT
>LZPO01116839.1:202435-223687 GCA_001675575.1 Neotoma lepida | reverse complement strand
CAATCAAATCTGCACAGCTAAAGCCAAATCAATGGCTTGCTATAGATTATTAACCAAGGCTAGAGCTCTAGCCAACCCCTTACTTAGCTTGGTTAATTTATACAAACAAGGACTGGGGCTTCCTATTTCCCATGAGCCTATGGGAAATTCCCTAGTGTTAGGAGGGCTCCTCGTGCTTTTTGTGTCAACGTATGGTCTTGCTGACGTATCTACAAACTGTATGGTTCCACATCAGAGCAAGATGAGTGTCCACAGTGGAAAACCCACAACCTCAGGCCAATGAGTGCTTCCTAGGGCAGTGGTTCTCAACCTGTGGGATGCAACCCCTTTGGGGTCCAATGACCCTTTCAGGGGTCACATATCAGATATCCTGCATATCAGATATTTACATCATGATTCATAACAATAGCAAAATTACAGTAATGAAGTAGCAATGAAATAATTTTATGGTTTGGGGCCATTACGACATAAGAAACTGTATTAAATAGTCACAGCATTAGGAAAGTAGAGAACCACTTTTCTTGAATAAGCAAAGCAGTTTTGACTTTCTTTGTATTCAAATTCACTGTGGCATCAAGGATCTGTGAATATACACTTAGCCATTCTTACTGAAAGGTCAATCATGTACGATCCTCTGAAGTTAAGATTTCACTTGGCTGTTCTGGAACTCACTTTGAAGACCAGGCTGACCTCGAACTCACAGAGATTTGCCTGCCTCTGCCTCCTGAGTGCTGAGATTAAAGCGTGTGCCATCACCGCCTGTCTCCCCAATACTTTTTGAAAAACACTTTTTAGGACTGTAAAACCCCGTCTCGAAACAACCCCCCACCAAAGAGTTGGGGATACAGCGAGGCAGTAGACAGTAGAGCACTTGCATAGTGTGTGCCAAACTAGGTTCAATNCCTAGAAGGAACAAACAAATTACAAGTAAAACAAAACTCAATCTCACAGCCATACTACAGAAAGGGTAACCAGACAAATGAGCAAGTAGGCAGAAGCGCACAGTCATGGAGGCTGACGCCCAAGCCGGCCCAAGGCATTCCTCATCGAAAGTGCAGGACTCCCACCAGTTAAGACCTACATTAAGGACAGTGCAGTCAAATACCGCCATTAAACCTGTGAACATCTGTCATCATGAAGTGTTACTGTTTTTCTATATCATCCAATAAGCAATATTTGAAAGGCTCTAAATGTTTTAATTTAAAGTTTTATTGCGTTTCTGGCTGGCAGTGTCAAAGGCTTAAGCTCACATTTCTCAGATGGGCATTGTAAGCAATTGCTGCTGCTCGCTCTGGCTCCGTTCTATGATTCTCTGAGAAGTGGTTATGAATTCATAGCTAACTACGTAATCAGGAAATAAGCCTTAAAATAGGTAGGAAANCTGATCGTGGAGGATTCCTATAAGCCCAGTGCTAGGGAGTCAGAGGCCGGGGGGCACCAACAGCTCCAGGCCCTCCTGGACTCCATGGCAAATTTCAAGCCAACAGGAAACCCCATCTCAAAAGAAAAAAAGATCTGATTGGCTTCAAATGCCACACTTCCAAGGTGTCTTCCCATCATGTCACCTTCAGAAATCACAATGCAAACTGTCCTTTTCAATATATTTTAGACTTCAGTCTCAACAAGTACTAACAAGTTGAAAAAAAAAAAAAAGGATATTGAGCTTGTAAGCTTGTGGCCCGGTGTGGAGGTATATGCCTCCTGCTCCAGCACTGAGACAGCAGAGGGGTAAGAGGGCTGCAAGGTCAAGGTTGGCCTGAGCTATGAGACTGCCTCATTAGTCTGAAAGTATTCCACTGAGGCAGTTTAGGCTGAGGGTAGACTTCTTTTGCAGGTCCTTGGGGGATGAGAATCTTGCATGAACATGAAGGGGTTTCCCCGCTCACTCTGGCTCCTTGTCAGTGCCTTGATTGTTCAGGACAGCTGTAAGACAGGGATTAAGATTTTATGCACACATCAGAAGTAGGCTCCTCAAAATCTCACTATAAAGAAAATAGATATTTCTTATCCCCCTTATTAACTAAGTTGATTTAAAAATCACTAGCATTCACAAGCACTTTATATATAAAAAGCAGGTGTGCATTTAGCCTTACAGTATTACAAATCTATTCAATTAGTAAAACAATGCTACGTACACAAATTTTTGCTGTGTGTGTGTGTGTGTGTGTGTGTGTGTGTGTGGTGTGAGGAATTTTTTTTAACTAATTTTTTTTGGTGGTGATGATAATCAAATCCATGTGTCTTTCTTCCTTGCTTCCTTTCTTTCTTTCTCTCCTTTTCTTTGTGCATGCTAGATAAGTATTCTACCAATAAGCTAATATCTCTGGCCAATAAATGTTTCTTTCTTTCTTTCTTTCTTTCTTTCTTTCTTTCTTTCTTTCTTTCTTTCTTTCTTTCTTTCTTTCTTTTTTTTGCCTGTTTAGTTTTTGGTTTTGTTTTGAGAAAAGGCCTCTTATTATCCATACTGATATTGAACTCTTAATCCTCCTGCCTCCATTTCCCAAGTCCCAAGTGCTGGGATCAAAGGCATGTACCACCTCTAAATTACTATATTTAATTTTGAGATCTGTGATTTAACAGAAAAAAATNTAGGCAATCCATCCAGGAAACTAAAGACTTGGACCAAAATGGTCCCCCAAAGGTCCTCAATGGTGTTGCAGAGCTCAAAGTGACCAAGCAGCAGGGCAGGGTTAGACCATACAAAAATTCTGCAAAGGATGGACATGAGCAAAAAGAATGAGAAGATGTATGTATGGATAAATAGACCTCAGCTTGTGTAGCTTTCCAGGATGCAGAGGTGGAAAATGAACAGTACTGAAGAAAACACCCAGACCCACAGTTGGAGAGTGAGGCCTCCAGCACACATCTGGGTACACTCACAGAGCATCACAGCATCCCAGGTCATCACAGCATCCCAAAGTCATCACAGCATCCCAAAGTCATCACAGCATCCCAAAGTCATCACAGCATCCCAGGTCATCAGAGTATCCAAAGTCATCACAGCACCCCAGGTCATCATAGCATCCCAAAGTCATCATAGCATCCCAGGTCATCACAGCATCCCAAAGTCATCCCAGCATCCCAAAGTCATCATACCATCCCCAGATCATCACAGCATCCCAAAGCTGGACCAAACAGCATCCCAGCCTGGCTATGGGACAGCATCCAAAAGAAGCAAGAGGCAAAGTCCAAAACACTTTGGTATTTTGTAGAATCATTCTTCCCACACTCTCATTTTCTAGAGTCATGGCTTTTGAAGCTGTGTCCTCTCATTTTACAACAAAATCTAGACTACCTTTTACTCAGTCTTCATTTCTAGGTAGCACCTTCTTTTAATTTGGATTAGAAAGTTCTGGATTTATCCAGAGGCCAAGACCACTTCTGTGTGAGGGCCAAGGAAGGGTGTGTGTGTATGTGCGCGTGTGCGTGCACGTGTGTGTGTTTATCCCTGAGTTGCATCTCACAATCTGAGGGCAGTCAGCTGTCTTCAACTGCAGGACACTGTGGATTTCAGAGTGAGCAGAATAAGCAGCTCCCACCAGGCTACCAGAACTCCATTAGATGGCTTGCCAAGTCCCTCTAGCTTGAGACTTACATCATTCTATCCAGGCCCTAGAGAAGCTCACAGCTCTGCAGCATTCACATTGCCTCTCAGTCACTTGGTATTAAGATCACACAACCTGGGTAACAAAATAGCCACCTCAGGATGGAACATAGGTCTTACACAACAGGTTCCTTACCAGTCAGGGATACAACGTGAGACACTGTCTCAAACAAAAACAAAAGCATATAAACATTTCTTTATGGTGTTTGGGCAGGAGTGAGGATGTGGAGGTCACAGGAACTTACAAGAGTCAGTTCTCTCCTTCCAACACCATGTGGGTCCCAGGGATCAAACTGAGGTCATTGTGCTTGGTGGCAAATACCTTTACCCACTGAGCTCTCCTGTCTGCCCCTATATGCTCCCTTGAGCTAAGCATGGCCAGGATGTATCCACAGTCTTTCTTTCTTCAAGTATGACCTTCGACTGAGCACGGTGGAACTCTCTGTGTGCAGGCTGTCCTTCTGCCTCAGCCTAGCTAGTGCTAGGCTTTCAAATGGAAGCCTCTAGGCTGGGCAGTAATGTACATGTGCAGGTGAGCATGCTGGGGATTGTGCTACCCCACAGCAGCGTCCTATGTGAACATCCCCACACAGCCTTGGCTTGAGGAGGGCAACTGTTTTCAGAAGAAGCCCAGTGCACTCCTTACTGCAAGGAGCATTTCTCCACTATTTTCTCTTGTGTTGCACCAATAAGCACTCACCAAGAGAACAGTGTGTTTGCTTGTAAACAGATTAGGATTCATTAATCAGTTAAAGATTAAGAGAAACCTGGTCTCCGAGGCAGAAGCAGATCTCTGTAAGTTCAAGGCCAGCCTGGTCTACATGGCAAGTTCCAGGCCTGTCAGGGCTACACAGTAAGATCCTGTCTCACAAACAAACAAAACAAAAACAACAGCCAGGGGAACTTGTAAAATTCTGAAGTGCTAGAGTGGATGGGTAGCTCAATGATATGAATTCCTACAAGAGGCAGGAAGGTTAAACACTGTCATTTAACACACATTCCTGTAATAGAGTGGTAAGAAGGTAAACACTGTCATTTCCAATGTCCAGTACAGTGAGGGCTCTGTATATTAATATTTTAGTTAGTTAATCAGGCATACTCACCTGAGACTCTGACTGGAGTGATGTGGGCATGGAAACAGGAAGTGAGTCCTTCACCTTTGTGGCCACAGCACCTGGTAGGCTGGTGAGGTTCTAGAGCTGGCAAGTGTCCGGGTTTCCTGACACAGCAGGCAGCTTCCTGGTTGTTGGTTATCCCTAAAGTTCATCGGCAGCCTACTCTTGTGATGAGGCACCTTGAAGCTCTGTTTATCTTTTCTTTTTGAGACAGGGTCTCATGTTGCTGCACTTGAACTCCCTACACTCCTGAGGATGACTTTGAACTTCTAAAGAGCTGGGATCACAGGCATGTGCCACCGTACCCAGTTTATGCAGTTTTAGGCTTCCTGCATGCTGAACTCCATCCTAGGCCCTAGAGGTGTTTCTTCAAGAAAAATCTGAAAGCCTCCCAAAGATTCTGTGAGCTGTCAATACCCTTTAATCCTCTTCTATCTAAAGAATGAGAAGAACCCTCTTAGAGAGATCTCATCACCTATTTTTTGAGACAAGGTCTAGTCATGTATCTCAAACTCATGGCACCCCACCCCAGCCCCGCTGCCTCAGCTTCCTAGTGCTAGGATGGCGGGGATTCACATGACACCCACCAAGGGCACACGTTCAGTGGGTGCAATGCCACGTGTAAGGTTTAAGTCCCACCACCACAAAAAGACGGAAGGGTTTGGTTTGGTTGAGGAGAGAGGATTCAGCAAAGTTACCACGTAAATGTTTCTCAGGNTGAGTTATAAAAGCTAACAGTGGTATAGACTGAGAAATGCCCGAATCTAGAGCCCCAAAGAATTCTATAAATCAAATACAGATGTCCTCCCAACTGGACTGGAGTAAGTAAAGGCTCTGGGAACTGAAGCTTCCTCAGCCTTTCCAAGGACTCTCCCTTAAGAACTGTCTGCCTTGGAGAGATGGCTCGGCAGNTAAGAGCACTTAGTGACCTTTGAGAGGATCCAGGTTTAATTCTCAGCAACAACATGGTGGCTCACAACCATCTTTAACTCCAGTCCCAGGGGACCTAATGCTCTTTTCTGGCCTCCCTAGGCACCAGACACACATATGATGCACAGGCAAATATTTAGGCAAAGCATCTATATNCATAAAATAAAAATAATTAAATCTTAAAAAAAAGACTTTTCTTCTCAGTCATAATTATCCTAGGGAAAAGACCCAGCGAAGGCTCTTGTCATCTTACCCAAACCTATAATCCAAAAGAGCCTCCAGGAGGTACATTAGGTAAAGACCCCAGAGAAGGAGAGGGCACAGAGGCCAGCAGACAAATGATGAGATTCTTACTTCAAAACTGTCTGCAGGATGTTGCTCAGTGATAGAGCGCTTGCCTAACACGCAGACAGCTCTGCATTCAATCCACACATCAGAAATGCAGGAGCAACAAAACAAACCTGTAGTTAAACCATGCTGGAACCATACCTTTAATCAAAGGTNCAGGCTTACACCAGCAATCCCAGCCCTTCAAAGGTTGAGGCAGGAGGACTGCCATAAGTCTAAGGTGAACCTGGGCTCTACCATGAGTTCCCAGCCAGCCTTAGAGTCTGTCTCAAAATAATAATAATAATAATAATAATAATAATAATAATAATAATAATAATAAAAGCTGTACCTCTGACTAGTTGCTCATTGAAATGATTAAAAAGAAGAAGGGAAAGAAACCCAAGATACCTGCTAAGACTTTCAAAACTATTTGGCAAATCAAAATATGATCCAACCTGGCAATGCCCACAGCGGTTGCCTAAAGCAAGCCTTGAGCCTGAAGCCTGCAGCAGTAGGACATAGGCTAATGCTGCAACTGAGTAGGACATCCTTTGTAAAGTCCATTCAGATATGTCCCTGGACATTCGTGAACATAAAAATCTCATATAGGACAGAACCCAAGGCCTCTGAGGACACTGAGACTGGGGAGCTACTCTCAGAACTGTCAATCAGGGATTGCCAAATGGGCAAGCAAGGGGATGTTGACATATTACAGCGAAGAGACCACTGTTCTTGCCAAACAGTACCTTTTACATGCTAAACATTAGCTATCCCATTCCTGAGTCTTTCTTTTCTTCTGCTTTTTAATTTTCTTGCGGTTCTGGGGGTTGGTGATGGCCTTGCTTGTGGCAGGCAAATGCTGTCCCACTGAGCTACCTCCCAGCCCATGAGTTATCCTTCCTCTAAACTTGCTGCAGTTCCCTGGTGCCCAAGCATCCTGTATGTCGTGTTCTTGGGGCAGAAAACACAAGAGGCCATGGCCTAACCTGAGTAAGAGGACAACAGAGCGGAATCATGGTCTTAGGGCTAATGTGTAGTAATGACTGGTGAGTTTCTCCTTAGAGCGGGAGAGGGGAGTGTTTTCTGTCTCAGAAGAGTGCAGATATAAATGTAGATGATGGCTGGGGTTGATTTAAGACCAAAAGTGTCCTCCAAACATTCCCTTCGCCTTGATAAGAGAATCCTAAGTTGAGGCTGGTCACTTCCCCCTGTTGGTTACTCAGCTTGCAGGGCAATGAGGAGCACCACGTGACCTGCAGTAGTAGGACACAGAGTAAGGCTGCCAGGCAAGTAGGACATCCTTCCTAAAGTCCATTCAGGTATGTCCCTGAACATTTGAGGACAGTGAAAATGTGGGAGATGTAAAATCAAGTGCTGCTGAGTTCTTCTGGAAAATTCCTCAAGTCCTTTTTCCTGTCCTTCCCTGCCATGACAGACAGAGAGCATGAAGTGATTTGAGGAAAAAACCAGGCACTAAGGACAGCAGAGTAGAAAAGTGGAGACTTCCACACTACTCCTTCTAGACTTCCTGTCTAGTTTACATCATTGTCAATGATTTAAAAACATAAAATCAATGTTTTCTATCACAGGGAGGGATAGAAGGCAAGCACAAGAATAAAGNAGCTCTGATGTGGGGACAGANGCTACCCAACTGANGCATTCTTGAGGGTGGGGCTAAAAACAGGCCGAAGTCACCGGAAACACTGGGAGAAACGNTNTTTTCAGAATAACCATGAATAGCAAAGAGGGATTTGCTGAGAGAGGAAGACAGCACCTCTGAAAGAAAACTAGCCTCAGAGTGACAGCAGGCAGAGCCACAGCAGGCAGAGCTCTCTCACCTAGCTAAAGACAGCGTCATGAAACTATGGGATGTGGCCCTTGAACCAGTAACAAAAATGAAGAACAATGGGAGGAGTGGCTGAGTTTGTTTCTGTCCTGGTTCTGGTAAATTTCAATCCTTAAATATCTGCNTGAAAAAATAAAAAATTGTGTTCTCACTTTAAAGGTCTCGGNCTTTATTCCAAATGTGCTTTAAAGTATTTATTGAGTGAAGATAAAAGAAGGGATGTTGAAAGATCAAACAGATGTTGAGTTAACAGTTTTCTTCCAAGTTCTGGCAGACGTCAGGACTTTATGTGTCTGTTCAAAAAAAGTATGCTCACATTTTAAACATATCTTCCTTTATTCTGAATGTTCTTTTACTTAAAGATACATTATCTTACTTTTTGAAAGTATGGTTAGCTTCATCAAAGATTACAAATTATAAACATATTCTCTGGTAAGATCAATATGAATGATCATAAAGAATTATAAATAATTTTGAAATAAATCACTGCACCATAACGATGGTCATTTAATTATGTGGCATTTGAAAAATGTCCACTAGTGAAAATTTTGGAGAACTTTTCAAATTTTCTTTAATATAGATTTCGCTATTTCTTCAAACATATAGAACACAACATGAATTTAAATCATCTGAAGATAGACTCTATTTGAAATGAAAAATGGTTATCAATTTATAATGGTTTATTTCCCTAAACAAACAAAGGAAAATTACATACGTGGCTCAAACTTCAGTTCTCCTGCTGGCCCTGAGGGAGCGATCCCTTGTTGAAATTTCTTCTGTTCCAGCTGCTGTACAGCCTGGTGAGTGGGAAAAATATGAAAGTACTGCTGATTGTTTTGGTCACATATGCAATCTTTGGCTAAGCATAATAAACGGAGTATTTTTCCCTAGAACACTGTCCTATCATACTCTTGGACACTGAAGAAGGATGACTACTGTCTGATGTCACACTGAGAATCAGAGCAGAGGCAGCAGGTGAGATGGGCTCTGAGGCAGAGTCCGCTGCTGGTCATTGGTAATAGGATAAAAGCCCTGTCTTCATTCCGGTCTTCACCAGTTCTTCCTCCAGCCTGTGTGAAGATTGCCATTATTTTCATACACATTCAGTTACTCCTCTGATAGAGATTGCTCTCTTAGCCAGGCTTTGTGGTGCACACCTGCAATCCCAGCACTTGGGAGGAGAGGCCAGAAGATCACAAGTTCAAGGTTATCTTCACTATACAGAATTTGAGGCCAGCTTCAGCTACATGAAACCCTGTCTCAAAAGCCAATTAAAACAAACAAACTCTTGTGTAGGTCTCTTGTGTAGGTCTGCCTATGTAGTACTAAACAATGATTGTCCTTACTCAAGGATTAAACATTGTTTCTTAAGGTAATGTCCTGAAACACTGACAGTCACCTAACATACCCAATTGTTTCTATATAAATGTCCATGGGCTTTTAGAAGAGGCAACTGGCCCCATATCAAACCACATCAAGAGACCTGAACTGTGGTTGAGAGGGCCTGCTAAACAATACTGATTTTGTTTGTCCTGCCTAGGACCCCCAANGGCTCTCCTGCTTGGCTCTGTTATTTGGTCTTTGTATTGTCAACTCTCTGGTCTCATTCATCGGAAATGATGGCTTTAAAGTTATGCATGGCAGAGTTTGGGATATAAACAGATAGGTCTCTGAGCAGGCAATAAGAAAACCCACCTGAGACTACCTAGGGAGATTTTAGTCTTCTAATGGCTCCTTTCAGCTCAACTTCAGCTTAGAAAGCTACAAGCTAAGCTTTGCCCATCAGTAATCACCAAGGAGGGGTGGGAATAAGACAGAGGCAGGGTGTGATGGGTAATAATGACTGCAAACNTGACAAGATNGACAGTTATCTAGAAGATAAAATCCTAGGCATGTCTTCGAGGGAGTTTCTAGATTGAGGTAATTGACATGGAGAGAAAACACCCTCAGTGTGAGCAGTACCATTCCGTGGCCTGGGGTCTTGGACTGCATAAAAAGGAGAAAGCAAGAGAAGCACCAACATTCATCTGTCTTTGCTTCCTGACTATGAACACAACGTGACCAGCTGCCTCATACTGCTGCCCGCCACGATGGACCACATCCTCAAATCGTGAGCCACAACAAAACCTTCTTCTAAGTTCATTTTGCCTGGTATTTTGTCACCAAAACAGAGGAAGTAGCTAATACGGAGAATTTGTTACCCTGAGTGCTGCCTAGGGGGCCCAGAGGAATTTTCACCTCACCCTAATCTTGTTTATCTTGATGACAAGGCATATGTAGACCAGAAGTTCCCCTCAAGTGGGCTGGCAAAACTGGCTGGATCCAAGATGGCTGCCAGAATGATGTCAGACAGTCTCTAACTTCATCATCAGACCATATGCATGCTAAAGGACACGCCTCCCAGTGCCAGGACAGTTGGTAAGTGTCATGGAAGGAATGACAACAGGAGCAAAAGAAGGTGGTGCCTGGATTTCTGGGAAATCTATGCCTCTACCCAGAAAGGACACAGACATTCCTTTGTTAGCCTACATCNCCCTCATCTCTTTCACTCTTAGCTGTAATCTTCCAACAGCCAAGGATGGGGAGCTTGACTTGTGAGTCTGCCTCATTTTCCCTGCTCTTGGCAAAGATAAAAGTCACCTTCACTGCTCATTTGGTGTGACATGTTCTCATTGATTCCACAATTCCAAAACTTGTAACAAAGCTAGTTTTAAAACACATTTAAATTTAAAATATGACAGCTTAATGGCATATTATAAAAACACAAGCTTAGCTTGGTGTTCTGTTGACTCCTGTAATTTCAGTGCTAGGGAGGCAGAGGCAGGAGGATCAGGAATTCCAGGCCAGCCCTGGCTACATAAGACCTTGTCTCAAAACAATGAAATAAATAATCAAACAAACAAACAACAACAAAAAAATCCACAGGCTTTCAGCAAAGCATCTAATATCTGGTTTGGGGTTTTTCTTGTTGTTGTCACACTGAAAACCAAGCCTAGGACCTCACACATGCTAAGAACATTCTCCACCTCTGGGCCATACCTCCAACCCCTAACTTGAGTTTGTTTTTGTTTATTTGAGACAGGTTTCACTCTGTGACACAAGTTGGTGGCTGGGCTCAAGCAAATCTCCTGTCTGAGTAGCTTGAACTACAGATGTACATCACTTCAAGGAGCCCCTGACATTCCCTGAAAGCCACATCTCATCTGCTAATACTCAGGTTTCTGAGCCTCATGCATCATGACAGTCCTGCAAGCCACACCCCTCAGTGTCTACCTGCTGATACTCCTGCTTCTGAGCCTCCAGGTGGTCATGCTGGCGCTGCAGCTCTTCCTTCTGCTTCTGCAGTTCATCCGCTCTCTTCTTAAGTTCATTCTCTTGCACAGCAATAATGTTCTCATATTCTTTTAGTTCTTCCTCAGTGAATAATTGTTGCTGACCCAATGTCTAAAAGTAAGGGAAGGAAATAATAGTGCCAAGAACAAAGGGATGTCATGCTCAGCTTTAAAATTCTAGGATTGTTGGGGCTGGAGAGATGGCTCAGCAGTTAGGGGCATGGTCTGCTCTTCTAGAGCACCCAGGTTCAATTCCCAGCATCCACATGGCAGTTCACAATTGTCTGGAACTCCAGCCCCAAGGGAGTCAACACCCTCACACAGACATACATACAAAACACCTGTGTACATAAAATAAAAATAAATAAATCATTAAAAAATTTAAAAATTCTAGAATCATCATTGTACAAAAGAGTATATATAATATACTCTTTGGAAAAATAAGAAAAAGATATATTAACAAGGCATGGTGGTTCATCCCTGTAATGGCCTCCAATTCAAAGTCAGCTCAAGCTACATAGTGAGTTCCAGTCCAGCTGGGTCTATAAAATGAGATCCTCTCAAAATACAAAACAAATGAAAAGGATTCATGTCCAGATTAGTGATGTGACTTCCAGAGTATACTGGACTACAGAGTGAGTGAGTGGGTGAGTGAGTGNGCGAGCAGAAAGGAATGATAGAAGGAAGAGAGGGGGAGGGAGGGGAGAGAGAAAGGGAGGGGGGAAGGAGAAATGTGTTTGTATTAGCGATTTCTTTTTAACTAATTTATTCTTTATATTTTAAATATTTATTTTATATGTATGTGCGTGTGTGACTGAGTATATTTATGTATACCGTGTGCATGTCTGGTACCTGTAGAGGCCAGAAGAGGGTGTCGTATCCTCTGGAACTAGAAGTTGTAAGTCACTTTGTAGGTGCTGGAAACCCAGCCAAGGTCCTCTGCAAGAGCAGCAAATGTTCCTAACCCCTGAGCCATCTCTCCAGCTCCTGTTTATACTTTTTAAAACTGTTTCTTTTCTTGTTTTTGGAGACAGGCTCTCATACAGTCCAGGAAGGCTTCAAACTTGCTATGTATCTGACGATGACACCTGGAACACTGACTCTCCTGCCTCTGCCTTCTAAGTGTGAGATTATAGGCGTACATGACCACACCCTTGGCTACATGAGACACTGCCTCCAACAAGGATAACAAAAATGGATCCTGTAGACACAGCTCAGAGGGTCCTTTACTTTCTTCTTAAAATACATCAAAGTTTTAAATTTTCAGTGATGTTATTTTATACTTAGCAAATGTAGACTTTTAAAAAGATTTCTAATCTGAGAACTAAAAAGATGACTCAGCAGTTAGAAGCACTGGCTGCTCTTGGAAAGGACCTGGGTTTGCTTCCTAGCACTCACATGGTGGCTCACAATGGTCTGTCACTCCAATTCCAGGTGACTGGACACCCCCTTTCCCTTCCTCAGGCATCAAGCATACACATGGTGCACACATATACATGCAGGCAC
This sequence comes from Neotoma lepida, assembly GCA_001675575.1. Taxonomy (NCBI): domain Eukaryota; kingdom Metazoa; phylum Chordata; class Mammalia; order Rodentia; family Cricetidae; genus Neotoma; species Neotoma lepida. Next base: position 211,024 of record LZPO01116839.1, on the reverse strand, counting down.
TTACACATACACATAAGATAAAATAAATAAATGCTTTTTGAAAAAACCTTTCTGACTTTATGTACTGGGATCATAAAGATAAATTTAGAAAGTTTGCCAAGGAAACAAGGACCTATTACTTTAGAGTGACATGATGTAAAACACTAATACTGTAAGCTTACACACACAAACAGCTAAAGGTAGGACACAGTGGTGCAGCACCTCTACAACCACGTGCCCTCTGAAGCTGGTCCTCTTACCTCCCAGCTGTCTGGCTCCAAGAACTCTTTCTTCTCTGTAGCTCTCAAGAATTCTTCCAGAGTCACCAATCGGTCTTTGTTGCTATCAATCTGATTAAGGGAAAATATAAAAGCAAGATAAGTAAGTCGTATTTTTTGGATACAAATGTCTCAAGAGATGCCAGCTTGTAAACATTCACCAATTAGGACTAGGTTAACATACCAGAAACGAGAGGGAAAATGAAGAAATGCACTCCATTTTTATGGAACCAAGAAACACACAGCTTCCTCTTCTATAGAGTTAAAACTTGACAAAACAAGCTGTCCATCTACCTGATATGTGTTATGCCCAGATTTGGGACCCCCAAAAAGACCACAGGAGATCGAGAATTTCCAGAATGCAACAGCAAGGTTTATTCTTAATGCGCAGTTACAAGCCGGCTTGGAATTCCCGTCAGCTGCACCCCGTCGCAACGAGGCAGGGAGGAGAATTGCTCTTTCTTTGTGAGCCTAGCTTTTAAAGGCAAAACCCCAAAATTTCTCAAAGGGGAGGGGGCTTGTACAGGTTCATTTTTGACTAGCTTACTCTTAGGAATTTCCTGAGTTATCTGATCCTTCATTTGATNGGCTTATCCCTGCTTACTCTTAGGAATTTCCATAGTTCCTGAGTTGTCCCATCTTTCAGGTTGACCTGTTGTTTGTCCTATCAGCTATCTCCAGCGCTGGGACATTCAGTGGTTAATCAGTTGCTTCTAGATCGCCCTCCGGGCATCCTGACTTTGTGACTTTTGTACTGTTTTAATTCCTGAAGCCTCTGTCAGCATTTCTGGGAAGCTCAAAACTTCCTTTAGTTCAAGCAGAGGCTATTAGTTTAATTTTATTTTTGAGTGAGGGGCCTATTTTTGAGTGAGGGTCCTTCACACATCTGTAATTCCAACATGTGGGAAGCAACAGGGTCCTTCAATATGCTCAAGACCGACACACCGAGTCAGCAATCTGGCTGGTTATATTATTATGGCCAATGCCTTCACCACAATAAACACAATCCAGCTAGACCCAAGTGCTTAGACAAGAACAACTGCCGCTCCAGAGCAGCTGCCATGGCCAAGAACAAGCAGGTAAGGTTAAGAGGCTCAACTTACTGCTCTTCGCAGGCACAGGGTATGCTTTCTGAGATGGGGCCTCAGTAAATATGGACCTACCTATGAAGAGCAGTCTGGCCTGACCTTCCAGTGGTTCTTCTGTCTCTGCCTCTCAAGTGCTGAGAATAGAGGCCTGTGTGGCAGTTTGAATAAGAATGCCCCCATAAGCTCGTGTATTTGAAAGCTTAGTCATCAGGGAGTAGCACTATTTGAGAAGGATTAGGAGGTGTGGCCTTGTTGGAGGAAGTGTGTCACTGGGGGTGGCTTTGAGGTTCAAAAGCTGAAGCCAGGCCCAGCATCTCATCTCTCTACCTGCAGATTTAGCTCTCAACCTTCTCCCACACCATGCCTGCAACATGGGCCACCATGTGTCGGCCATGATGGTCCTGGACTAAGCCTCTGAAACAGTAAGCAAGCCCCTAATTACATGCTTTCTTTTATAAGAATTGCCTTGGCTGTGGTGTCTCTTCACAGTAATAGAACTAAGTAATAGACTAAGACGGCATGTACCACCATATCTGGCTCAACTTTTATTTTTTTAAGAAATAACATCTAAACCAAAGCAGAAGTCAATGGCCTCTCCAAGTCCTCTTCAGTGTACAGTCCTTGGCAAATTCAGTTACAATGGTGAACTTTAATGACAAAAAAATTAATTTGACACTGGGTCTATAAGACAGAGTCTCAGCTGGCAGTCCAGGCTAACCTCCACTCCACAAGGACCCCAGTTCAGCACTGAAAGGTCAAATATTCCTGTGGAAACCACTGAAGTCAAACAGCTACCCTGGGGCTAGAGAGAAGGCTCAGAAGTTAAGAGCACTGGCTGTTCTTGAAGAAGATTGGGGTTCAATTCCCAGAACCCACTTAGTTGTTCACAAATGCCTACACTTCTAGTTCCAGTCTATCCAGTATATATGTTGTCACCCAAGGAATGAATGAAAGCTGGANGGTGAACAAGGCCAAGGACAGGCCCAGGTACTGACACATTCAGACTTGAGGANGGACAGGCAGAGGATTCCAAAGACTTGAAGAGGAGGGTTTGAACTTTATCAGAGTGCCAAAAGGCAAGCACTAGCAGGCCACACTGTACTGGCCAGGACAGCGGTCCCTTGACAGNATGGTTGTGCTGGGATGGCTGAGGCTACATCACAGTCAGCACAGCTTGTGGAGAAAAATGAAAGGAGACAAACAGGAAGGGAAGGACAGGACTCTGAGAACAGNCTGGCTGTGAAAGCAGAGAAATACAGTAATGGAAAATAAGGGTTATGGTTGGTTCCCAGGGTGGAAAGGAGGAGATCACATCTGCCCTCTAGTGGGAGTGATCCAGTAGAAATAAAACNTGACCAAAGAGACAAAGGGAGTCAACAGCATGAAGAATGTCCTTGAAGAGAGATGTGGTGATATATTGTGTACCCTAATAAAATTTGCCTGAAGACCAGAGAACAGAACAAGCCACTAGATTAAACANAGATGCCAGGCAATGGTGGCACACACCTTTAATCCTAGCACTCGGGAGGCAGAGATCTGTCTGGATCTATGTGAATTCAAAGCCACCCTGGACTACATGAGATTGACTCAGTCTAGGAGAGAAACAGAGCCAGTCAGTGGTGGCACACACTTTTAATCCCAGTTCTTGGGAAGCACACACACCTTTAATGGCTGAGCAGAGAAAGGTATANAAGGTGTAAGGAGACAGGAACTAAAGTCTTCCGGCTGAGGAAAGCTTTTCGGGCTGAAGAGTCCTAGAGGTAAGAGATGGCTTGTTCCTTTGTCTCTCTGATCTTTCAGCTTTCACCNCAATATCAGGCCCCAAGATTTTTTATTAAAAAACCATTTAGAATTCATGTTATAGAGAGAGAGCAGGATTCCAAGCACATGGAGGAGAGGGACTTCTACAGGAGCAGTAGCCATAATTACCCATGTATCAGACACAAGGCAAAATGAACGGTCAGAGTGACTGGAAGTTTCAGTAGGGAAANACCAAATTTCTCTTGGTTGGGGTAATTCTCTTAGTTGCTCCTATCTTTGTAGGAAACTGAAAGAAAGGGTGGAGGAAAAGGAAGAGGAGCATCTTGAGATTTTAAGAAGAGCCNAGGATATGTGAGACNTGGTGTTGGGAATGGAGAAGTTGGTGGACCAGCGATTAGAATTGCCAGGCAGACAGCTTGCTANTGATCTGGGTTCATGGCCTGGATNTGGTGAGGCCAGTGAGCATGGCTCTGTGCTAGTCTCCATCCACATGTCTCTGCTTCAGGATTGGGGGATGAGGGGTAGGGAGGGAATGCAGCAGGGTCACACACTAGAACAAACACCGTGCTGAGGCAACTGTCCTTCTACTCATATCTGTCAGTTACTTAGCAACATGTGTCACTCTGTTCCTGGAAACNCAAGTCAGGGGAGAAAGAAAAACTCACTGAACAAGTAAAACTGATAAATAATCAGCTGCTCTAAAAGACAGAAATTAAAATTTTAGGTGCCTGTGATGGTTTATGTTTTTATTGAAATTACTGCTCTGTCCTATAACAAGGTTCTACATTCCTGCCTCCANCTCAGCATGTGTTGCTGAAACAGCCTGTGAGAGGTACCCAACCTCTCCTCACTGACTGTGGACCTGCTTTGGTCAGTGGGATGTGAGCAGACATGGGGCTTGGCATGACTGGGCATGAGTCTTACACATTACTCTGTGAAAGGATCTTGAGTTTCTTAAGTCCCTTACATCATCCAGTGAGAGAATATTCCTGTGGCCTGGGAATGAAGGACATCAAAGAACCAAACCACACTAGGCCCATGCTTGGCTGAGCCAGCCCTACCTTCTTATACCCTCAAAGCTTATGGAAGGTAAACAAGATGTAAATATTTGTTGTCATAAGTATTAAAGTAACAGAACTTGGGAATCTTCTTAGTGTGAGCTGAGTACCCCTTANCNAAAATGTGTGGGACCAGAAGTGTTAATTTTAGATTTCAAAAGAAAAATTTTTTGAGATATTTGCACATACATAATGAGGTTTCTTGAGTTTGGGATCCACAAGCAAAATTGTTTTATGGTTCATATATACAACTTATACATACAGCCTAAAGGCAACTTTATACAATTTTATGAGTAATTTGGTGCATGAACATAAAAATTCATAGTNTAGGCTTTCCTTACACCTTGCATCTTTGTCAGTGATCAGAAAGTGTTGAATTTTGGAGCATTTTGGATTTCTGACTAGGGCTTTTCAACCCATAAAAGCTTATGTAAGTTTAAAAAATGTTAACTATAAAATGTCATTGCTTTTTTACTGCACCAAAATGTTTATTGCTGATATACAGTAGTATCATAATCTTGTAAAGTATTTTAAAGTGGTTACAAATTATTTTGTTAAAGAAATCTAGTATAGTATTCTGGTTACAAATACAAAATCCAATTAAATACCTATTATGGGGGTTGGGGAGATGGCTCAGCAGTCAAAAGCACTTGCTGCTCCTGCAGAGGACCCAGTTCAGTTCCCAGCATCCACATGGCCTCTCACAACTGTCTGTAACTCCAATTTCAGGAGATCAGGCATCTTCTTCCAGCCTTCTCAGGTACCAGGCACACACGAGTGCACATATGTACATACAGGCAAACACTCACACACATAAAATAAAAATAAATAAATCTTTAAAAATACCAACTGTATATTTATTCTTCCATCTTATGATAAGAATTAGTGCAAGAACGTGAATAATGATAGAGATGACATAGACCCTAACCTTAAAGCGTACCTCATTCATGACATGTTCTCTCATCCGAAGCCTTTCTTCTTCCATCTCTATCATATCATCCTCCACATTTCGGGGGTCGTACACTTTCTCCAGCTAAAAAAAGAAAATGTGAAAATCAACATGAAAGGANAGAAGGTGACCGAGGGGAACGAGGCAGATGGGACTGAGGGCGTAACAATCGTTTACCTCTTTCGTGAACAGTGCTTCTAATTCTTGTTCGTCCAGGAATCCATCACTGTTGACATCTAAAGTTCAATAGTTACAAATGCAAAGGCANATTTGAATCCTTCAGAAAACAAATACTTAAAATACAGTGACAACAGTTTGCAACAGTAGTGCTGATGTAAAGTGACAATCGGCTGTAGGCAGGGCTTCATCTTTTTCACAAAGCTTCCAATCAGCCCAACGGCCAATTCTGTATTTACAGTTCAAAATCATGTTTTAGAAAAGTACATATTATCTATTTCTTTCCAGAGAGATAGAGAANTATCTATAAGAATAAAAATAGTTAAAAAACAAAATTTAAGCCTGGTCTTCCTATGTAGCCCTGACTGATTTGGTATTCACTATGTAGTCCAGGATAGCCCAACACATGCAGCAATCCTCCTGCCTCAGTTTCTCGGGTGCTGAGATTACAGGTGTCACCACCAGATAAGCTTAGCAAAATTTTAATTCTGTCATGTAAAGCTTGTTAGATATAACCTAACAAGCCACAGAATTACCTCCAGTTTACAAAAAGCTTTGGAGTGAGTCACACAATGATTCAATAGCAAAAGCAAGCAGAAAGACACTGCTCTGATCTAAAATATCTTCCATTGAGATCAGCTAAAAGACTTCATAATTTCATCTGAAGGAAGAACTCTAAATACGACTATTGGTAGAAACCAACAGCAAACCATCACAGTGATCAATAACGAGTAAATCAAATACAGACTTTCCAAACAGCAGATATAAATATCAATATTTGTATCAAATCTGTTACCATGTAATTTGAAAAATGTCTTGGGGTCAAAGTCATTAGGGTCCAATCCATCAGCCTCTTCCCAAACCTCTTTTAGTTGATCTTTGCTTCCCTGTGAACCAATTTTAAGAAATTGCTCAAAACAAAATATAATCTATGTATAGAAACTCAAAAAATATGTCTGAGGAACTTTTCAGAATTAAGACTCAAGATTTATGTGCTAAACTTTGGATAAAATTCTGCTACAAAGAATTCCCTTCATCTAGATATGGTTTCCACGAATCACAGTCCTTACAGGATGATTGACTTTGGGGTGGTTTTCATGCTTCCTCTTCATTTCTTCAAATTTAGATTCTTCTTCTTTCCTCTTCTCCTCATCCAGTGTTTTTAAATATTCTCTGCGTTCGTGCTCCTTCATCATCTCATACTTCTTAAACTCCTCATGNCGGGTCCGGTCGTACTGCTCCAGATCCGCGGTTGCCTAGAGCACAGCACACTCAGATCAGCGTGCTAGAGGAGTGTAAATGGTCATTCTTTTTTCTTTCTCTCACATGCCTGTGTGTGGGGTGCCTGAGAGTGTCTGTGCACTCGCAGGTGTGTGGGCATTGGTGTGCAGGTGTGTGTGGAAATGTGTGCTGGAGTCTTCCTTNATTGCTCCTCATTTTATTCACTGAGACGGGGTCTTGCAACTGAGCAAAGAGCCATCTCTCTAGAACAATAAACAGCTCTTAAAAATACAGTGTGCTCTCTAACAGACGCGGAATGCAAGACTAAAACAAACAAACAGACATTGAACTATTCAAAACTGGCAAAATAGAAACTGATTTCAAAAAGAAGGAACTAGGTCGAATGTGGACATGACAGGAAATGAAAAGTGCTCAACACTATATCACTAAGTTTCATAACCACCCAACTGAAACATCAAGTTTGTCAATTTCTCTCATAACTAATATAATAGGTCCACGGACTCTCATCTGCCCCAGGGCCCGCCACATGTGGTAGCTCATATCAGTATTCCCAGAATGCATGAATCCTTAACATGCATGAAATTCAAAGTTACACTCCTAGTACCACATACAAATATAACATATAGTAATACAATAAAATAATAATATATCAGAGTAATAANTATTATATAAATACATCATATATAAAATAAATATACTAGTAATAAAATTTTTAAGGGATTTTCCAAATTTTAGGGCCCAAGGAGAAAGGCCAAATGGAGATGGAGGGAGAGACTTGAGTCACACTGCCTCATGCCAAGAAATACCAGGAAACACCATAAACTGGCAAAGGAAGCTGATTCTTCCCAGAACCTTCATAGGCAGGACTTCCTTATAACGTCTAAATAAAAACTATAGATATCGTTGTGACTGGCTAATTCAAACCTGGTTCGGTTTTTGCAGCATTTTGGATTTGGGGACATGGACGAGCAATGTGCACCCATGTTAGTAATGGTATCTGTAGTAAGAAAGCTTAAGCAACNTTCCCTGGAAGATACATGTTCTCCAGAGCCTATGAGAGTTATGTTCACACTTCATCCAATCACAGAACCTCAAAGGAACATCNAGACCCCACTTTGAGGGCATACCCTCACCGCTTTGATTAGCATATCCAAATCTTTGGATTCAAATGTGTCAGGATTCTGGTGGTTCAGGTGTTCNAACTGCTTCAGAAGAAGGTGGTGATTCATGCCAGTATCTGCAGAAGCACGAGAAAACAGCAAATATAAGTCTCAGAGGACACCTTACATTAACCTCTGACCTCTACACACAAGCACACATGAGTGTGCACATACTACTCATGCACACACATGAATACATGCTCATATAAATAAGTATGCTATAGGCCCTTTACATAGACCAAGTCTCAACAAGCAAGTACTGGAAGTGCCCTCCCATCTGCCCAGAACCCACCTTGAAGGGAATCCAGCTTAGCTTTGATGAGCATTCTCAGCCTTCCTACTTCTTGCCTCTTTAGTTCGTCNAGCTTTGTCCTCACATGGTGACTTACTAAGTCCAGCTCTTTGCTCAGCCTCCCACTCTGAAAACAAAATCATCAAATTAGCTTTATCTAGTATATTCTATTTTAGACCTGAGGTAACAGGAAAAATAGCATTAAAGGAACTGGAGAGCTGCTCAGCAGTTAAGAGCACAGGCTGCTCTTCCAGAGGACCAGGGTGTGGTTCCCAGCACCCACATGACAGCTCACAACCATCTGTAACTGCAGATCCAACACCCTATCTGATGTTTGTGGACACTGCACNCTCATGATGCACAGACACACACAAGCAGAACACCCACACACTTAAAACAAATATTTTTAAGTAGCATATTCTTAAATTAGTAATAGTTTGGCTAACTTGGATACATTTGACTTTATAAAAGTGTTCCTTTCAGAAGTCTCATTTCAGCTAGGCATGATGACTCATTCCTACAATCTCAGCACTCAAAAGGTGAGGGCAATGAGGATCAGGAGCTCAAGGCCAGCCTAGTCTCCATGAAACCCTGTCTCAAAAAAA
>LZPO01116839.1:180787-192166 GCA_001675575.1 Neotoma lepida | reverse complement strand
GGAGGGAGGGAGGGAGGGAGGGAGAAAGAAAACTATTTTAACATAGTCCCCTCCATTAGAGTCTCGTGCTCGTTCTAGATGTAATTAGAAAAATTAACTTAAACATTGCTTAGGTCCTTAATAAAGACTCAATAAATGTCGACTGTTGCTGTAACAGAAGAAATGGAAAGTGTTCACATACATTAGGTAGAAAAGAAATGACAGAAAAATCTCTTTAAACACCAACATAATGTCAAAAGTGACAGATCCATTTACAGACTTCCATCAACTGGGAAATGTATGAACGTTGCACAGGAGAGCCAAGGAAAGAGAGGGGTAACCCTATCTCCTTCCGTGACCAGGTCAGTATAAGTAGCCATCTTTCCTTTATCACTCCTCTCCTCTCCACCTTGAAAGCAGACAGTGTGCCAACTACGACCAGCAGATGGAGCCAAACACTACNGGCTGACAACAAACTCTCAAAGGGCAGAATAAATAACATCTATTCAACTCACGGTCCAGCCCAGACTGGCCTCATTCAAAGCCTATCCTTCCCAATGCTGAGATCACAGGCAGGAGCCACCAAGTCTAGTATGTTGTAGTATGATGTGATTTTTTTTTTTCAGATTGCCTTGAACTTATTATATAGCCAAGGGTGACCTTAAACTCCTGATCTTCCTACCTCCATCTCCTGGGTGTTAGGACTACAGATGTGCACCTCCATATCCAATTAAGAAGGTACGGGCAATTGAACCCAGGGCTTGGTGCATGCCAGGCAAGCAGTTGACAAATGAGTACACCCCCAGCCCCGTGATAAGGCAGCCCATGAAAAGCACAGGTCCAGAAGGAATCAGAGCCTTCCCCTATGTATCCAGGAAATCCAAAACAAGCCTCCCAAGTTCCAAGTCCAGAAAAAACAAGTCAAAGCTGTGACTCACACACAGAGCCAGATTTCTTAGCTGTGAAATCACTCCAGTAGTCAAATAGTTATCCAGTTAGGAGTACAAACTGTGTAAATGTGTGTGTGTGTGTGTGTGTGTGTGAGAGAGAGAGAGAGAGAATACTGTGTGGTAGTGTGTGTTCATACACAGGGCAGAGGGGCTGGGGCTATAGGTGCATAGGGATCATGCCCAGCTCTTTACCTGAGTTCTGGGGATTTGAACTCAGATCCTCATGCTTGCACACCAAGCCTTCTTACCCATTGAGTCATCTTCTTAGCCCTGCCCCTGCCTTTGTGAATCTTTTTTCTTCCTCCCTTTATTTTTTCTTTTAATTTTTTCCCTCCTTTAATCCTCCCTTTTGCTCTTCTTTTTAAGGCTGAACTGTATTTTCTTCGAACAAATGTTTATGTGTTAAGTAGCCACATCAGATATTACTAAAAAAGCAAAGGTAAGTAGGATAGATGCTTCCTCAACNTGAAAGCCTTTAATATAGTGAGAGGTAGGTTATTCAATAAGCAATTTAGAGAGGGGAAAGTTACTTGAAAAACAATACACAGAACAGCCATTTTTCTGTTAATGAAAAAACTGATAAATTTTATTTATTTATTCATTTAGTTTTATATATGTGGGTGTTTTGCATGCATGTATGTCTATGCGCGGTGTGTATGTAGTGTACACAGAGACCAGAAGAGGGTGTCAGATCCCCTGGGACTGGAGTTACAGCCGGTTGTCAGACACCATGTGGGTGGTGGGACTGGAACCCAGGTCCACTGGAAGAGCAGCCAGTGCTCTTAACTGCTGAGCCATCTCTCCAGCCCTGAAAAAAAGAATTTTTTTGTAAACTAAGCTGAGCTCAGGGTGTAGGAGGCTAAGANGTGAGGGATGGTAGGAAGTGTAAGGCTAGCCTAGACTACAGAGTAAGACTGTGTCAAACCACCAAAGCAAAACAAAAGCTGAGATGTTNAAGTGATATTCAGGGATAGACATATTTAGTCTGATGACTCAAATGTCAAATGCCTTTTAAATCCAACGAGAGGCTCAGAAGACAGTGCAGATGGGAGAGAACTTGCTTAGAGTTCCAGGGCTGCATAAAACTTATACANGCGGTTCCTGCCTGTAATCCCAGCACTAGAGAGGTAGAAGTTGAAGGATCAGAAGTTCAAGGTCATTTTCAGTTCCACAGTGAGTTCAAGGCCAGTCAGAAGTTGTGCACCACCCTACCTGGCCATGGCCAAATATTAAGAGGAAAAGTACAAGAGCTTGTGAAAATGTAAACACACCTCATAAAATCTTAATCTCTCTTTATCTCCTGCCTATAAACACTAAACTACTGATTGACTAGATTCTTCCTCACTTAAAATTCCATTCCCTGAATTGCTGTTTCATTTTCTCAAGNTTGTTAATTTCAATTCACTTTCTTACATCAAAATAATGACAATTGAACCTTGTATCCTGGGTAGCCTCCAACTCTTGATCTTGCAGCCTCTACCTACCTCCAAAGTTCTAGGACTACAGCCATGTCCCACAATACCTGGTCATCTGAACCATTTTAAATGACAAAATATGGTGTCTGTAAATGTTTACAAGGAAAATCTGGAAAGAAAATATTGGCATGCCTTGAAGCTGGGTCTATGTAGCTCTGTATAGAGGATCTGAGGAACATGTATGAGGCCCCGATTTCAACTGCTAATACTGCCCCCCTAAAATGGTACATTTAAATTATGCAAGGGCCAGTAGAGAAAGAAAATTTCATTGACAGGTAAGGGCTAAGTGACTTTAAACAATCAACTCCTTTCAACTAGCAAGGCAGGCAAATGGGTGTCCTGTGTGGACACTCCNAATGCAAAGAATATACCAAGAGGGGACACACTCATCAACACAGTCACTTTTGATGATCGGTCAGGTGACACCCTTGGGAAAAAGGTCTCTATCATTCTAGTGTCTTGCTTATATAACTGCTTGCAGTTGGCTAGATATCAGCTCATCTCTATACAACCATCAGCCGCACAACACATATCCACTGAACATGTATGGGTGGTTGATTTTAAATAACCAGAACAAACCTCCAAACAAGACAGAGAAGCCTCTGTAATGAATCACTGAACGAAAGAAAACCAGAGCCAAGCACCAGGGCATAGGCCTGTAATCACAACTCCAGAGGCAGGCTAGTTCAACAGCCTGGCTGTATTTTGAGTTCCAGACCAGCCAGGACTATACAGCAAGATCCTGTCTCATAAAAACACAAACAAACAAAGAATTAGAAGAAGTAAACAACCCAAGAAAATACCAGAAATGTAATATAGCAAACAGACTATTTCTTTCTCTGAGCAGTGGTCAGGCCGGAGGTCGGCTCCTGTCACTGAAGTCACATAAGTCACTACCAAGGCCCCAANCTCAGAAGTGAGANGAGGAAGCTCCACCTGTGGCAGAGGCTTCTGATTCCTCGCTGATATCCAAATCACTCCTTCCTTCTCCATAGCACAAACCCCATTTTATGGAGAGTAGTCATANATCCAGTATGCTTCCTTGAAGCCTGAGCTTTGGTTCAGGGAGTCTCCAGAGAGACAGAATGCATTTTTCTTTGTCTTTCCCTTGCTGCCTGGAACCCCACTGTAGAGGTCTGGCAGCCATCTTTGATTTTGAGAACTATGGGCAACAGACCAAGAACTAGAGGATTAGGTCTCTCAGACTACTCTATGAAGTCACTCTGCCTATCCCAAACTATGACTTCAAGAATTATTTTAGGGGCTGGAGAGATAGCTCAGCTCAAAGAGCACTGGCTGCTCTTCCAGTGAACCAAAGTTCAGCTCCCAGCATCCTGTAACTCCAGTTCCAGGGGATATGACACCCTCCTCTGGTCTCTGAGGGCACCAGACACACACATGATGCACAGACATGAATGCAGGCAAAACACACACACACACACATAAAATAAAATAAAATTTCAATTTATTTATTCATTTATTTATTTATTTATTTATTTATTTATTTTGATTTTTTGAGACAGGGTTTCTCTGTGTAGCTTTGTGCCTTTTCCTGCAACTCACTCGGTAGCCCAGGGTGGCCTCGAACTCACAGAGATCCGCCTGCCTCTGCCTCCCGAGAGCTGAGATTAAAGGCATGCACCACCACTTCCCGGCTCAAAATTTCAATTTAAAAACAGAATTATTTTATGGATTAGAGAGATGGCTCAGTTCTTAAGAGCACATACAACTCTTGACCCAAGTTCCATTCTCAGCACCTATGTTGGGTGGTTCACAATCACTGCAATTGCTGCTCCATGGGGATCAGATTCCTCTGGCCTCTGAGGGCACTCATGGGAACACACATATGAGTACACACACAGTAAATTAATCAATTAGTTAATTACTTTAAGCCAGATGTGGTGCTGAATGCTTGTGATTCCATCACACAGGAGGCTATGGCAGGAGAATTGCTGTCAGTTCAAGGCTAGCCTGGGCTACATAGTGAGACTCTGTCATTACTTCCTCTCCGCGTCTCCCCCCACATAAAGAGAATTATTTTAAATGAGAAAATAAATTTTGTGTGTTTAAGCCANCACTGTGTCTGGGTTGTTTTGTTTTATTGTTGTTTATTGTTATTTGGGGGAGTTGTTTTTGTTTTTGTTTTTTATTTTTATTTATGTTTTGTTTTTTAAGACAGGGTTTCTCTGTGTAGCCCTGGCTGTCCTGGAACTCACTCTGTAGACCAGGTTGGCCTCGAACTCACAGAGATCAACCTGCCTCTGCCTCCCAAGTGCTGGGATTAAAGGTGTGTGCCACCACCACTAGGGTTCTATTATGTCTGTTTTATGGTTTTCTTCCCTGTGTTTTATTACTGTTAGTGGTGATAGTTGTTTTTGTTTGTCACAAAAGGCAATTCTTCACTGAACACTTACCTTCAGACAGGCTAGAGGTTCTATCTTGGTTTGGTTTTTTTTTTCTTTTTTTCACAGATGAAGCCACTGAGATCTCAAGTGGTAAGATGATCTACACAATATTAAGTTTGTGGAGAACAGGTCTTGGCTCCTGGCCCAACTTTTTTCCCTTTGAAAACTGACTCTTGGATTCTAAATGGAGAGAGATTAAATATAACAACNAATTATAAATGTATCCTTATTTAGTGAGANTAATAAGTAAGAATGTGTGCTATCATATACATAGTATACAATTAGTAGGAAAGAAAAGTATCAAATTAGCAAGGCTTGGTAGTGCACACCTTTAATCCCAGCACTGGAGCAGAGGCAGGAGGATCTCTGGGAGTTTGGGGCTAACCTGGTCTACGTAGAGTTCCAGGATAGCCAGGGCTATGAAGAGAGATCCTGTCTCAANAAATGAAAAAAAGAAAGAAAGAAAGANAGAGAGATTGGAGGAGGGAGGGAAGAGGGAGNAAGAAAGGAAGGGAGGCAGGGAGGAAGGAAAAAAAGAAAGAGTGGTATCACATTTTTATGACCTGTCGGTTTACTGGTAAAACAAACAATCAAAGACCAGAACAAACAGATCTTATTTACAATGCCTAAGTTGCACCACACTGGACAGAACTCAGGGTAAGAGCATTTGTTTTTCTCAGCAAAGACAGACATTGACATACAGGGTGGTGGTTTGAATGAGAATGGCTACCATAGGTTCCTATATTTAAATACTTTGGGAGTGGTACATTTGAAAGGATTAGGAGGTATGGCCTTGTTGGTGGAAGTGTGTCACTGGGGGTGGGCTTTGAGGTTTCAAAAACCCAAGCNAGGCCCAGTGGCTGTCTCTTGCTGTTGCCTGTGGATCCAGATGTAGAACCCTCAGCTCCTTCTCCAGCACCATGTCTACCTGCACACCACCATGCTCCCTGTCATGATGATAATGAACTAAACCTCTGGAACTGTAAGCCAGCCCCATTTAAGAGACCCATGGTCATGGTGTCTCTTCACAGAAATAGAACACTGACTAAGACAAAGGGTAACTTTTTCTTTTTTTCTTTGTTTTTTTTAAACATATGTGTTTTTATTCTATGTGTATGTGTGAGTTCCTGAGTGTAAGTATGCATGTGCACCACTTGCATGCCTGGTGGTCGTGGAGACCAGAATTGGAGTTATAGGTGTTTGGGAGCCACTAGGAGGACAAAACCCAGGTTCCCTGCAAGAGAATGGGTACTCTTCATCTCAAGCCATCTCTCCAGCCCCAAGTATAACTTGTTCTGTTAAGTCCCTAGCTGGAAAGCCGGGTATGGTGCTACACACCTGTTGATCCAGCATGAGGGAGGAATCAGGAGGATCAGGGCTGTCTTTGGCAATGTAGCGAGTCTGAGGCCAGTCTGGGCAAAATTAGATTGTCTCAAAAAAAAATTAAAGAATTAACAAATTCTTTTTTGGTTTTTTACTTCTACTGATTCTTTGAGATTTTCACATAATACATCCTGTTCCCATTCATCTCCCCCAAACCCCAAATCTGCCCTCCACCCTTGCAACCTCATCCCCCAAAACAAGATTTAAAAGAAAAACCAAACAGCCAAACAAAACAAACCAAAGGAAAACAAGAAAGGGGGGGGGATGGGGAGGAGAAGAATTTCATCATGGAAGAATTAANAAATTCTTAACTTAAGTATTTCTGTATACTTACCACTACCTTAAAACAATTAAGTTGGAGACGGTAAGATGGCTNAGTGAGTAAAGGCACTTGCCACCAAGCTTGACACACCTGAGACCCAGAACCCAAATGGTAGAAGAAGAGAACTGACTTCTGAAAGTTGTCCGCTGCCCTTCCACATGCATGCCATGGCGCACACATACAAAAACAAATATTAAAAATATTTTAACTAGGGCTGGAGAGGTAGCTCAGAGGTTAAGAGCACTGACTGTTCTTCCAGAGGTCCTGAGTTCAATTCCCAGCAACCACATGGTGGCTCACAACCATCTGTAATGAGATCTGGCGCCCTCTTCTGTATACATAATAAATAAACCTTAAAAAAAATATTTTAACCAACTTGATCCCAGTTTGTCACAGATGTGTTATTGTTATATTATTATATTATTATTATATTTTATGNGTATGTGCCTATTTATCTATATGTGTACCATGTGCATGCAGGTGCCTGTGAAGCCAGAAGATTGTGTCAGAGCCTCTGAAATGGACATTTCAGGAAGTTGTGAGCAGCCTGATGTGGGTGCTGGGAACTGAACCCAGATCCTCTGCAAGAGCAGCAAGTGCACTTAACCACTGGGCCATCTCTCCCTGCCACAGAGGTGAAAACCTGTGTATTTCAAAGCCTTTTCTGGAACCCCACTACATAAGAAAAGACACACATGTTTAAACTCAATGCTGAACAGAAGTCTTCCTATGTAGTCTGCAAAGAAAATAAGCAAATCAAGCCTCTTCAAATTTTAGTAACAGATGTCTTTTTAGGTGGTGTATTAAATGTAAGACCATCTATGCAGAGGAGCGAGAGTATGCAGGTTATATTTACATGACTTCAATACAGCATAGGAAAAACAAGCAAAGGAGCGGCACATTGAAAGCCTCATTCACCCATGTGCCAGCTACTTTCACTTTTCCTCCCTCCCCCGTGCTAGAAATTGGGTGGATGCTAAGCAAGAGCTCCATCACCGAGCCGTATCCCTAGTCTGTGACTTGATTTTCTGAATCTTGATTTTCCTAACCATAAAACTGAATTAAGCTGGACATAATGGCTACTACCTGTAACCCCAGCATTCAGGAGGGTAAGGCAGGAGAACTGCCTTAAGTTTGAAGCCAACCTGGGCTACATAGTGAGTTCCAGGACCGCCTGGGCTACATGAAACTTGCCTTAAAAAATTAAATTGTATTAATAAAATATAAATTATCTTCAACACATTTGAATTTTTTTAATTTTTATTCATGTATGTGTGAATGTGTGTGTGTGTGTGTGTGTGATGTGTGTGTGCCTGGAGAGGCCAGAAAAGGGTGTCAGATCTCCTGGACTGGAGTTACAAGTGGCTGTGAGCTGCTGGACATGGGCACTGGGAACTCAATACAATCCTCTGGAAAAGTAAGCATTCTCAACTGCTGAGCCAGCTATCCAGCCCACATAATATCATTTTTAGGAATTCTTTTTTATTTTTACTTATTTATGTATTTACTTCATGTATGTGGACATGAGCTCCATGACATTCAAATAGAAGTCATAGGACAACCTGAAGAAGCTGGCTCTCTTCTTCCATCTTGACATGGTTATGGGGATTGAACTCAGATCATCAGGCTTGGCAGCAAACACCTTTACCCTCAGACACATCTTCCCAAACCTTCAATATATTTAAAAAACTGGCACTTGATCCTTCCAGCTCCCAAATATTCAAAGAAATATTTTGCAGGCACCAACCACTAAAAGGGTCCTTAGANAGTAGGACACAATTTTAACATACATTATTCTACCATTTGGCTGCAGAGACACACAAAACATATCCTAAANCAAGGACACTAGAATTAATGCCCACAATTAATGACTACTGATTTGAAAAGTGTCCTAACTGCCTTCTTGTGATTTCATTTCAATTTGTATTTAGTGAACACAAACCAACTTGGCAAACAGCATACTGAAAATTGGGCTTGGTGTACACATCTGTAATCTGAGCACTCAGGAGACTGAGACTGAAGGATTTTGGTAAGACCCAGCCAGGCCAATCTGGGCTACATATGGGGTCTGGGTCTATTCTATCTTAAACAAACAAACAAACAAAAAATATATTGAAAGAATATACAAATTGTGTGAGTGGTTGGAGAGACGGCGGTTGGGGAAATAGAGGCTAAGGAGATGGCTGTCAGTAAACTGTATGCCACGTAAGCATAGGACCTGAGCTGGATTCCAAGCGCCCACACAAAAAGTCAGTCAAGCTGCATGCCTATAATCTCATCACTAGGGAGGAAGAGACAGGAGGATCCCTGGGGCTCCTTGGCCAGCTAGTCTGGCCAAATAAGTGAGCTCCAGGTCTCAAAACATAAGGTGGAAAGTGACAGAGGAACTGAAGCGGATCTCTGGCCTACACACACACACTGCATGAAATGAACAGTAAGCACCTTGAGAGCACAGAGAAAAGTAAACACAGCAGGGGCTCCACCATGGGGCCGTGGGTAAAATCAGAAGGACAGCATCTGGAAACCCACAAGGAGGCAGAAAAGAACTTTTAAAATTTATTAATGGATGTTTGTGTCTTCCTTCTACCATACAGGTCACAGGGATCACTCAGAAGGACATCAGACTTGCTTGCAAGAGACGTTATCCACTGAGCCATCTAGATGGCTCTCAGAAACAAATTCTTGACCCACACCAGACAAATCAGATGTTGGAGAGTTTCTGTGTTCACTTAATAACTAGAGTGATACTACCTGAGATTTCATTTGTAATTCTAAATTTCCATGATTTTAATATTCTACACTATCAATTGTGTTAACCAAGGAANGTGTGTTGGAACATTCATTCATTATTTGTTGAATTTGCTTGAGTTTTATAAAACTGTAACACAGTCTAAATGAGGAAAACTCCTGATGCAATTTCTAAGAAGGAAAGATAAAATAATCTGCGTATTGTTAGAGTCCAGTTACTTAACAAAAACAGCCAGGGAAGACTTTAAGAAGCAATTTAAATAGCCAAAGGTTATCTGGTCCAAATGCCTGATATAAAATCCTGTCAGCTCTTGAGTTTAGGGCAATCATCTCAACACTTTAAGCTTTCTTTTTAGGGAAACCCCACAATCAAACATAACTCACTATAACAAATATTTTCATTTAAGCCGTGTGGTGTGTGTGTGTGTTTGTGTGTGGTGTGTGTGACTGCTGCCCATGCTAGCTAGTATCAATTTCCTAAGCTCAGTGCTCAAAAGATCCTCCTGCCTCAGGCTCCCCTAAGAGCTGGGATTATGTGAGTCACAGTTTCCTGTCTTTTGTTAAATTCAGGGTGTTTTTTTTTGGGGGGGGTAGTATTTATATTATTCATCCACAGATTTAACAGAGCCTTAAATAAGAAACTTAGATAATAGTCCTCAGCATTCAATTTGTGTAAAAGGTATAAATCATCAGAACCAGGGTTCCTGTTCATTTTCGTTCTCTCCCCCTCCACCCCTTTCTGATTTTGCAAAGTAATTGCCATGTAAGACTGCTGCCTGCATCAACCACAATAACCACAGCAGCCCACCGAGTTAACATTCAGCAGGTGCAACAAGAAAGTAACATCTTCCTCTTTCCCTAAATCGAAAGGGCTCCTCTTTCGCCTAATTTGTCACTTTGGGGCAAACGATACTACAGCTGGCACGAACTTTCTCCTTAGTGGCAGAAGATGTTGGCTTCACATACCCCAGGGAAGCGCTGTGCTCCTGGGCCTAGCTTTGCTCCGCGCCGCTNGTGGCACTGAGCATCTACACGGAATTGATAGGTCCAGAGTCCTCACCAGTGGGCATCCCCTTCTCCTACGGACCCCGCCCAAGTCTGGGTCCAGCACCTATACCACCTGCTCGTGCCATCGACCCGAAAAAAGCTCAGGTGTCCCGCAGCAAGAGGAGCGGTGGAGAGGACCCGGCGCCTGGGGCTACAGCTAGGAGACCCTCCCCAGCCCTGCCCGCCCACAACTCGGCCCTCTAAGCCCACAGCCAAGGCAGGGCAAGCAAGGACCTGCGTCCTCTCTCCTGGGAGCCACCCAGCCTCCCCGAGGTCGGGATTTGCACTCAGCTCCGCACCACTGACCTTCTCTGCAGGGTCTCCGCGAGCGAGGCTAAGCCGAATGATGCCTGCCGCGCGCACGCCGGTCTTTCCCAGCCCACGGCCCTCCGCTGCTGTGCTCTATTCCACAGCCTACTGCGCGCCCGCCTCCTGGTTGCCATGGTGACTGCCTCCGCCCCCCGACAGCCGTAATTGGTCCGGCTCCGGATCGCCGAGGACGCCTATTGGTGAGTTGGTCCAGAGAAGCGCCTACGCGAAGGAGCTTCGGGAAGACCTAGCCAAGAGGGACGTGGCGCTCTCCGACGCCGACGAGGAGGCCGCGCCTCTTCCTTCGATGACTGTCCTGGACTAGCTTGTGGAGCAGGACTTAGGCGGTGAGGTGCCGCCCGGGGATCTCCCACAAAATCTTAGGGATAGCCAGGCTCTTGGTCCCAGGCCTGTGCCTGCAGCGCCCAGAGTGGTGAAGAAAAAAGTGGCAGGCCTCTTGCGGGTCCAGAGCCTCTTTCTTGGAGGGACTTGNAACGGTATTTAACTGTACTCTACCCTCGTTATCTCGGGCCTTGAGTAACTGTGGTTTAATTGCATCCACCTCATTCTTATCTTACGCACATCTTCAGATACAGCNTCCTCTACTCTCTGCCCCATGGAGCGGAGACATCTTCATCTCATTTTAACCATGGGGTTCTTAGATGTATGGGGTTGGAGGGTTAGAAAAGCCTTTAGAGCCTTGGGGCTGGTTTTGACGCTTGAGTGCCAGTTACTCACACCTTACTGATCTTTAACTTTTT
>LZPO01116839.1:140428-163970 GCA_001675575.1 Neotoma lepida | reverse complement strand
TGAAGTTCACCAGTGTCTAGGTGATTTGGTGTTTTTCCTGTGTAAGAAAGAAAATTCATAGACATTGGTTAATTCAAGATAGTATGATCAAGAGAGGCAGTTTACTGAGGCATGGTGGTACACACCAAGGATCCAGCACTCCTGAGGCCAGCCTACATTATGTAACAAGCACCATGCTGGCCAGGGATACACAACAAGACTGTCTCAAAAACAACAACCAGCATGCTGGGAGTAGAGTACTTACCTAGTGTGTGTGAGGCCAAGTTCAATCCCTGCCCCATAAAAACAAAAAAAGTAGCAGCTAGAATATAGACCTAGGTCTCTGGCATATTTCCTGTCCTTGAAACGAAAGACAAAGTCCCATCTGTGAGGCTAGGAAAGTCCACCTACAAGGCTGAGTGGCCTTGAGAATTCCTAGTGGAGAGTGACAACCCCTCCTGAGATGCCATTCCAGTATGTTTGTCTCTCTAACTCTGCCAGGCTACTCCTCTGCCTCAGACCTGCCATACTCACAGTACCAGTGGGAGAAGGCCCTCAGTGCAGAACTCTGTCTTGCTAATCACACAGATGAACCAGGCACAGCTTCTGCCCTCAGGCCACTCACCTACCACAAAGGTACTGTGTGATCTTGACACCATTCACTTTCACCGTGCATGAGAGCTTGGCCCCCTTTCATGTGGTTCTGCAGCCTCCTTAGAAAGAAGCCTCTGACCACAATAAGTTAGATCAAGCCACCCAGAAAAATGACTGTTTCCTTAAAGGAAGTTAATCTGTGCCCAAGATCTTCTGTGGGTTTCTCCTGATTTGTTTTCATATTTAGAGTAGGGAAATTATCTCTGAAAAGAACGTGAACCTGCATGACGCTATGCAAAGTGTCTCCAGCTAGAATCTAGCCAGACATCTTAGCACTTAGTCCCCAGGCTGCTGCTCTGACACCAGGCGTGGGTGGGTGGTTGCTTCTCGTCTCTGGGTCTTGACTCATTTTCTGACAATCACAATCAAAAGTGGCACTTCGTGGCATCAACAGAACATCAAGGCTATAAGCCAGGAAGCCCAGTCCCTGTTTTTGCAAAAGAGGAAACTGAGCTGAGTATAGATAAAGTCATGTACCAAGGTCAGGCTTCTAGCTGAGATTAAAGTGGATCAGAGTGGACGTGTTTTGGAGAATTAAGCCAGGCTCCAAGCTCTGGCGTGCCTGTGGGGTGTGTTAGTAAATAACAATGTGCTTTGCCTAATACATGCTGTTCTTCCTTTATTCAGACAGTTCCCTTTGAAGAAAATAAAGTCCTTCCTTCAGTTGTGATTTGCCTTGAGAGAGTACAAGCTTTTATCTGAAGTGGCTGGTTGACATAACTAAATCCCCACAGCTTTCAAGTATTGTTTATAGGAAACAAANCGAGTAAAACTTTCTAAAAGATGAAAATTAGCTAATTTTACAATTCAGCAAGATGCTTAGCATGAAGCAGGATTAAATTGCCTTGTTTTTAACTTAAGAATTATAACAGAGCCAGGTGTGGTGGTACATGTCAGGAATCCCAGAAATTGGGAGTCAGAAGCAAGAGGATCAGGAGTTCAAAGTCAATCTTGGGTACATGGAGAGTTTGAGGCCAGTCCTGAGCTATGTAAGACCCTGCCTCAAAAACAAACTTCTTCTAAAAGAAAAATATATAAAGAAGGGGCTGGAGAGATGGCTTAGCAGTTAAGAACACATACTACTGCAGAGGACCTGATGTTGGGCTCCCAGCACCCATGTTGGGCAGCTCCCAACCACCTGTAACTCCAAGGGAATTCAATGTGTCTCTACTTATGTACACAAAACCACGCACAGACACACATGATTCAAAATCAGAAAAAAAATGTAAAAAAATAATTATAACATGATTTTCCTTGTGAGGAAATGTGTAAGTGCAGATCTTCAAAATTTGAAGTTTTCCTAAATAATCAATAATTTACAAGAATACCACCATTTGTCTAAAGATTATAGGTGAATTTTAATTTTGTCAGTGATTAAATTTAAATTTATTTCTCTCATTTTTCAGATAAGCCAGTAGGTTTTTTTTTTAGAAATTAATTCCTCTCTAAAGCACAGGGGCTGAGGCTATAGTTCAATGGAGAACTGTGTGTTTATTATATCCAAGGCCCCCTGGTTTCAATCCCCAGACTAATCTAAAACAAGAGAGAAAAAACTCATTACTGAGCCCTTACTTCAAGTTGGTGAAGGCTTGTAAAGCCTGGTATGGGGTGGGTATCTGTAATCTTGGTATTTGAGAGATAAAGACAGGAAGATTCCCCTTCTGCAAGTTCCAGACTGGCATGGTTTATATAGTGAGTTCCAGGCAAGCTAACATGGCAAGGCCCTATCTCTAAATAAAGTTGATAAGAGGTTCCTAATGCAAATTTAGCTTTCCATCTAATAGAAGTGGTGACCGTGACAGGTGCCAGTTCAGGGTCTCCTAAACCCTTTCTTGATTTGGAGGTCTGGGGAAAATGGGGTTGCATTTAAGAGAGGGTCTCATATATCCAAGCTGGCCTCAAACTCAGTATGTAGCTGAGGATAGCCTTGGACTCATGATCCTCTTGATCTACCTCCCAAGTGCTAAGGTCACAGGTGTACACCACCTCTGTAGCTGGTCCCAGACCTTATCTTTCTAAACCAAATAAGCAGAATTCTACTCATTCCAAAGCAATCACCACCATTCCTAGGCACTGTTCCCATTCCCTTAGCTCCTGACCAGACTTTCCAACCAGTTTCCACTCAACTGCCCCTTTGCCTTTATGCCCTTCTTTCTCCCAGGACCATGCTCAAACATCTACCCACTCCCCCATCCCCACCCCTGCTTCCCTCTACCTTGGGCAGGATTTCTGGCTTAAGCAGCAGTAGCCAGTGCCTCTGCTTAATTAGCCTTGAACTAGAGAAAGGCAAACTGAGACAGACATCATTAGCCTCTCCTGGCCTTGGTCTAGATATAAAAGACAAAGGAAGCAAATCCCTGGATATAGAGTGCTTGGAGAGCTAGCTAGGGTCTCAGCTGGAAACTTAGAACAGTAAACACTGATAAATTCCTATTGAGAGCAGATGTATCACACGTAGAAGTGGCAGTTGCCTATACTTTTTGCACTTCCANTTGTGATCTCAGGAGCAATGGCATTGGTGTCACACAGGCAGAGTTAGAAAGTCAAGTCACCCACCTCAGACCTAATAAATCTAAGTCTTCATGAATTTTTTTTAAAATCTGTTTAAAGTTGTTTGTTTGAGAAACAGTTTTACTCTGTAGCTCAGGCTGGCCTTAAACTCATGGTATAGAGCCAGGTGGTGGTAGCACACACCTTTCATCCCAGCACTCGGGAGGCAGAGGCAGGTGAATCTCTGTGAGTTCAAGGCCAGCCTGGTCTACAAAGCGAGTTCCAGGACAGGCTCCAAAAGCTACACAGAGAAACCTTGTCTCAAACTTAAAAAAAAAAAAAAAAAAAAAAAAAAAAAAAAAACCCTCATGGTATAGACCAGCCTGGCCATGAACTCACAGTAATCCTTCTGCCTCAGGCTCCCAAGTGTTGGGATTGCAGGCATGTACTATCATGCCTGGCATAAGCCTACATTTTTATTACATTCATTTATTTATTTCATGTGCATGTGAGCACACTCTCACCACAGCGTGCATGTCCAGGTCAAAGGACAACTTTTAGGAGTTGATTCTCTCCTTCCACCAAGAGAATCCTGGGATCAAACTCAGGTCATCAGGCGTGGTGGCAAGCATCTTTTGAGACCCACTGAGCTGTCTCAAAAGCCTAAATCTACATTTTAACACCCTACCCCCAGGAATCCTGGACATGCATTCTATATTGTCGCTAGGACTGTCACAGCAACATACCACAGACTCAGTTGTCAGGTCCAACTTCCAGCAGTTAGACAAAAGCCAGCATTCCTCAGGAATCTGTAAAGCTGGTTCCCCTGCCTGCATGGGACCGAACTAACTCCCTGTGGGGGGATACCTTGCTCAGCCTCGATACAGGGGGGAGGGGCTTGGTCCTGCCTCAACTTGATATGCCAGATTTTGTTGACTCCCCTGGGAGGCCTTACCCTCTCTGAGGAGTGGATGGTGGATGGGGGAAAGGTGAGGGGTGAGCAGGAGGAGGGGAGGAAGGGGGAACTGTGATTGGTATGTAAAATGGAAAAAAAAAGTTTTTTATAAATTTATTTATTATGTATACAGTGTTCTGCCTGCGTGTAAGGAAAAGAAAAGCCAGTTCCCCTCTACCACAGGAGCTAGTTCTCTCCTCACTGGCAGAGGGACAAATGGCTATCCTTGGTGCCTATTAGCATACCAAAGTGCATGCTGACCTCCCAGCTCCCCCAGCTGGCCTCTGGGCTCCCTCAGTATCACAAGTACCTGTCACACATTTCAGAGTCCATTTGGGCATCTTGGCTCTTCTCACCCCACCCCTGCCCTAAACCCCAGCTCACAGGCTTCCCTCCCCTCAGCTTCTCATTGTCCTTATCGCCCTGCTGTTTCATCTATGCTCTCTCTCTCTTGCTTCTCTCTCTTGGTTGTCTCTTTCTCTTCCTCCCTGGCTTTCCCTGCCCCACGCCCTCATGGCCAAGTTCAATCTAATGGCCATGTTCAGGCTACTACTTTCTGTCTCTGCTCTGGACTCTTCCAGATGCCTCTGTCAGTTCTCTCCTCCATCCCTACAATAAAAACCTTCCTCTTAACCATACCTTGGAGTGGTCACGTCACCAATGACCTGACCAAGGGGAATTTTCTGGTAGGGGCTTTGGAGGCTGAAAAACCAAAGCTCACAGTGGGCAGGTTCCAGCCTCTCCTGAGGCTTCCCTCTGTACTTGGCAGATGGCTTTCTCTTCTCTGTGTCTCATGTAGGTCTAAGCCCCTTTTCTTAGAAGGTCATCAGCCAGATNGGGTGAGCGGCTGCTAACAGCCTCATTTTATCCTAATCACATCCTTGAAGTCCTTATTTCCAAATACAGGTACCTGAGGAACGGCTTCAGCATGTGAACTTTGAGGATGCTCCAGCACTCTGTCCACAACCACTAAGCTAAGTCTGGCTTGATCTGTCAAAAGGGCCCATAGTAACCAGAGCCAGGGAGACAGGCTCAGTCTTTCCAAAATGCACAAGGGCTGAGGAGATGGCTTAGTTGATAGAGTGCTTGTGTTGCAAGTGTGAGGACCTGAGTTCAACCCCTATCACCTACTTAAAATACATTAGCCAGGTGTGGCGGTGCACACNCTTAATTCCAGCACTTTGCAGACAGAAGCAGGTAGAGCTCTGTAAGTTGGAGGCCAGCCTAGTCTACATAGTAAGTTCCAGGCCAGACAGGGTTACATAGTAAGACCCTGTCTCAAGAAGTAAAGTCAAATAAATAAAAATTAAAAGCCAGTCATGATAGCATGGATTTTTTTTAAGATAAAGTATAATTACATATTTCCTCCTTCTCTTTCCTCCTTTCAACCCTTTCTATGTACCCCACACACACTTGCTTTCTCACAAATGTATGGCCTCTGTGTCTTTAATTACTGATGTGTGTATGTGTGTGTGGTAATAATGTTATCTGTANGTATTATTTCAGGGCTGACTACTTGGTATTAGATAACCAACTGTGGTGCTTTTCCCAGGGGAAGACTGTTTTCTCCCACTCTCAACGTTGCCTGTAGTTCTTTGTCTAGGGTTAAGGTTCTGTGATGCCTGTAGTTCTTTGTCTAGGGTTAAGGTTCTGTGATACCCAACTCCTTCCGTGTCAGCATGTCTTTGGTGTCCTTGTTCTGGTCTCCTTTCAGCAGCCATGTTGATGAGACTTCATGGATGTAGCTTCTCTGACATTTCTAGAAGACACAGTCTCACAGCAAACTTCCTATTACTCTGGTTCTAACAATCTTCCTACCCTCCTCTTCCATACTTGAGCCAACACAGGTACAGGAGCTGTGTTGTAGATGTGATCAGTTGGGACTGGACACCCATGATCTCTTGTTCTCTGCANTTTGATCAGTTAGAGTTTTCTATAATGGTCTCTATCTGTTACAAAGAGAATTTTCTTGATGAGGGGTGAGAACTACTCTTAACTGTGGCTATTAGGACAAAGATTTAGAGTGTAGTTAGGACATATACTGGTTTATAAAGAGCTGGCTATAGATTCTCATCTAAGACCCGTGNCTTCACTACCTCTGGGTTGTTGGCTAGGTTTCTAGTACCCAGCATGGTTTCCCTCTTCTTGAGTTGCTCTTAAGTTCAATTAGAGAGTTGTTGGTTACTGCCAAGGTATGAGTGCCACTCATGNACCCTTGGTGATATTGTGCCAGGGGGTGTGCATTTTTTTATCCCAATTACTGTAGAGGCAGAGACAGGCAGACCCTAGAGGCTTGCTGGCCAGTCAGCCTTGCCTAAACAGCAGGCACTAGGCCAATTAGACAATTTTGTCTCAAAAAAAAAAAAAGTGTCTAAGGAACAATACCAGAGTTTGTCAAGCAAACACACAGGTACATAGACAAGTGCTCATCCAGTCAGACAGGAAGCTGTCACTGTCACAGGGGTTGTTACACCCTGGAAGGCAGATGCCTCTGTTTCTCTGTCACCTTTCTTACCTGGAAGGCCGGCTTTTCCTCAGGGTACCAAGTGTACCTGGAATGTTTCCCCACTCCTAAATGACCTNGTTTGCCCCTAGAGACTTAATGGAAGCTTTTGAAGTATCTCCAACTCTTCAACCTCTTCTTCTGAAGAGCAGTCATTTCTCCTGTTTTCCTGAGGCTGAGAACTACTAACTCCCAAATAATAGCTTATAACACAGGCCAGCCCCGTGATCTTATTCAATCCTCATAATACACCATAGACACATAATCCCTACTTTACAAATGAGAAAATAGAGCTGTTGTTTAATATAGAATATTTGGGAATAGGAGGTCTGAATTTGAGCTGGCTCAAAAGCCTGTCATGTTAGTTCCAGCAATATACAAATGATCTCCTTGGCTTTTTCCTCAGGCAAGCTCCAAAGCTGCCTTTCCCACTGTTGTCTATGAACACAGGACTGACTTGTGTTCCTTCTCCTGTGTGTAGTTCATAGATCACTTGTCAACCTCATCAGTATGATTGCTGTAAAATTTTCACTATCATCAATTAACTAACGTTGAAAGCTCTACCGGTAATGGGTGATTTAATCTTAACTCCCCACAAGCAATTTCTGCCCTCATATTCTTCCTATAAATTACTAGGACTAAGCAGAGTGTGGTGGCACTTGAGAGGTAGAAACAGGAGAATAAGAAGGTTAGGTCATCCTTGGTCACATAGTGAGTTTGAGGCTAGCTTTAACTGCATAAAATGAGATCCTGTCTCAAAAATGGGGTGGTGTTACATCATAACGAAAGAATTTTTGAAAGAGGGAGTGTGGTTAGTATTGTCAACTTTACAATGGTTAGAATGCCCTGGGAGATGGGCCTCTGGGCTTTTGTGGGGATTCTCATGATTATGTTAATTGAGCTGAGAAGACCTGGCCACTGTGGNCTAATGCCATTCCCTGGGCAGGGGATCCTGGATTGTACAAGTGGAGACAGGGAGCTAAGCCTTAGCATACGTGAACTCTCGTGACTGGATACAATGNGATCAGCTGCTCCTGATATCCTGGCTTCCCTCTATGACTGACTGTAACCTGGGACTTTAAACAAAAGAAACTAAGAGAAAAGAAACACTTGTCACTAGAAAGCAGCCACAGGGTAGTCCCTTGAGATTTCTCACGCAAGGGGAAGTGAAAAGAGAGAAAGCAGCTGCCCTGCAGGAAGCGCTCTTTTAATGAATTCGCTGTGTCAGACTCCAGTCCTATGGGAGCAACAGAGCTGTGGGACTTCCCCTGGTCGTTTTAAGTTTTAACATGAGATTATCAGCTTTAACACTCTTGTAACCACCTCTGACCCACCCAGGCTCCCAACACTGTATAAGAAATATCCCAGCAAGGGGTTGGCAAGCTGGCTCACCTGGTAGTGGGAGGACNACATGGTGGGAGGGGAGAACTGACATCCACATGTTAATCCCACCTGCAAGAATAAGACCACTCCCACAATTGTTAAGCCAAATTTGAAGCAAGCTTTATTGCTTCAATATTGGCCAGAAAGATGGACCAGGGCCAGGTCCATACCCAGGATTCCCAGAGAATGACCCCAAATTACATTAGCCAGAGGCTTATAAAGGCAAAACCTACAAGGTTACATACTTCCTACCTTTGTCCAATCAGGGGCAAGCACACATCCCGACGTACTTCCTGTCTCCGTACCTCCTGCCTACATGTGATAAGCACATCCCATGCAGTTGAGGCAACCAGCTTTGTTTACTGAAGTGAGAACACATGGCTTGTTATCCCTTAAGAACAACAGCTGTCTCAGCATTCCAGAAAGTTATCTGTCTTTGGGCAAGTGGGGCTTCCAGGTTAAAGGCATTTTGTTTTATAGATCTCTTAAGCACAGTAATTAAAACTTAAAACATAACTTTAGCCTTCACACACACATGCACACTGTGGAGCATGCTGATACATACATACATGAATTCAAGTGCACAAACACACACACACACACTCAACCAATCAATAAGCAAAAATCAATACATTTTTAGAAGAAATCCTAGAGGGGAGATAGGACTCGAGTATGGGCTGTGAAAATGTTGCTTTTTGTACTGATGACTTTAAGAACTTAGAACGTGTGGGACTGACACTGCTGTCTCAAAGTTGGGTGNTTAGTTTGGTTGGTTGACTGGCTGGTTATACTTTAGCTTGGTTTGGTTTTGTTTTAGTTTTCTGAGACAGCATTTTCACNAAACCCAGGCTGCCTCAAACTCCTTTGGTACTTTACTATATAGCCAGGGATGACCCAGAACTTCTAATCTTCCTGCCTCCATCTCCAGAGTGCTGCCATTACAGGCATTGCCAACACATCCAATTTTATGTGGTGTTGGAGATTGAAGCCAGGGCACTCTGCATGCTAGGCAAGCACTCTACCAACTGAGCCACATCCCCTGGAAGTCAGTTTGAAGAAAGGAATGTGCTTAAGCCTCAGTTTCATGTTCTCTGAACTAACAGGAAGTTTAGAGTCGGTTCACTGAGCACTTCAAGCTCTTTCTTTCTTTGAGATCATGTTTTTTCAGTTTTTCTGTAGCTGTTTTCATGTTGAGCCTGCTGTCTACTGAGCCTTTCAGCAGTGATTGGAGGGCTGGTCTCCAGCAACAACTGGCCATCTGGGAGTGGGAAGGGCATCTTGGATTTGTGTCATTTCCTCCTTGGCAAATTTTGCTGTATCAGAGTGGAGACTGGGAGGAGATGTGTACTTATACACAGCTTTATGTAGCATTTCTGCCCTGCACGTCCAGTAGATCTAAATAACCTCAAGAATACAAATATCTAGATGCAGTGGCTCTGGCCTGTAATCCTAGCACCCAGGATGCTGAGGCAGGAAGACTGATGTAAGTTTAAGGATAGCCTGAGCTATCTAGTGAGTTCCAGGCCAATCTGGGCTACAGAGTGAGACCCTATCTCAAAACACAAACAAACTTAGCGATAATAATAAATTTAACAAAATAATTAAGAAATGATATCTTTGTTCTTAATGTTACACATTTTAAATTCTTACCAGTTAGTTTGTAACACTGGAGTTGATTAGCAGTGGAGTGACAAGTTTCTGAAAGTTAGGTAGTCAGCACTTATGAATAGATGAAAACCATTTCCAGCATTAATGCCGAAAACCACAGTGTTAACATTCAGACCCACTTCTTGGAATCCTGGCCAATAAGCAGATAAAGCATCCTGACATCATCCTATGTTCCCAGTCCCTTTAAGAAAGGACTCCTCCCCCTTCTCTCTCTTTCCCCTCACCACAAAATAGTGCGCACCTTCCCCATCCCCCCTCTCCCCCTCTCTCCCTATCTCTCTCTCTTCCCTCTCTCTTCCCCCGACCAAATAAAACTCTCCACTGCNTGTTGTCTTCATGGTGTCTCCTCTGTCTCTCATCCGCCATGGGGCACCTTGGCTCCACCTGCCAAGGCCTCTCTCTCTCTTGCCATATCATAACAAGTCCTGCTTGCTCTCTATTAGTTAAGCAACAGTGACAAGTAAGTGGTTACGGCCAGTGTATTTTGTCAGCTTTTCATTACTGTAACAAATAACTCCAACAATAAAGCAACTTTAAAGAAGAAAGGCTTATTTTGGTTTACATTTTGGAATTTTAGCTCATGATTATCCCTGTTGTATTGGAGCGCAGCCTGTAGCAAGGGCATTGGCAGAAGATGCAGTTCATCTCATGTCTAGGAATGAATGAGAGAAAGTGATAAGNGTCATAGAACCCCCTCAATATCATGCCCCTATGACCTACCCTCCCACTAGATGCACTTCCTAATGTTTGGTTGGAGCCTCTGGCTCACCCCTGCACAGTCCAAGAAGCCCCATTCTCTCTCTAGCTCTCTCTCTCTCACACACACACACACCTCTCTCTCTCCTCTCTCCCCGCCTCTCTCTCCAAACCATGCCTACCCAGAGATTCTCCAAACAAAGGAAAGGCCCCAAAAGCCCAGTTCTGCTTCTTAGTGGCTACTGCAGCTTCCTCCCCTGATGCTGCCAGATGGCCAAATCCCCACCTAAGCACTCAGCTTTTTGACTAGACTTGGGCACAAACCCAGCTTGTGGCAGACACATCATCACCCCTTGCCTACAATCTATAAAACTTTCCTTTCCTTTCAGGTGTGCGACTTCTCTATCTCTGAGACCAGTGAACTCACCNGGGAGTTGCTTTGCTCTCAATAAACCAGTTGCTATACTTTTTCAATTAGACTTGATCTGGCTTACCATGGCAGCNGAGGAACTTATTATTGGAGGCAGAAAACCTATTACCTAAAGACTCCATCACTGTCCAGTAGTGCCACAGGCCCAGGACCAGATCTTTAGCATATGACCTTTTAGGGGACATTCCATATTTAAACCAGAGCAGCCAGAAAAGCTTATTGGCCTAAAAATTAAGGATTGGTCAAAAATGATTTTGCTGTAGATTGCATTACATTAACAGCTTCCTAGATATCATTAACACAGAGAGATGTGCTGCTCAAACTCTGGTGTTGGGAATTTGTGAATACAGACATGGATGACTCTAGAAAAAGATCATTCCCGCTCAGATCTAACAAGCAAAGCACTCTGTAAACTATGCAGTCCATCTGAAACGATTCATACAGCTTGGAGAAAAGAACTGGAAATGGATCGTCATATGAAAAAATAAGACTGATCCTTAGAGACAATGACAAGACAAGCCACTAAAGATGATGAAGAAATGCTATGCAAAGTACACAAAGAACTATTTTTGGATTTTGTTTNGTTTTATTTTGGGTTAGGTTTTGTTGTTGTTTTGTTTGTGTGTGTGTGCGGTTTTTTTTTTTGCCACCCCCTCCCCTTTTGCCTCACAAGCACCTGGATTACGTGCCTGCATCACACACCCAGGCTTGATTTCTAAAGTCTGGAGTTCTTGGATAAATTACTTTTTCTCTAACCCCTTNCCCAAATCCCCCAACACAGCTCAAGTCCCAACTAAGTCCCATAGTAAAGTGTTTTAAACCAGGAGCTGTGGTGCAGGCCTGTAATCCCAGAGCCTGAGAGGTAAAGGCAGGAAGGTCAGGAATTCAAGGTCATCCTTAGCTCCACAGTGAGTTCAAACCAGCCTGGGCTACAAGATACCTTGTGTCAAAATCAAAACCCAACAACAGCAAAGNAGTTGTTTGTGAGCTGCCCTAATGTGTNTGTCTCCTCCACAGTAGCGAGGCCTTTGGCTGAAGGGCACTGACACGATGTGCAGCATATGATATCATTGCCCGCTCGCCCTGGCGTTTAAACATTAGGTTCTGCTCTGGCAAACCTGGATTCAAATCTCTCCTACCCAACCCACCTCAGGCCACTGGGGACAAGCTTATGGGTGACAAAGTCAAGCTAACTAGCACCTCCTCAGGATGAGGGAAATTTGACACATCAGGAGCCCTGGGACAACNCATTTGGGGAAAGGGTTGAATTCGGGTGTCACCGGGGGAAGCATAGTTTTGACAGATTCAAAATGAAAGAGGCCTACCTACAGATACACTAAAGGAGGTTGGGATGCANAGCAGACTGAGAGAACAGGTTCCTCAGACTGCAACGGTGAGGTGGATGTGGGGTGTTATATCCAGAACATATCTGGAAACTCTGAAACTGAAATCCAGGCAGCTTTTTTATTGCAAGTTGTCTTAGGACTTCCTGGGGAAAGTAGACTGTTTCCTTTGTTTGTTTGGTGGGTTGGGTTGATTGTCTGTTTTTTGAAACAGGGTCTCACATAGCCCAGGTTGGCCTCAGACTCAGGATCTAGTTGAGGA
Source organism: Neotoma lepida (assembly GCA_001675575.1). Classification (NCBI taxonomy): domain Eukaryota; kingdom Metazoa; phylum Chordata; class Mammalia; order Rodentia; family Cricetidae; genus Neotoma; species Neotoma lepida. The sequence continues at coordinate 151,607 of LZPO01116839.1, read as the reverse complement.
TGATCTTGAACCTCTTGCATCTAGCCTGAGTACTAGGAACGGAGGTGGGAACCACCATAGACGGATGTTTCCTTTGATACAATTTCAAACAAATTTTCTAACNTCTATGATTTGAAAAGAAGTTGTCTGAGAAAGGAAAAAGTCAGTAGTCATTGGAAGGAGCTTCCTTAGAACACTGCATGGCTGCATCACCCTTGAGAGAAGCATGAGCCCTTGCTGATGAGGCAGATTCTCTCTGTTCTCCCAGCTGAATGGACGACAGGACAGACTACTTTCTCACATCCTGTCTGTGCCTCTCACTGGATTTCCACATAAGCAGCTTGACCTTTTATACTTCAGCTACCTTAACTGTNCATAAGGGGTGCTAATACCTACTATATAGAATTATTGTAAGAACTGAANGAGAAATCATTTGTTAAGAGTCNAACATGGTACATAAATACCGTTGGGAACTGGCAAAAGCACCTTGTCCTAAGTACTGCCATTTTGACTTCAGACTCCATTTTACCTGTAGAATGAAACAAAGTTCAAGTTTCCAGGCCCTTTGGGGAGCTGGGGACTTTCCAATAGCTAACCAACCTCCTCCTTAAACAATAGAAATAGTCTTTTATGCATCTTTAGTTCTCTAAAAACATTATGGCTGTTCTTAACAATAGAAAGAACAAATGAATCTGATTGGTTGGATGAAAAGCTTACATTCTATGTCAGTTGCCAATAATGAAACACATAGGGAAAGCCCCTAATCTTTGAATCCTGATTGGTAGAAAAATATAACTCTAACTTGGCACAGATGTTTGTGGGTTTTTGTGTTTAAATACCTGCTGCAATGAACATCTGGGATGCAGTCAGCTCCCNAGTCTGCCTGTAGCACGTCTAAACCTGGGCATCTTTATGTCTTTTCAGCTTAAGTTCATGTAAGAGACTTTGTCTCTCCATTGGGAATGCAATATGGTTAAATCTGGCTGACTAGCAACCTGATCCTCCTTTCTTGCTAGAGGTGGAGACCTGCCTCCAAATGCAGCCCCACATTGCATCCTCTTTGTTAGTTATAAAAGTTTCCATCTCTAACTCTGAAGACAAATTAGGCTTTGAAAAACGTTCATAAACTTTGATTTCACAAAATTCTATCTGAAAGAAAGAATTGCAAATATGTAAAAAGTTTTATGACAAAACATTGATAAAAACATTTGTGTGTGTGTGTAGGGGCTGGAGCTAGCTCAGCAGTTAAAGCATAAACAGCTCCCCCAGAGAACCAGAGTTTGATTCCCAGGATTCATATCAGCAGGCTCACAAACGACTATGATTCCAGCTCTAGGAAATCTGACTCCTCTGGCCTCTGCAGGCACCTGTACTCATGTGCACACACCCACATACAAACACCACCCCCACACACACATATACACACACAGAGAGAGAGAGAGAGAGTGAAAAAGAGAGAGAGAGATTTATTAATTTAAAAACTAGCTGGGCATAGTGGTGCTTGCCTTTAATTCCAGCACTCAGGAGGCAGAGGCAGGCAGATCTCTCTAAGTCCAAGGCCAGCCTGATCTACAGATTGAGTTCCAAGACAGCCAAGGCTACATAGAGAGACCCTGTTTCAAAACAAACAAACAANCAAAAACTAATAAAATCTTAACCAAAACCAAAAACATTTTTTTTCAGGTGTGGTGGTTCAGACTTTTAATTCCAGAACTTGGGAGGCAGAAGCAGGTAGATCCTGTAAGTTAGTGGCTATCCTGATCTACACACTGAGTGTTAGGCCAGCCAGACTACACAATGAGACCCTGTCTCAAAAGAGAAAAAAATATTATTGCTTTTTTCAGATAGGGTCTCATACAGCAAGGCTGGCCTTAAATTCTCTATGTAGCTGACGATGACCTGACACTCCTGATTCTCCTGCCTCTCCCTCCCAAGTGCTAGAATGATAGGCATGCACCCATAGAAACATCCATGATGGAAAAGTTGTTAAGAAGCTTAAACTGCCATAGAGAAGGAGCTACCATTATGGCATTCTCCTGGATGGGCTATTACACAGTCATTTAAAGGCTGTTTCTGAAGAGCTTATAAGCCCCTAGAAAAACACAGAACAATGTTGTCAATGAGAGATAGAAAACCGGCTACACATGGTCATACAAGCATCCACAGACACAGAGACACAAGATGGGAAGGAAATAGATCAAAATGTTGACACTGCCTTTGGCTGTTGGAATGTGAGGGGGTTGAAATTGTCTTCCTTCATTCTCTCCACAGTTTTGTATTTTTCTGTATTTGTAGTGAGCATGCTGTATGCTTTCCTAATGACGTCTTTGTTTTTATTTTCCTATGGAACTCAGAACCCTANCTTTTGGCACTTTTATGGAAAGCAGCTGTGGCTGTTGGGGGATGAGAGTAAGACCAAACAAATGGAGGTTACACTTCGNCATTGGACAAACTCAGGTAGGACTTTTCCAAAGCTTACTATGTCACACAGTGTTCAAAAGTTACTAGAAGTCCCCAGTGAAGCACTCTCTAGCAGCCAGGCTGGTGGAGTTCCACACATTAACGCCAGCATGTGGGAGGTATGGGCAGGAGAATCAGAAATGTTAACTGTTCAAGGTCTGTTCAATATCAGTAACCATCAGAGAAACGCAAGCAAAAGCTACACCAAGGAGCTGGAGAGATGCCCAGTGCTAAGGAGCACNGGCTGCTCTTCCAGAAGATGAGTTCTTTTCTCAGCATCCAATGGCAGCTCACAACCGCCTGTGACTCCAGGTCCAGGGGATCCAATGCATCTGACCTCTGCAGGCATTCACACATCCACATGCACACACAAACATACACGCATATTCATAAATAAAAATAAAATAAATATTAAAAACAAAAAACTACATTGAGATTCTAAGCAGTTTGTAAGGTGTGGTGGCATTCACCTTTAATCCCAGCAGTCAAGGGGCAGAGGCAGGCAGATCTCTGTGAGTATAGCCAGTCTGATCTACAGAGGGAGTTCCAGGCCAGTTAGAGCTACACTGTGAGACCTTGGAGGGAGGGAGAAAGAAAGAGAGAGGGGGGAACGGAGGGATGGCGGGAGAGGAGAGATATCCTATCTTACTCCAGTCAGAATGCAGTCATCAAGAAAACAAATGACAATAAATGCTGGTGAGGATGGGATTGAAAGAGAACCCCTACNTACTGTTGGTGGGAGTGTAACCAGTCTAGCCACTGTGGAAATCAGTGTGGACATACCATACAGTCCGGCTGTGGTGTTCCTGGATATTTGCTATTGTTTCGTCCTTTGGAAAAGGGTCTTATATCATGTACCCCAGGCTACCCTCAAACTCATTTGTTAGACGAGCTTGTGCTACCATACCCAGATTTGGGGGTTATTTTGTTTTGTTTATTTTTGACAAAGTGTCGTGGGCTTAGTGGTACACATCTGCAATCCTAGAGCTTAAGAAACAGAGGCAGGAGAATCAAGAGTTCAAGGCCAGTTGGACATCATAAGACCCTATCTTTTTTTTTTTTTTCAGGAAGATGACTTGGCTTTTATTCTAATTTAGATGATGCCTGTGTCTTCTCCCCATTGGCTGGAGTCCAACCTCACAGTCTTCATGATTGGCTAATAAGACCCTATCTTAATTGAGCAAAGAAACAGGAAGACAGGGTCAGCCTGTCTGTCTGTCTCTCCATATCCCAGGCTAGCCTCAAACTCCTAGTTCTCCTGCCTCCACTTCCTGAATGCTGGGATTACAGGCCTGCATACTTGACTTGTTAATGTTTATTTANTTACAATTTAAATATTTGTAAATTAACAAAATAGTTGGAATTCAAACTGCTTATGGTGGTTTGATTGAGAATGCCCCNCGCCAACTCATATGATACTTGGTTCCCAGTTGGTGGGACTGTTTGGGAAGGATTAGGAGGTGTGGCTTTGTTGGAGGAGGTGTGTCACTGGGGGTGGACTTTGAGGTTTCAAAAGACTCGGTGCCATTCCCAGTTGTTCTCTACTCCCCCTTTGAGCTGTGAGCTCTCAGCTGTTCCTGCTGCTGTGCCTTTCCTCCACCATCATGGGCTGATGTAGCCTCTGAAACCATAATCCCAATTAGACTCTTTTTTTATAAACTGCCTTAGTCATGCTGTTTTGTTACAACAGCAAAGTAGCTAAGACATGCCTATGATTATATGTTCTTGTACATGGTACTCTTGTGCAGAATTTAATTATTCTTGGCTAAACACATCAGTGCGATTGCATGTTTTAAAGTATACAGAGATGATAGCATAGCCCAAGAGGAGGCTGTGTACTTTTCTTTTTAAGACTCATAACTGGGCCTGGAGTAGCAGGCCTGTAATCCTAGCTACTCAGGAGGACAGGCCAAAAACAGAAGTTCTGGGTCAATATATCCAGATCCTATCTCAAAATAAAAATGTTTTAAAACAACATAAAGATGCTGTGTTGGGGCTGGAGAGGTGGCTCAGAGGTTAAGAGCACTGACTGTTCTTCCAGAGGTCCTGAGTTCAATTCCCAGCAACCACATGGTGGCTCACAACCATCTGTTATGAGATCTGGCGCCCTCTTCTGTATACATAATTNAAAAAATCTTTNAAAAAAATGCTGTATTGTGGGGAGAGGGTGTGCTGAGGATATAGTTCAATGGTAGAGTACCTTCCAAGCACGCATGGGACTCTAGGGGCATATCCTAGAACCACACAAAAAGACTAAGTGATGAACACCTTTTATAATAACTTCGTATTTAAGATTCATTTNTTCATTTTTAATTATGTGAAGCAGATAAGGAGATATNTGCACATGGGTGCAGGTAACTGAAGAGGCCAGAAGAGGACGTAAGATCTGCTGGAGCTGCAGTTACAGGAAGTTGTGAGCTACCCAACCTGACTGCTGGAGATCAAACTCCATTCTCTATAAGAACAACAAGCACTGTAATCTGAGGCATCTCTCCAGCCCATTTACAACATCTTATCAGATTCAGAATATAAAAAGTGAGCTGGAGCTGATGATACTGATTCCTAGAAATCAAGTTATAAGAGCTGGAGAGCTGGCTCGGTTGGTAAAGTGTTTACAGTTCAAGTGTGAGGACCCGAGTTCTGATCCTTGGTGCACCTATTTAGTCCTGGTGTTCCTGTGGTAAGATGGAAAGAGAATCCCCAGGAGCTCTCAGGCTTATTATCCTGGCATACACAGTGATGAACAAAAGACTCTGTNAGACACAAAACCTGAGGTTGTCCTTTGATCTTCACATGAACACTTTGATATATGGGTACCTGAACTCACACACGTGAGCGTGCACATGCGCACACATGTGCACACACACACACACAGAGAGAGAGAGAGAGAGAGAGAGAGAGAGAGATTTAAAAAGAAAAAATCCTGTAGAATTAATGCCAAATTAATAAATGTATACATGTGGTATATGCTGTCCAAATGCTAACTGAGCAGAGACCTGGAATTACCTTTGAGCTCAAGAACAGAGCTTAAGAAGAAAGGGGGATTGAGTCAGAAAATCAGGGTCTTAGCACCCTTGAGGTACCGTGCCCCATGCCAGCTCTGCATGTGTTGTCTCCACTGAAGCGCTCNCCAGCCTGGAGAGCTGTGGTGTGTTCTTTATATATAACATGCCGAATTGCAAAGGAAGTTCCTTTATAAAATCAAATACCTTCAGTGTCCATATTTTTTCCCAGTTTACTCAGAATGAGTCTGTCTGTTATTTTTATTCTTAGTTTTGAGATGGGATCTCCTGTTGTCTAAGCTGGCCTTGAACTTCTGATCCTCATGCCTCAGCCTCAAGTGCTGGCATTATAGGCATGTACCACCAGAGCTAGAAAATTTGTCTGCTATTAAAGAATGTATGTGCAAATGTGTTCTAGCTTTCAAACTATATCCATTTAATTATTTTCTCCTTGACACCTTCTACTGTAATCACATGTCCTTACTATCGCCACACTCACTTCCTCCTGAAATTCTTTGTTTACTATTTTTTTTATTTTCAGTTTTTTGAGACAGAGTTTCTCTGTGTAGCTCTGGCTGTCCTGGAACTTGTTTTGTAGACCAGGCTGGCCTCGAACTCAGAGATCCACCAGCCTCTGCCTCTCATGTGCTGGGATTATAGGTGTGCACCACCACTGTCCAGCCTCTTCATTTACTTTTTTAAAAGATATATTTTATTTCATTTATGTCTCTGTGTGTGCAGGTGCCCATACAAGCCAGAAGAGGGTCTTGGATNTCTTGGAGCTCGAGTTACAAGCATTTATAAGCTGCATAATATAGGTGGTAAGATCTGAACTCTGATAGAGAAGTAAGTTCTTTTTTGTTTGTTTGTTTGTTTGTTTGTTTTGACACAGGGTTTCTCTGTGTAGCTCTGGCTGTCCTGGAACTCACTCTGTAGACCAGGCTGGCCTTGAACTCACAGAGATTCGCCTGCCTCTGCCTTCTGAGTGCTGGGATTAAAGGCGTGTGCCACCACTGCTCAGAGAGGAAGTAAGTTCTCTTAACTACTGAGCCACCTCTCCAGTCCTTCTTTGCATAATTTTTAAATGCATTTTCCGCTGTAAGATTTTGGCATCTCCTTTTTTTGTATTTCCCTGGGTTGTGGAGAGCAAAGGCTGATTCATTCATTCCAGGTATAAACTGGTCCCAGGAGTGAGGGTGCTCAGGACACAAAACTGGTTTAGAATCACAAATGTTACAGTAAAACTGAGGCAGTCCCAGGCAAACTGAGTTTAACAAGGTGAACCTAAGTTCTGCGAAGTCCTTAATCTGAGTTGGGTATTGGTCATCTTTTTTGTTGTTGCCATTTTGATTTTGGTTGTACATAGCCCAGGCTGGCCTAAATTCACTATGGATGAGAAGATGTCCTTGAATCTTTGATCCTCCTGCCTTCACCTCCCAAGTGCTGGGATTATAGGTGTGCACCACCGTACATGGTCTAAGATGTTAGCCATTTGAAATCTTCGATTTTAAATCCTCTTCCCAACTGTGTCTTGATCTTTTACACCTGTCTCTTATACACATCTAGATGTGTATAAGAGACAGTCTAAATACTTCTGAATATATATGTAAATACATACACATGTACACATATACACAAAGAGCTAAAGGACACGAAGCTTCCAATTGCAACAAGCCAGAAATGAAGGTACCAGCGAAGCCTTTGTAATAATGTAAGAGGCTGAAGCCAGAGAAAGCTCTGACTTCCCCCTGAATTCTTCCCCACAAGAATGTCCCATGGACCATCAAGGATCACAGAATCAGCACAGCCATGCCAGAGCTTGGAAAGTATTGTCTTGTTGCCAAGGCACCCCTGGGCAAAAGGCTCTCACAGTTTTTGAGGGCCCTGGAAGGGAAGCTTTGAGTAAGAAACCAGGAGTGGAAAAGTACTAAATCCAATGGAAAAGTACTGAGTACTAAGCCAGGGCTGAACAAAGGATCTCTAGATACCCCTCTTTCCTGGTCCCTCCAACAAGGAGGTCTCCACAGACACCCTTGATGAAATCCCCGAAGACCCTCAGAATGAAGGCTCATGGTCTAGGAATGCAAACATGCTAAAGACCACAGCCAGCCAGGAAGCCTGAGACCTGAATCTCTGTCACAAGCTCCCTCCAGCAACCACAGTGTGCTGGGTGTGCAAGTCAGGCAAGGGGAAGGACAGATTCTGCTGCTGGTTTTTACCTGTCAGATAAAGCCTGTGTGACGGCCTGGAGTCATGCCTGACAAATCACACAAGTTTGGAGCAGGAGTTGAAATCCTTCTTTACCTAAATATATTAACAGCCCAGTAGGAAAATGGCCAAACACTGTCATTGAGTGGCTAGAGAAAATGAAATGGAAATTACTTTTTATTACATTAATTTAAAAATAAATACATAAAAGTTGTATTAATGTACTTTGTGTGTGTACAGACACTGGTGTGTTTGAGTGTGGGTACACATGTAGCACGACACATGGGAAGGAGACAAAGGATTACTCAGGTCATCAGGTTTAGAAGCAAGTGCCTTTATGTACTGAGCCATCCATCTCTTGTTTTGTTTTTCTGTTTTGTTTTGCTTTGCTTTTGAGACAGGGTCTCACATATCCCAGGCTGGTCTCAAATTTACCGTGTAGCCAATGATAACCTTGAACCCCTGATCCTCCTGACTTGACCTCCCACATGCTAAGNTTACAGGTGTGGACAGTCATGCCCAGCTTGGCATTCTCTCATACTGTGCAAGGGTGNATATTCAGTATTGACTCTGCAGAATGCAAGTTAAAAAATCTTTACTAAAATTATATTCAGAACTGTATCTTTGTTCAGCAAACACATCTTAGCAAATTGTCTTACAGATAGGCTTTCACATGTGAGAAATAACAGACCTGTCCTAGTCTTTAGTTATTGCTATCTATTGTCCAAATTGAGAGCAATCAGAAGCCATGACAGGTTAAACCACACATGGCATGTCCATACACAAATACAGTGCAGAAATATGGTGCCTCTATTCAGAAGTTATGTCCTTAAGTTTTCAAAGCAAATGCAGAACACTGTGTGTAGCATACTGCAGCTTGTGTGATAATAGGGAGATAATAGATGTGTGATGTTGNTGCGCATAAAATGTACATAAGACACTAATAACTTACTTTGGGGGACAGGACAATGTATTGAGTAATAGAAGTAGAAAACAACTGTTCACTCTTTTTGACCTTTAAAATTCTGAACCATTAAAGAAAAGGGGAGGGGGGTGCTGGAGAAGATGGCTCAGCAGTTAAGAGCACTGACTGCTCTTCCAGAGGACCTGGGTTCAAGTCCCAGCACCCACAAGGCAGCTTACAACTGTCTGTGACTCCAGTTCCAGAGGATCTGACACCCTCACATAGACATACATGAAGGCAAAAACACCAATGCATATAAAATAAAAATAAATTATTTTTAAAAAACCACAAAGCTGCGTGTGGCCCCTCACATTTACAATGCCAGTGCAAAGACGGCTGAAGCAGGAGGATTGCTGCTAAGTTCCAGGCTAGCCTGGGCTACATAACAACCTATACATCAAGACCCTATCCCAATGAGACAAAACAGAGCCCAGCATGGTGCCTCACACCTGTAATCCCTGAAACCCTGCAGGGACTGAGGCAGAGGTACTGTGGCAGGTTTTAGGATAGCCTGGGCCACATAGTGAGTTCAAGAACAGCTTGTGTTATATATAGCATGAAACTTGTCTCAAAACAGAAAAATTTTTCTTTGAAATAGTCAAGTTTTTTGTTTGTGTTTCCTTACCACTCATTTATTAATTCACCGGTCCTTGGGCTATGGAGATCTGCCCTGCCTCTGCCTCCCTAGTGCTAGGATTAAAGAGAGTATACCACCATGCCTGGCTCTACAATAAAATCCTNGNGGGAAAAAAGTAACTAATACAGAAACCCTGGGGATAAATAATGAGGATGATAAGATGTCATGACATGAGAAACACGACCTGGCCACTTATGTGACTCAGTTCCTCCTTTTACCTCATTGGTCACCAGCAAGGAATACTATAAACAGAAGTACGACCCCTTTCCCCCCAGTATTTTTGTTGTTTTCTTTCTTAGTGTTGGTTTTTGTTCATTTTCTTTTTAATCAACACTGACCTGGCTCCCCCTGCTGGTTAGAAAACAATATAAAAAATAAATCATTTTATAAACTAACCCATAATACAGTGGTAAGGAAACAAAGCCTGTGGTAGCTTTGAGATTCTTATCAGAGATGACATAGTGTGACATGGTTGTGACTATGACATTCTGGAATCTCTGTGATGACAGGCTACGTAACAATTAGTTGCCTCATGTATTTGGAGGCAGAGGTGTGGCTTTGAAACTCAAGTCCAGGACTACAGGCCAGGAAACATTGAGCATAAATTCATCCCTGGTGACTGCTGCAAAAGTAAGTGGCCTCTGACAGTTCGGCTGTGATGTCTCTTGACTAATTTTTATTTTAATGTCTTCATTGTGGGCACCAATATGCTGCCAGTTTCTCATTGTCACTGAACTACTTGAATTAGGACAGCCACCAGTGGAGGAATCTACACACAGTCTAGTGTGCCTCCCTTCCAGGATTTGGGGATTTTTGAGGGAGTGTGGGGGATGTCTATATTGTTTAGCATGGTGCCTGACTTACTGTAAGCTCTTAACAAATACTCAAACATTTTCTTATTCCACCACTGAATCTACCAGGGACTGGAGGGTTTTTCAAGTCCAATCAAACATATTTTTAGATGTTCAGCTTCCACTGGATTGTCCATAACAAGAGAACTAATTTTTATTCATGCTTCATCCCAAGTTTTTACCAGTAGGCCTAGCAAGCAAAACTTTGTGTTCTCAAGGAAATTCATTCTACTCTTTAAAAATTTTAAACTGAGCCAGGCGGTGGTGGTCCTTTAATCCCAGCACTCAGGAGGCAGAGGCAAGCGGATCTCTGTGAGTTCAACGCCAGCCTGGTCTACAGAGTGAATTCCAGGACATCCAGGGCAACACAGAGAAACTCTGTCTCAAAAACCAAAACCAAAACCAAACAAAACAAAACAGCCCAGTGTGGTGGTTTGCGCTTGTAATCTCAGTGTTGGTTTGGAAGCAGACAGGGCAGATCTTGGGGGCTTGCTAGCCAACCTAGGCAAATATGAGATCTCCAGGCCAATAAAGAGAAACAAGGTGGATGACACATAGGGAACACACCTAGGTACACACATACACTCACATATACACAAAATGCACACACAGATATATACAAAAGTATGCTGTGAAGCCAGGTATGGGAGAATGAGCCTGTATTCCCAGTATGTAGTAGGTGGAGGCAGGAGGATCACGAATTCAAGACTAGTCTTATATATAGAAAATGCGAGGCCAATCTATTACACAAGACATTATTTCACAAAAAAATTTAAAAAAAGAGGAGAAAGAGGAAAATATACTTCCTATGACTAAAAATCACTGGTTCCTATCGTGCCTAATTGAAGATTACTGCCCAGCTAATAAAAGTTAGCTCTGTCCTGCTGCCTCATTTGCACTGTTTCTTGCCCTTGGAGAAAAGGTTTCTGAATTCACAAAGAAAAGGAAAGTTTCTATGTGCAGCATAGGTACATATAGAAATGCCCAGTAATGAGTCTTTTAGAGGGTGGTCGACCTCTGTGAGCTTAAGGGCAGCCTGGTCAAATAGCAAGCCCCAGGCTGGCCAGTGCTTCATAGT
>LZPO01116839.1:108941-123255 GCA_001675575.1 Neotoma lepida | reverse complement strand
AGGAGGAGCAGGAGGAGGAGGAGATAAGAGAGGACTGTTTTCTTTGCTAAAGGCACACTCCGTTCTCCAGCAGAAGGTAGGAAGCCAGTCCTGAGAGAATTCCTTTTCCTCATGCTTTTAAATCTTGAGGAAGAGCTGCCAAGTGTATAAATTCCTGCTTTGATCAGAAGATAAAGCAGAACAATGCTGTAGAGCTGAGCAGATTCCTAAGGGACATTCTTCTGGGGCGTGTAAGCTTGCTTGGAAGTAACCGTGTACAGAGAGAGGAAGGTGGGGTTGGTGGAGAGCTAGGGGCTGGGAGGGTGGTCCAGACAGAAGTTGCTCCTATACTTCCCCGTAGAATAGCTTTTTGTTTTGCTTAGCTAGTACTAGAGATTGAACCTAGACCTCACACATGCTATTAGGTGCACTACCACTGAGCTAGTCTCAGTCCTATTTTTTTTATTCTTTTTTGAGACAGGTTCTGAACTGCTGAGCTTAAGTAACCTCCTGCCTTAGCACTCAGCTTGGACTACAGAAAGATGTCACATTCTCTCTTCTGGCTTCCCCTTAAAGTAAAACTTCATCCAATCTCCAAAAGTGCAGGCATGTTTATTTAAACGAAACGATCAGATTGTCTCCCCTTCCCTATTATAGGAAAGGAAATGTTTTTTTTTTCAATTTTTTAAATTCCAAAACCCATGTAGACGCTGCCAGTTTATTTTGCCATCCCTCTCCTCAATAGTTACCGACTGTCCTCTTTTGCAACCTGTAAAACGGGAATAATTTTCTCATCTGCTTCAGTTTTGAACCAGACGGCAGAGGGCTTAAACGCTTACAAGCACAATCGCTTACAAGCACAATTCCTTTCGGTGCTCACGAGAAAGGTATGATTACTATGGAGCNTGGGTGTGATGTCTGGCCGAGCGCTGTTATTATCAGGCTGCCTTCCTCACCTGGCCGCGGCAAGGCTGTCAGCAAACACNGACGAGGACGCGGCACACATCCAGCCCTTTGCAGGACCCACGTGACGAGCTGCTAATTACAAACTNCGAAGCACCTGGACGTCCGCGATAACTGCTGGAGGGAAGGAAAGATTTCGTCTTGACCGTTCTATCTTCCAATCCAAAGTCATCTCCGGGCAGCCTGGGGCCAAGATCGCCAACCAGGCAGCCGCAGGCCAGAGGTCGTCGGCGCGCAGTGCTGAGAGAGGGCTCGGGAACAAAGGGCGCTTGGGAGCCCGAGGCGGGCCGGGGGGGTCCCAGGGTACCCTCTTCCGAGAGGCCACAGGCCGCGATCAGACACCCATTCCCTGGGGCAACGACTCCAGCCCGCAGCCTCCCCGCGGCTGCCTCGCGGGCCCCGCCTGCGCCCCGCCCACCACCTCAGGTAGGCCGTCCGCGTCAGCCAATCGCAAGGCGCCCAAGCACGGGGGGGCGGTGCTTGTACCATCGGAAGTGACGTGCAGTGCTCGGCTGGCCGCGGAGTCAGTCGAAGCTCTCCTCAGCGGCCGGCCGAGCCAGCTGAGGCGGGGGAGAAACATGGCTCGGACCCTTGAAGGCGCGAAGGCTCGGGTTGCGGTGGAGACCGAGGCTCCCGCAGCGTGAGGTGAGGGGCGGCGGGTGCGTGTGGAGCGCGGCCTGGCGCTGCGCGGCCGCCGAGGGACCCAGAGGGGAGGGACCGCGGCCGCGGTGCCCCTTGGTCGCTCCATCCTCTCTGGCTTGTTCCTCGGGGCCCCGTCCCCCACCCGGCGGTCGCCAGCGCCCCGCGCCAGGCCCCTTTGTCGCGAGGCGCAGGACGCTGCTGTCCCTCAGGGGGAGGGGAAGCCACCNCACGGTCTCCGGGACAGTGAGGGAGCTGCGACGGCGGGTCCCAGTCTCCGCTCCAGACTGTTCTGGAGAGAGGCTATTGAACTTCTGCTATGGCCTCTTCCTCCTCCTCCTCCCCCAGCTCTGTCTTTGGAGCCTCGGGTGGTTCTTTTTCTTTTCCTGGGACCCTTCACCTCCTTACCTTAAAACAAAATTCCAGAATCTACTTGCTTTGGGAATGCAATAATATTTATGTGTATTTAGTGCATCATCTTTCTGGGAAGGCATTAGAGTGAGACTCTATAACTCTTCCTAAGTGACTGGAGAACAAGAAATAATTGAAAAGGTGGAGAGTGCATACGGTAGTTCTTTCCCTTGATAGAAGGTGAGATTCTAATTATTTTATTTTTATTTTAGACAGTGGGTGTTTGAATTGAGTAACACGAAGGAAACTTCCCTGTTTGAACAAGATTACTTGTTAAAGAGTATCCCAAAATCTTTCCAGATGGGTGTTAGGAGAAAAACTGCCTAGGGAAAAATTATTGAACGTATGGGAACATCACCAAAAAAAAAAAAAGCTATTCTTAGAGGGTTGGTGAAATAGCGTAAGGGAAGAGAGGCTGCACAGAGGTCCTGGAACCACTGATTCCAAGGAAGACTTTGTACTTTTCCCTCCCTGATGATGGTTCAGTCTCCACAAGAAACTGTTCAGCACCTGTGCTGTAGTTGGAGTTGGTGTGGTTATTCAAGGTTACAGCCCACCCTAAAGTGCCTTGGTTGAGGTTTTCAAATTTTTGAAGCTGTCTGCATGTTTGACAGTGTTTTGAGCACTGGAAAGCACTGTAATTGATAGCTCAAACTTAGTTCCAAAGTGATTTTTAACATAGGTACAAAATATATACAGAGCTTCCACAAATTCCATCAGTGTTGGCTAACTTAATTCAGAAGCAGTTTGTCTTGGGAAAACATCTGCTGTCTTGGGCATGGTGGTGCCCTCTGTAATTTGCAATGCTTGCCTGCATTGCAGAGCTGTGGTAGGAGGGTCAGATTTAAGGCCAGCCTAGGCTACCTAGTGAGACTGTCATTAATAATAATAATAGAAATTTTTCTGTTATATTTGTTTTGTGTACATGTTGCTTGCAGTTTAATTTGCAGTCATACTTTAACCGTCCCAATCTTTTTTTCAGTTCACAGAGCATAAAGGTTGGCATGTTTGCTTTCAGGAGTTTAGAAACAACTAACTTTCTGTTATCAGTTGTGTATTGAGTGCATGATTCATTGTTGCTTCTTTTATTTAGAGTTCCAAATTTTCCATTCAGTTTAATGATGCTGAGTACATTTCTGTGCCCAGGAGTAAATCTGGCACATTGTTTTGAATGGAATAAGTAGCACATTCAATCAGTAAATTTGTACCTCAAGACAGTCTGATTTCTAAGAGCTAAGTTCTTATCAGAGCGTCAGACCAACCNCTGAGATCAGTAGAGGTGCAAAGCACTCTCTTAACATGCTTTAGCATTGCACCTGTAGAGATGAGCCTGAGCTATAGGAGACTCTGTCTCCAAACACAAAAACAAAGCAAAAAAAGTNTTGTGAGCTGTGTGTGTAGCTTTGAATTAGTGCTTGCCTAGCACAAGGCCCTGGGTTTGATTCTCAGTACTTTCAGAATGAAGTTGTAATTTATCTTGCTTTGATAAGACAACTTAATCTGTTTTACTAATGTATCATATTCCAAAAGAAATTTAAGATAGGCAAATGATGTCCGTTTCCCCCCCCCCCACTAGGGAATGAACCCAGGGCCTAAGCAAACGCTCTACCACTTAGCCTTATCCCCTTTAGTTTGGTGGTTTCATTTGACAGTTGTAACTGAGTTGGGCCACAAACACACCCTCCGAAACTGGGGAATAAGGAGGAGAAGAGAGAAAGAAAGCAAAGTAGAAGTTGTCCAGTCTACCTGGGAAGACAGTTCAGCAAGTTCTAACACTGCAGTTATAAAGACAGCGGTGGATTCAAAGTGCTAAGAAGGATGTGATTTCCTGGGTGGGTCTGANGAGAAAGATTATGCTCAAATTGAGGTTTACAGAATGAGTTTTCTATTAATGAGGGCAGGATGGGTAAAAGTGATCAGGTCCTTTCNGTTACCTCCAAGTGGTAAGGTAATTGAGAAAAGTGCTTAATAACTCTGGTATTTATTTGATAGTATTCATATACAATGTTCTTTTAGTGGGAATCATGGTCTCACTTGGAAATACTGCCCCGAATAGGTGTCTTCTGTGTTGTTCATAAGATTATGGTTGAGGCTAAAAGAAACCTCTTAGTTTCCCTTGCTTATGTGGAAGTCACAGTTTTGTTTGTTTGCTCCTTTGCTTCTGTTGTTGTTTTGAGACAAGGTTTCTCTGTGTATCCCTGGCTGTCCTGAAACTCACTTTGTAGCCCAGGCTGTCCTCGAACTCACAGAGATCCACCTGTCTCTGCCTCCCNTGTGCTGAGATTAAAGGCGGTGTGCACCACCACATCTGGCCATGAATCTTTATTTTGTGCATTTATGTATACCTGGTATTTTTTTACAATGTTATTTCTTGATTTAAAATTTCAGTTTCATATATGTATGTAATATACTTTGATATTTCCTACCCCTCCCCTGTTACCCTCTTTTATCTCTTCCCAGTGAACCTCTTCCTCCCAACTATTTTCATGTCCTCCTTTTTCCCTTTTGTAGAAAATTTTAATTAGAGTGTCTGCATCAGCATGGATGGGTGGTTATTTACTTGAGTAAAGGTTGCTAGCCAGGGGTTGCACCACTGAGAAATATGACTTCCCCAGCCCTAGAAACCATTCCTATAGNTCCTTAAGAGTGGAGTGAGCTTATGAGTCCCTTTCCAATCCATAATGGAATGTTAATGGGCCCGGTCTTATGCAGGTCTTGTGGCATTGCTTCTGTGCTTAATGGTTGCAGCAGCCATGTCATGTCCTGAAGACTGTTTTACAGCGTTCTTTCCCATACTCTGGCTCTTAAATTCTTTCAACCTGTCTTCCTCAGCTTTGGAGGGATGTTACTGATGTCCTGTATAAGGCCGAGCCTTCAGCAGCCAGTTGTTTTCAGCACATTGACTAGTCCTAAGTCTCATTAACTTACATCCTCTGCAGACAGAAGCCCTGACCCACACCGAGAATAGCACTAATTTATATAAACATAAATATCTGGAAGGCAGTTCAATACTGTCCATTTAGCAAAACAACAGTAATTGGGCCTATGATCTCTNTCCATTTACAGTACAAGTACAGTACAAAACATGAATTTCTCTGTGGACTAAGCCTCAAATCCAAGTAGAAGCAGTTAGTTGTCCCCATAACAGCTGTGCTGGCTAATTTATGTCAACTTGACACAGGCTGGAGTCATCTGAGAGGAGAAAACGCCTCCTCAANATCTGGCTGTAGGCAAGCCTATAGAACATTTTCTTATTAGTGATTGATATGGGAGGGCCCAGCCCATTGTGGGTTGGGCCACTCCTGAGCTGGTGGTCCTGGGTTCTATAAGAAAGCAGACTGAGCAAGCCAGTAAGCAGCACCCCTCCATGGCCTCTCAATCTACTTCTGCCTCCAAGTTCCTGCCCTGTGTGAGTTCCTGTCCTGTCTTCAATGATGAACAGTGATGTGGAAGCATAAGCCAAATCAACCCTTTCCTCCCCAATTTGCTTTTGGTCTTGGTGTTTCATCACAGCAGTAGTAACCCTAACTAAGACGACAGCAATGCCACTATTGCTCCAGTGGGCACATCTTAGCCAGAAGGTTAGTATTATAGCTTACAGGATCCATAGCAGAGTAAGAGTGTTGATGACTTTTCCAGTAACCTGCATAACACCTTCTGGTAAAAAGTAGGCAGCAAGGAGGAAGTTTCCAGCTCAGCTGTAGCTTGATTTTTGTATGTCCTGCAACCAGAAGTGTTTGGTGTCTTCAGCAACAGTGTCTTATTATCTAGTTCTGGTTGGCAACCAAGAGCAATAGCAATAGCCTGTATGAGGGAGGGGGGCATTGTTATCCAACAAACTTACTTACTAAGGGGTATCGNATACCATCCCTGGCACTAGGATTTTTGTTTTAATTTTTTGGGACATTATCCACTCAGGGTCTTACTGTGTAGCCCTGGCCTGGAATTTGCCATGTAGAGAAGCCTCAAACTCACAGAGCGCTGCCTTTCTTTGCCTCTTGACTGCTGAGATTAAAAGCATGTGCNACCATGCCCAGCCTATGTATTGTTTCTGATTTGGTAGGTTCAAAATAGAAAGAAATGTACACAGAGACATTTTTGACAGTTAAAATGGAAATAAATACAACTGTGAACTGCTTTCTGGATTTCTTTTTCCTTTTTCCTTTTGTAGGTAGGGCCTCTTGAAGCCTATGCTGGCTTTAGATTGTAGCTGAGGAGGACCATGAAGTCTAGCTCCTCCTNCCTCTATCTACCAAGTGCTAGGATGACAGGCACCACCATAACCCACCTTGGATTTCTTAAAAATTTAAATTTAGTTATTTGGATATAAAATAAATGGAATTTTAAAAATACGTTTTAAATAAATTTGAAAGCAATTTTTGTTGGCTTAGCTGTTGGTATTTATCTCTTAACTTTGAGAATACATTAAAATACTATTTAATCAACATCCTTATTGTTAAACAGTAATGCTTCTGTAAGTCTTACTGTGAGATGAAGTCTTATAATTTAGTTCAGATTGGCCCAGAATTGGAGTANTCCTCCTGCTCCAGCCTTCCAAGTGCTGCATTATGGACATGAAGCACCATATCTGTCTTTGGTATTGAGATTCAGTCTTGCTGTGCAATTCAGGTTGTCCTGGAACTTGTTGGCCTGCCTCAGCCTCCTAAGTGCATGGAATTGCAGGCATACACCACCATACCTAACTTAGCAGTTACATTATAGAAACAATCGAGTAGTGTATAATATATATTCACTATAATATTGAATCAAGTAGTGTACATTGAGATTTGTTAGAAACAAACACTAGAAGTAGGTAACTTAGATCAATGGTTCTCAACCTGTGGTTGTGACCCCTTGGGGGGTCAAACGACCCTTTCACAGGGGTCACTTAAGACCATTGGGAAACACAGATATTTACATTACGATTCATAACAGTAGCAAAATTAGTTATGACGTAACAATGAAAATAATTTTATGGTGGGGGTCAACCACAACCTGAGAAACTGTATTAAAGGGTTACAGCGTTGGGAACCACTGGCTTAGACCAACAATAATAAAAGCCTTATGTTTGCATTGATTGCTGATTATAGCTTAACTAATGCTTTTATTCCTCAAGACCTTATTATTCAAATANATAGTAAATATTCTTGTTTTCTTGGAGAAGAAAATGAGACCTAAATATATTTTGACTTATGTAGCATAGTGTCTAGAAGGTAGTGCTTGAACCCAGGTCCTATAGTGCTGGCCCAGTGTTCTTTTCACTATGTTTTTTAAGTTAGTGTTTTAATGTTCACATGTGTAACATGTAGCATAGTTTTGGAGTGTTTATTAAAAGATGAGCAAATGTATAGTCCAACCTGGAGAGACCAATTATAATCCATATGAATATTTTTCTGAGATAAGGTCATAGAGCCCAGGCTGGCTTTGAACTTGCTATATGGTCACAGATGATCTTGAATTCTTGATCTTCCTGCTTCTACTTCCCAAGTACTGGCATTGCAGGTATGCACACCTGGCTGGCTAGTCTGTCTGTCTTTCTCTTTCTCTCTCCCTCCTTTTCCCCCTTCCTCCCTTCCTATCTACCTTTTTCTCCTTTCAAGGAATGGTCTCACAGTGCAGCCTATGCCGGGCTTGAATTTAGAGTAATCCTACTGTCTCTGCCTCATGAATGTTAGAGTTACATGGTGGGCCACATGTGTCTAAGACATCGTTAAAGTTCCACTGCATAATGAGAGAACAAAGCAAAACCACAACCTTCTTTCCAGGTGAAAGTATATGAAAATGAATGAGTGGAGATCATGCTGGTAACACCTCCTGGTGAGNAGGGACTAGAACANGAGTGATTTTGTTTCAAAAAATGCAGTCTAATTAGGAATCAGGAAAATACTTTTTTCAAATGTTCTATTTTCAGTTTGGGAGAGTAAGTAAACATGTATGCTCTTCCTACAAGATAAGCTCTGACGTAGACCTAACTATTCTTAGAAACAAAACCACAGTGCTGTGAGTAGCTGTAACTGCATTGGTTTATTTATTAAGTCACTTTATCTATGTTCATAGTAGAATTTATGACTGTTCTGATAAGCAGTTTATAGTTTAATGTATAAATCTGTTTTAGATTATAGTGCTAAGTGGAAAAGGGGGATTTTTAGCTCCAGGGAATACACAATTTGTTCTCTCTCTCTCTCTCTCTCTCTCTCTCTCTCTCTCTCTCTCTCTCTCTCTCTCTCTCTCTCTCTCTCTCTCTCTCTCTCTCTCGGGAGGATTCTCACTGGTAACCCAGGGTAGACTTGAAGTCCCTCCAGTCCTCCTGTCTTGGTCTCTGAATGCTGGAATTACGGTTGTGTACCCCATACCTAGCTTGGAATAACGCACTTTTGTCTGACTAGACCTCCTCCCCTTCCCCTTTTGCATGTTAGAATACTAGATGAGTGCTCTGCCATGGAGTTCTTTGAGTTACGCTGTTATTCTGTAGCCTACATTGGCCTAGAACTCATGACATTCCTACTGCCCCAGCCTTTTAAGTGGTAGGGTTAACCACCACACCCAATAACTGAAGTTGATTTTCTTTTTCCAGTCATAGCTACTGAGGTATGTTTTAATATATAAAATCCATAAATTCATCCAGCTAGACATCTGTGCTCCCAAAGTGAACACTTCATGGAATATGGAAAACACCAGTCACAGAACTGGCACCACAGCAGCTAGGACAGAGAAATGTGGGGCTGGGGATCTGGCTCCATTGCTAGAGTGCTTGCCTAGTATCCCTGGAGGTCTGGGATCAGGTTTGGTGGCTCACACCTGTGGTCTTAGTGCTCAACAGATAGAGGCAAGAAGATCAGGAGTTCATGGTTATCCTTTGCTAATTAGTATAGTGAGTCTAGGGCAGCCTGAGCTACACAAGGATCCTGTCAGCAAAATGAGAGGAGAAAGCAAAGAAAGAAGAAAGATTGTGTTTGTTTTGAGTTAGAGTCTAGTTTTATAGATCAGGCTGGCCTTGAACTTCCTGATTCTCCTGCTTTAACNTCTNAAGAGCTAGGAGTAAAAGCATGTGAACCTGGACTCAGTGGGTACATGATACTGGGACTTAAACCTAGGGCCTTGTACCTACTGGATAAGAACTCTGCCACTGAACTATACCCCCAAGTCAGTCTCAGTCTCAGATGCTCTCTGTTTCTGTCTCTCTTTTTCTGAGAAAGAGTGAAAGAGAGAGAGAGAGAGAGAGAGAGAGAGAGAGAGAGAAAGAGAAACATTTGCTCATTTATAGTTCAGTGGCATTAGTTACAGTGTTGTCTATCACCACTGTCTATTTCAAAAAACTTTTATTACTGCAAAATGAAACTCTGCACATTCAGCTGTAACTATTCCATCTTCCCAGCCCCTGCTTTCCTTGATAACCATTACTCTCCTGTGTCTGAATTTTCTTATTCTAGATATTTCCTGTAAGTGGAATGATACCATATTTGTTTCTTTTGTTTGGTTTATTTCATTTAGTGTAGTGTCTTTAAGGATCATCCATAGTACAGTATTTGTCATTACTTTTTATTACTAGATAATATTCTGTTCTATGCATATACCATATTTTGCATATCAATTCATTGATGGATATTTAGTTATTGCATCTATTGGCTATTGTAAATAATGATTCTTTTTGTTTGTTTGTTTGTTTTTTGTTTTTTTGTTTTGTTTTGTTTTGTTTTTCGAGACAGGGTTTCTCTGTAGCTTTGTGCCTTTCCTGGAACTCACTCTGTAGACCAGGCTGGCCTCGAACTCACAGAGGTCCACCTGCCTCTGCCTCCCGAGTGCTGGGATTAAAGGCGTGCGCCACCACCGCCNGGCGTAAATAATGATTCTTATACTAAGATTGCACACTGGTCAGCACAGTGTCCTTACACAGATTAATGTGTAAATATAAGTGTCTGTTTCAGTTCTTTTGAGTAGGAGTAGAATTGCTGATTCAAACAATAATTATGTTTACATTTTAGAGGAAGCACACAAAAGTGTTTTTCAGAGTGGCTGCACCATTTTGCATCCCTTATCAGCAAAATATGAGAGTTTCAGTTTCTGCATATATTTGCCACCACTTCATATTTTCCATTAAAAAAATTATAGTCGTCAAGTAGGTTTGAAGTGTGTNTGGTTGTGGTTTTGATTTGCATCTCCCGTCTGACTAATATTGCTCAGCCTCTTTTCATGGGCTTGGACTTCTTAGTGTTGGGAGCATATCAATGCTCATTTCAATGGTTGGACACAAATACACACACACACACACATATATATATATACACACACACACACACAAACATATTCTTCATGCATGCTAGGTAAGCACTCTACCAATTAAGCACGTTCCCAGCTTGGCTCAGTTTTTTACTGTTTATTACTGTTCCTTATTTGTGATTCTTAGTTGTGTTTCTCAGTTTTAAATTTTCTCCTCTTTTAAGCCATGTTGAAAATGGAGGCATTTAGCACAAAAGATTTACTGTTATTTGTCATGTTGAAATTTCGGTAATGTCAAGGTATGTTTTATGATTCATGTCAAATGAATGAACAGAAAAGTAGTCCAAAGTTCAGCAATTATCTCCACCAAGTACTTCTGTTGGGAAACCAAGTTAGAGTGCAAACTTTGTGGTCAGCATGTTGCCTTTCAGAATAAGCTTCTTTCTGTGACTGTCTTCTCTTCTTTGACCCCCTCCCACTCATACGCAGTAAGACCCCTGTCTAGACACAGAAGGTTGTTGTGGCTGTATCCTGGATGTTTAGAATGTTGCTCTTAAGGGCTGAGAGTGGAGCAATGATTAATGATTAGTGCTTATTAAGTTACTGTATAGCCATTGCTTGTTGCCAAGATANAAGACTTAAGCTCTCTATTAATATAGTTGTGCAATACATTTTAAATTTTAAAAATATGGGCTGGCAAGATGAGTTAGTGGGTAAAGAAACTTACCACCAAGCCTTGACAACCTGAGTTGGATCCCTGGGACCATGTAGTGAAAAGAGAGAACCAACTCACAAAGTGCTATGGCGTGAGTACCTACACACCTTATACACACACACACGATTTAACTAAAAGACAGGTAGGATTGGTTGCCTCCCACTCCATTCTTGAACTTCGATGCTACTCTCTTTACAGTTTATGTGGCAAGCACTTTATCCACTGAGCCATCTCACTGTCTCTGACCTGGCAGGTACTGGAGCTCTGGAGATCCTTACCTGCTTTTTCTTCCTTTTGAGACAGGGTTACACTATGTAGGCCTGACTGGCCTAGAACTCTCNAGGTGGAGCAAGCTGACATTCAAATCATAGTGAACCTCCTGAGTGCTGGAGTTACAAGTGTGAGACACCACACTGTGCCTGGCTTTCCCTGTCTTTAACATCATGAAGAATCTTGGGGAAACTCTTCCTAGTTTTTCCCATGCTTCATTTTGTTTTACTGACTAAAAATAACATCTACNTCCCCAACTAACTGATTTTTTGTTTTGCNGTTTCACTTACTAGCTAAACTTAGCATGTTCTGTTTAAATCAAACTACTTCTAACATTTCCATTGCCAACATCCTTGCTCCAAGTCATAGATAGTTCCCTCATTTTATCTGCTTATTTGTCTCTTGGATCTCCCTATTTCTCTTCCTTCTTTTGCCAAGCGACCCACAGCCCTTTCCATNGCAGGCAAAACTCTCCACTATTGAGCTACATCCCAAGCCCTCGATTTTTGTTTTCATTTGTTCATTTTCTACAGAATAGTAGGGAATTTTTCAACAGTGGAAATTCATGTGCATGAAGTCTATCTCTGTCTTCCTGTTACACTGATTAAGTACAGTAGAGTGTTTCCAACACCACACACTCTTATTGTCAGATTTTTCAAGGTTCTTTGAAGGAAAGCAGGGAATTTTGATATGTAATGATTGTACTTTTTTTTCCTTTTGTGGCTAGACACTGAATCCAAAGCCTACAGCCTCAGCTAACTTATTCTCCATCTTTGTCAAAAAACGTCTCACCAGATCCAGAGTAAAATTAAGTTTGTTTCAAATGAAAAGCTTTCATTGTGTCAGACTGTAAGGCAGAAATATTACTGTACATTTAATATCAATAAAGAATTAAAATTTGCAAATCAAGTTTGATTTTGAAATGTTGATGTTAGAGTAAATCTTTTTTTGTTTTTGTTTTTGTTTTAGAGTAAATCTTACTGTTCAGTGCATAACCACTTTATTTACTTGAGAAATTGGTTTCTTGAGAGGTGAATGCCTAACCAAAGCTGAAGTGCAGCTAGGATAAGAACCCAGTAATCAGTCTCAGTGTCAGTCCCCTCACACACACACCCTCCTCTCCTCTCTCACAGAATCTTACTTTCTCACAGGAGATCTCACTCTGTTTCACTCCCTTGCCCAGGCTGACTTACAACTCTAATGTAAGCTTGTGGATAGCCTTGAACTTATGGCAGTCCTCCTTTCTCCGCCTCCTCATTGCTGAGATTACAAATGTGAGCCTCTATGCCAGTGGTTCTCAACCTTCCTAATACTTCAACCCTTTAATACTTTTACTCATGTTGTGGTGACCCCAACATAAAATTATTTTTGTTGCTACTTCATAACTGTTACGTTGCTACTGTTATGAATTATAATGTAAATATCCGTGTTTTCTGATGGTCTTAGGCGACCCCTGTGAAAGGGTTGTTTGACAACCACCTCCCCAAAGGGGTTGCTACCCACAGGTTAACAACAACTTCGCTATGCCCTACTGTCAATTTTACTTGGTTCTTTGTAGTTGTCTATTACAAAAGTTATATAATATATGAGCTGGAGANGAGTAATGAATATAGTAATATAGCTTATTATAAAAATCTGGGACTATTCTGATTNAGATTGATCTACAGTATTGAAAACTTACATAGATCTACTCANACTGTAAATAAATAGATAAAATAATTTTGAAGAAGAACCATGACATCTCATCAGCAAAATATGGATTCTGAACACTGACATGGTTCTGTAGATCTCTGTTGTCAGCCTCACTAACCAGCTTGTCCTGTCTCTAGGAAGTTCTTCAGTCCTGCTTCCTGTCTTTCTGTGTTTCAGATCTTCCTTACTGTTTTTATTATTACCTCACCTCTGATGCCATAATGCCCATAAGACTACCCTTATGTCAAACANGAACTGCACATTGAAAGGCAGAGTTCCCCAAACCACCCTTAGGTTTGATAATCTGTTAGAATACATAAAATTTGCTGAATGCTGTTATACTTGTGGTTAATGGTTTATTACGAGGAAAGGATAGATGAAAATCAGCCAGAGAAAAGAGCATGTAGAGCAAAGTCCAGGAGTGTTCCCAGTGTGGAACTTAGTCAGAAATATATTATGCTCCCTGTATCCGGGTGTAACAGTATACATGGAATGTCAGCAACCAGGGACTCTCACATGAGTTTCAGGGACCAGATTTTTTTTCTCAGTATGTCTTTCATTACATAGGCATGATTGGTAGAGNGCCCGTGTGGTTCAACTCAGTCTCCAGATTGAGTTCAGATCACACTATCACCCAAAGTTTTTCCTATCCCAAGTCATATAGTTGGTTATTCTAGATGGCCAGTTCCACTAAGCAATAGCATTCCTTCAGATACGCCAAAATAGACTTCTTGCTGGACAAAGTTAAATTATTTATACACTATATAAAATTACANCTTACTTCAGTCAGGCATGGTGACTAGTGCCTATAATCCAAGCACTCAGGAAGTGAAGGCAGGAGAATCAGGAGTTCAAGGCCAGCCTGAAATACATCAGATAAACACACAACTCTTCACAAANAACCCTTTACTTCCTTAATTAAAGAATGTACCATCTATGTAATAAATTGATTTGACACTAGCTTCACACATCTTACTCGGAGTTACAGGTAGTTGTGAACTACTTGACATGGATGCATTGGATATCATAATTTCTCTCTGGGAACTGAACTCTGCTTCTTTTCAGTAGCAGGGCGTACTCTTAACTACTAAGCCATCTCTCCAGCCCTGTGGATTTAATTTAATTTTTTTTTTTGAGATAAGGACTCACTATGTATGTAGACCAGTTGGCCTTGAACTTGCAGAGCTCTACCTCTGCCTCCTGAGTGCTGGGAACAACAGCATGTGCCACTATACCTGNTCTGAGTGAATTTTTGGATTTTTTTGTGACAGGTTTTCATGTAGTCTTGATTGTCCTGGAACTTAATATAGACTAGGCTATCCTCTAACTCACAGAGATCCTCCTGCCTCTGCCTCCCAGGTGCTTTGATTAAAGGTGTGAACTTTTAGGAGAATGTATTTCAATAAGTCTATTTCTCATAAAGTCACT
>LZPO01116839.1:80362-96185 GCA_001675575.1 Neotoma lepida | reverse complement strand
AAAAAAAAAAAGAAAAGATTTATTTATAGCAGCCTTATTCATAAAGATTCAAAGTAGAAACAGCCCAAATGTTGAACTAATGAATGGGTTAACAAATGTGGTGTATCCATACAATGGCATACTTTTNCCTTAGAAAAAAAATGAATGAAATCCTGATACTTATATAAATCTTGAAAATATACTGAGTGTGGGATTGAGGGTTTAGCTCAGTGGTAAAGTGCTTGAGCAAGGCACTCTAGGTTTATTGCCCACCAGCAGGAAAAACAAACTAAACTGATTGAAAGAAACTAGATCTAAAAATTCATACATAGCTTGGCTGGTGTGGTGCCAGATATCTATAATCTCAGAATTTAGGAGGCTGAGTCAGGAGGATTGCCACAAATTCTGAGGCCAGTTTGAATTACATAGTGAGTGCTAGACCAGCCAGAGTTAAGACCTTGTTTCAGAACAAACAACAAAAAACTCCACTGTGCATGTTTTGTATAATTCCATTTATGTGAAGCATTCTTAAGAGGCAAATGAGGCTGGAGAAGTGGCTCAGTGGTTAACAACACTGGCTGCTCTTCCAGAGGACCTGGGTTCAATTCCCAGCCCCCATATGGTGACCCACAATGGTCTGTAATTCCAATCCCAGTGGATCTGATGCCTTCTGGCTTCTAGAGGTACCATATGGGGTGGGTGGCATAACAGTACAGGCTCTTTGAAGTAATGAAACCATTCTGAAATTGTTGGTGATTGTACCAAATTTTGAATGTCCTGAACCTGCAGAATCATACAGTTTTAAATGGTTTAAATTGACTTTTATATTCAGTGAATTTTACCAAAATTTTTTTAAGTGGAGGAGGGAAAGAAGGAAAATTAGTCATCTCCAGATCTCCCACCTTGTACTGTAAGGCACTGATGAGTTCCTGCTTGTTTTAATAGGAGTCTCTATTTTTTTTGTAGGTTAAACACGATAGAAACTAATTCTGTGTGTGGTGCTACTTGTCAGGGCTGGAGATGTCAGCTGTTTGTAGTTGTTTGAAAAGGGCAGCTGCCTGGAGCCCACTCACTTTGGGGCAATAAAAAGTTGTAATCTCACTATCAAAGAAAAAGTGAGCCTTTGATCTTATAGGGAACTTAAATGGTTTATCGTTTATAGTGAAAAAACTGAAATTTTTTCTTGACCTTTGGAAATATTACCACATTATCAGCTGTATGTACTCACCCTGCCTTTGTGAACTTACCCCTAGTTTAATTCCCATTGATCATACTTTCTTCCTCCTCCTCTTCCCCTTATTAAGATGCAATTATCAAGGCCTGGCCGTGGTGGCACTCTCCTTGAAGGTAGAGGCAGGTGAATCTCTGAGTTCAAGTTAAAACCTGGTTGACATTGTGAGTTCCAGGAGAGCCATGGCTTTATAGTGAGACCCTGTCTAAAAAATAAAATTTAGGCCAGGCAGTGGTGCAGCACACCTTTAATCCCAACACTTGGGAGGCAGAGGCAGGCAGATCTCTTTAAGTTTGAGACCAGCCTGGTCTACACAGCTAGTTCCAAGATGGCTGGGGCTACACATAGAAACTCTGTCTCAAAAAACAAAAAAAAAATTAAAAAATGAAGTTCAGTAAATAAAATTGTCTAGTCAGACTTTTTTTGTCAGGACTGTCAGCTCCCTAATAATAACACAGAGCCTTATTATTAATTATGAAAGCTCAGACAGTAGCTTAGGCTTGTTTCTTNACTNGTTCTTATAACTTAACTGAACCCATTTCTCTTGATCTATGTGCTGCCACGTAGCTCATGGCTTGTTACCTCATCTCCTACATGTCTTGCTTCCTCCACATCTCCTCTCAACTCTGCCCTTCTTCCAGCATACTCTGTGTCTAGAAATACTGCCTAGCTATATTGGCCGTCCAGCTTTTTATTAAACCAGTCAGAGTGACACCTTTAATCCCACCTTTAATTTTCAGAGTGTACAAAAAGATTATTTCACAATATTCCTCCCTTTTTGTCTAAAGACGAAGGAAAGGTTTTTAACTCTTAACACAGTAAAACTATATACAATAACAGCAGTTATCAGGTAAGAATTACATTCACAATGTCCTGTCCACTTGTATTTGGCAAATTCAGAGAAAATACTCCCTTAACTATCCTCTCTTGATGAGCCCAGAGTTTTGTATCTAATTTACTTTTTATCATGACTAAAGAAAACTGTAACTATGTATTCGTCAACTCCATCAGAGACCCGAAAAGTATATAATATTACCTGAGTAAATAAGAAGTGCAGAGAAAGCAATTTCCAAAACTATTAAACGACAGAGAAATATGGCTGCCTCGACAGTTACTTCAGGGTTCCTCTGTAATATTGGGACATTCATCTTCCACCCACATGCCTAGAATATCTAACAGACTTTTCTGTAAAGCAGGAATTTTTGAAAGACTGCCCCAGCCTGTCTTGGCAAAGTTTGGCAGTCACTTTCTTTTTCTGTCCTGCTTATCCAGTTTGGACAGCATACTGTCAGCTATTGAGGTAAGGGCAGTTTTTTGNCCAAATGGCTAGCTTTTGCCACAAAGAAAGCAAACTCCATATGGAGGTTCTTTGATACCCATCACCCTTTTTGAAGTAAACTGGTGCTGCCAGGAGCAGACATGTCTCACTGTCATGAAAAACCTTATGTTATTAAAACATTTTAAATGCCATATTCTGTAGGTCTTTGAAGCATTTGAAGACCACCTATCTGTCTAAAATATATCTTTGTATGACCTTAAAACCATACCTAACATGACTAAATTTGATTGTTATAATGACTATTAACCTGTATTTCTTTATTATCCTAAATAGTTTTCAAGGACTAAAACTTTACATTTTAAAGTGTAATGCATAAGTACAATATCTTAAACAAGAAGAGACATAAATATCCAGAATAACAAAAATAACATTAAATTTGTATCAGTATAAAAAAATCCAAACCAGTGTAAAATATTTGAGACTAGTGGTTGTTCAAAAGTAGACTCAACAATCCACCCTTTTATCCCATCATTTCTATACTATATTCCCCCTTTTTCTCTTCGGAAAGAGATCCCTGAATCTAATCTTTGTTGAGTTTTTTTTTTTTTCTGACCATGACCAATAACAATTTGTAACCAACCCCCCTAAACAATGACATACATCCATAAAGCACTGAATGACCAAAAACCACCCACCCCATCTCTTGGGAATGTGGGTGTTGTGTTCTCTAGACTGCTTCCTGTTGTGTGTGGGGCACTGGCATCTTTAAGGGACCCTGAAAAAAATTAAGATAATGGTCAAGTCCTTGAGGAGCTAGCTGTTGTCCAGTCTCAGTGTGATGGGATAATGAAAGGCTTATCTAAAGTTCTGGCTAGACAAGTCTGTGAGGCTGGACCATCTCAGCCAGCAGCCTTGAAGCTGTTCTGGATGCAGAACTTTGAGGAAACTGCAACAGAGGCACTCTGAGGGGCTAGATCACCTGGGCCACCTGTTTTCATTGGTGTCTGGTTCCCTTGCTCTGAAAACAAACTTTCAGAGGTAACATACATATCTGCATTAACACAAGTATGGACTGTGCATTGTACACAAGCCAGACAGATGATTTTTTTTGTTGTTGTTTTATGTTTGAGCAGGTAAAATATACATCATCTNTCTTGTAGTTTTTCTACGTTTATTTCTTTATATCTGCAGCCAGGATTTTCAGGGGGTCTTCCCTGATCAAACCTGATCTCTATCAATCTTGAATCCACAGCCTTTCATTTTCTGTGGAAACAATAGGTTATGACCTCTTCCCCAACGTAACATATATTTTTACTTCTATTTTGTAAAGTTAAGACATTTTTAAAATATATAGGTTGGATTAATTTTGTAGTTCCCATTACCCAGTGTTGCTCNGCAGCTCTTGTTTGCTCATCAGCAATCAAAAAATTTGAAGTCAATACAACACCATACAGGATCCAGACTCTGTATTTCCCATCTCTATGTGGCTTATCCTTTTTATATTATTTTAGTTTCTCTTTAAAGACGTTATCTTATTATTTATAAACTTTTTCCTATGACTGTCTATACCCATTTTTCACTGTATCTGTTTAAAGGTTTTTTTTCCATCTGGACCGCTTTACTGTGCGCCTGCAGCCTTCTCTCTGCATGAGTCAAACAAATTGCTAAGTGGCAGCTAGGACCTCCGGAGCGTGGCTCTGCTTAGCACATGGCACGCTGGCAGCCTAGCCTCATGGTGGTAGTACAAGTGCTATAGACTACTCATTTCTACCTAGTCTTAATGCCACCGAGTAGCACGCTGCCCACTGCTCATAAACCCCATTCAAGTGTTCAGTAGCAGGGCCTCTTAAAAGAGCCTCTGTATGCTGCTAGCACCAAGCCTCCCCGAGAGACTGTGATCACAAGGAAGCCACGTTTGACTCCGTGTTCTCAGACCTTAATGTGGATATATGTGGCTGGAAGTTGGGCGCCATATGTAGTTGGACTTTTTCATCCGTAACATGGGCTCCCCAATGCCCAATAGCTTAGGCTTGTTTCTAATTTTTACTTACTATGTATACAGTGTTCTGTCTACATGCATCCCTGCAGGCCCGAAGAGGACGACGGATCTCATTACAGATCGTTGTTAGCGGTTGCTGGGAATTGAACTCAGGACCTCTGGAAGAGCAGCCGCTGAGCCATCTCTCCAGCCTCCCTAACTAGCTCTTATAACTTAAATTAACCCATTTCTATTAATTTACATGCTGCCACGTGACTCATGGCTTGTTATCTCAGCTCCTTCCTACATGTCATGCTTCCTCAGCTTCTCCTTGAGACTCCATCCTTCTTCTCCCCAGCATCTTCTGTGCCTGGAAATCCTGCCTAGCTATTGGCCATTCAGCTTTTTTTTTTTTTATAAACCAATCAGAGTGACGCATCTTCACAGTGTACAAGAAGATTATTCCACAACAAAGATGAAGTAATTATTGTGGTTGTTATATTGTGTACTCTAATAAACTTATCTGGGGTCAGAGAACAGAACAGCCACTAGATAGACATAGAAGCCAAAAAATGGTGGCACACACCTTTAATCCCAGCACTTGAGAGATCATGTCTGGCTTGGGAAAGACACAGGAAGTGATGGCAGGAAGCAGAAAAGTATATAAGGCATGAGAACCAGGAACTAGAGGCTTTAAGCTTAGAGGCTTTTGAGCAGCAGTTCAGCTGAGATTCATTCGAGTGAGGACTCAGAGGCTTTCAGTCTGAGGAAACAAGATCAGCTGAGGAGTTAGCGAGGTAAGGTAGGCTGTGACTTGTTCTNTCTCTCTGATCATTCAGAATTTACCCCTTCTACCTGGCTCTGGAGTTTTTTATTAATAAGACCATTTAAGATTCATCAACAAATTATCTTAAACAAATTGAGGTTTCTGGGTAGACAGTTTCTATACTGTTCATGACTGGGACTCAGAATGTAAGATTGTACAATAGTTTTATCTGAGTTATATATGTTCAAATTAAACTTTTGTTTTTTTAGAAATCTACTTAGTATTCATAAGGGCAGGGTAGTNTATTCCTATATTTATAAAAAGTGAAAAATGGTGATGTAAAGAAGGAATTATGTTATTATTTTGGTATAATACTGATATTATGGTTAAGTCAGTTCTTGTAAGATAGATGGATAGATAGATAGATAGATAGATAGATAGATAGATAGATAGATAGATAGATAGATAGTTAGACAGATAGATGAATTTGTAAATGGGCCAACAGGTAGGTGTTTTTGCCTCCAAGCCTGATGAACAACTGATGCTGAGGATATACATGGTAGAAAGAGATCAGATTTCCTCAAGTTGCTCTCTCATCTCCANATGCACATTGGAAGGAGTATGTGAGCACACACCAAATTAATTTATATGATTTGTAAATGAAATTACATGTAACTTTAAGACCAAGTGAGATGTTGTGATAGGGAGAGTTAGAAGTGAAATAAGATTGGCCACATGTTAATAGTTGTTGAAGCCAGATACATAGGGGTTTTATATTATTTTCCTTTTGTATGTATTTCAGATTTTCCATAGTAACATTTTATTCAGGGGAAGGAAGGGAATTACTTGTTAGAAGCAAAGATCTGGTATCAGGATGTTTTAGACGTTAAAAGCTCCTTGTTACAGAAGATACTCAAACATGTACTCCTTGGGTCTGCTTGTATGTCACTGTGTTCTGCAAAGTGTAGGCCACTCANTTCTGATTTGGGGTTAGGGTGAAAGAATGTGGAATTTGAAGGGAAAGATAGTTTTTCAAAAATTTTTCCCAAATGTTCCTGATGATACCTAACTCCCTTGGACTCTTTTGATGGAAGACTTGAAAGTTTCCTCATGCCTTAGGAGTCTGTGAAGCTAGGAGTATGGCAAGAATAATAGCAAGCTAGAGCACACTGGGAATAATTTCTTTAAGGCCCCTAGACCCATAGTTAGATTGCAAAGACTGGTCACTTTCCAGTCTTTCCTTTGATGAGAGAAGGGGTATGATATTTATTAATGCCTGCCCTCATGAATCTTCTGCTGGTTTTAAATATTTTTCCTCTTCAGATGTACTATCAATACTATCCTGGTATTTTCTCTATGTGTTTCCCTTCAAAAAGCATCCTCTAGGAATAATGGGAATGAATAGTTTCCTAAATATAAGATTTGTCCCTGTCTGAGCTATCTGGTCAAGTAGTTGTCACAAACTTCAGGGATTAACTATTGGAGCTGTTCCACATAAGCAGTTTGTTGTTCTCTGTCTTGTTGGTGACAAGAATTGACCCTAAGTCCTCACATCTATCACTGAACTGCATCCCTAGCCCTTTTTTTATTTTCTCACTCTAGCTCAGACAGGCCTCAGACTTCTGGCTATCCTCAACTTCCCAAGTGATAACGAGTGTGAACCATCACACCTGACTGTGGGCAGTGTCAGATGTTTTAAATTGGGAAGGATTAAAGAATAAGGAAACAGGTTAATGAGAACTATATTGGTCAAAGCCAAGGAGGTAAAAGTAACATAATTGGCCAGCTGATGAGTTAGAAAAGGAGNTGACCTTGGTAGTTCTGAGCACCCACAGCTTGACTAGTAGCATACCATCTGCCATGAAGTAGCTTAGCCTATCTGCCAGGCCTTAGGGTAGCTGAACGGTGGCTGAAGAGGCATAATGTTGTTTATCGTTCTATTGTACCTGACTANTGGAGCCCGTTCTGAGAGGGGTACCAGTAAACGAGTGTCGTAAAAAGAAAAGACAGTAGTTAGTCTTCAGGATCTTCAGGCATCTGAAAACTTGACAAAATTACATTTTTCCCAGGAGAGGAGAATTAATTACTTTTAAAGTCACTATCTTGGATCTGATGGGGTTTTAATTTGTTTGTTTTAGTCTTTTTGAGGTAGTCTTGCTAGATAGCCCTGGATGACCTTGCTGTATAGTCTAGGCTGGCCTGTGACTTGATCCTCCTTTCTCTGCCTCCCCAGTGCTGGGATTAACAGTCTTTCACTACCATGCCTGGCCTTGATCTACATTTCTTCATCTATGAAATAGTTATACTAGGTAATTTCTGAGATCTCTTTTGGGAACAATATTTAAAATTTGAGAAGTTGCCATTTGAAAGAGGACGATAATCTTTTTAATAGTTTCTTTTGTTAGTGTGGTAGTTGTGCTCATGCTAGGGATTGAAGACAGTGCCTTGTACATGCTATTGAGCTGTATCCCCTAGGAGGTTTTGTATTTTGAGTGTATATTTTCAAACTAATGCATAGAATGTGATCCCTGAAAGGTCTGGTGTTTTTGTAAAGCAAAATGAAATGGTAGTATACCAAATTTTTAATGCTTTAAATGTTTTAAGTTTTCCTTTGTGCATGTTAAGTAAAATAGTTTGTGCTAGATTTGAATCAAGACAAGTGCTCCCTGCTTAAAGTTATATTTTGTAGAAAAATCCTAAAATCAAGCAAATTTTACTTTTTTTTCCCTGTAAATTGAGAATTTAGTTTAGTATAGTTCAGTATCCCCAAAAGTAAAACAAATTCAGATGGGGAAGAAAATCAAGTAGGCAAGTTTGGTATCTATTTATCTACAAGGAATCTATAAATGGCTATTTCATAATACTGACTCTTGGGTTGCAAACATAATTATTAGATGCATTCAATTAAGAGTTTGATGTGCAAACTTACAAATACTACAGAAAGGATTTTTAAAGTTTCAAGCCTATTAAAAACAAGCCTATTAAAATTTTGAAATTTCATTTACTATTTATTTGTGCATATGTGTGCATGCGTGTTTGCAGGGGGTTGCATATGGGTCCCATCTATCTGATACAAGTGGTTAGGCTTGGCAGCAAGCACCTTTACCTTCTAAGTCATCTTAGCTATNCCTTACTAATTTTTTTTGAGATAGGGCCTTGATATATAGCTCAGGCTAGCCTCAGTCTTTCTCCAGATGCCAAGATCTTATACTTGTGAGATCTTACACTAATTGTACATGTACAAGAAGAAAAATTAGGGGCTGGCAAGCCTAACAACATGAATTTAATCCCTAGAACCTGTATAAAGATCGAGAGAACTGACCCACAGTGTTGTCCTCTGACCTCCACACATGCATAGTGACACTCATACAGACACACACACANCCCGACATCATACACATGCACTGTAATAACGAAAGAAAAGAAAATCTGGTTTATATAGTCCAAAAGGTAAAGAAAACACCAATAACAGACTAACTTTGAAAGTCATTGGCTTGGGACTTTCACATACTCACATACTGCTCATCTCTGTCTACTTATAAGTATTTCCTACAGCATATGCTTTCTATTGGGAAGCAGCATTGCAGTGCCTATTCTCATAACTACTGTATGTACTTACGTGTTCATTTCCTGTTAGAAATTCTGTGTGTTACAAACCCCACTCTAAAAGGCATTTTTCTTCTCACTCAGCAGGCTTACTTCCTGTTTCCTCTTAGCGTCTTTTGTTTGGTTAATAATAATCTAAATACTTAAGTNNAGTTTTTGTGTGTGACCAAAACCAGGAAAAGGAACAGCATTAAAAAGATCTTTTGGTACTTTAAGATTATATCAAACTGGTGGTCAATAACTATTTTAGCTAGTTTGAACAGATTTCAGAGATTTTAGTGGTGAGATTAGATGACCTTCATAAAAGTGATTTTGCAACTAGGGTATGATAATCTAAAATATTTGGAGCTAGAGAGATGGCTCCATGGTTAAAAGCATTTATTGCTCTTCAGAAGACCTAGTTTGTTGTAGAATATAAGTTGAAAATGTATTACATTTGTTTATGCTATGGAACATTTTTTTAGTGATGCAAAGATGTGTTGCATTCTTTTATGTTGCATTTGTCTAACTCAGTGAAGCTGTGTTACTTTGACTGTCTAAAACACCTGATCGGTCTAATAAAGAGCTGAATGGCCAATAGCGAGGCAGGGGAAAGGATAGGCAGGGCTAGCAGGTCCAGAGAATAAATAGGAAGAGAAATCTGGGAAGAGAGATTGAGAATCGAGAGAAGGAGAGGAGGACTCCAGGGGCCAGCCACCCAGCTACACAGCAAGCCATGGAGTAAGGAAAGGAAGATATATAGAATAGAGAAAGATAAAAGCCCAGAGACAAAAGATAGATGGGATAATTTAAGAAAAGCTGGCTAGAAACAAGCCAAGCTAAGGCCNGGCATTCATAAGTAAGAATAAGACTCTGTGTATTTATTTGGGATCTGGGTGGCAGGCCCCCAAAGGATACAAAGAGCAAAGAGTGAAAAACACAACAACTACACTAGTTTGGTTCCCAGCATCCATGTGGTAGCTGACAGCTATCTGTAACTCCAGTTTCAGGGCATCTGATTCCCTTTTCTGGCCTCCTCAGGCACCAGGCATACACATGCAGGTAAAAAAAAATGCATATATTTAAAATAAAAAATGATAATAGTTAAAATAAATTTAAATCGCAGCACTTGAAANACCAAGAAAGGAAGATCAAGACAATGTATGAAGTTAGCCTAGGTTAAATAGTTGAGTTTGAGGTTACATAATAGCTATAGTATAGCGACACCTGATTTTTTATTAATTAATTAATTTTACAACCCTGCTGCAGTTTCACCTCCCTTCTCTCTTCCCAGTCTTTCTCCCCCATATCTCCTCTGTTCCCACCCCCAATCCGCTTCTTTTCTATTTTGGAAATGGCAGGTCTCCCATTAGTATTACAAGACATGGCATATCAAGTTTCAGTAAGACTAAGCACCTCTTCATGTATTAAGGCTGGGCAAGGTGACCCAGTATGAGGAGTAGGGTCCCAGAAGCCAGTAAAAGATTGAGAGATAGCCCCTGCTCCCACTGTTAGGAGTCCCACAAAAGGACCAACCTACACAACTGTAACATATATACAGAGTGCCTAGGTCAGTCCCATTCAGGCTCCCTGGTTCTCAGTTCACTCTCTGTGATACCCTATGAGCCCGGGTTAGTTGATTCTGTGAGTTTTCTTGTGGTGCCCTTGACCCCTCAAGCACATACAGTCCTTTCTCCTCTTCTGCAGGATTCCCCATAATCCACCTAATATTTGGCTAGCAACATTCTACTTTTGAAAATGAAAATGTAGTTTTATTATAAATGTGGATACTGGATGTTTCTAAAAGTTTATTGTATTAAGAGTCTAACTTTATATATTATTGGCAGAATGTCTGGCATGAATTTCATTTTATTTCTTTTGTTTATTTGAGGCAAAGTCTCAATTGTAGCTTTGAACTCACCATGTAGCTGAGGCTGCCTTAAATTCCTGATCNTCCCCCTTCTACCAAATNCTGGGATTGTAGGCATATATCACTGTGCCGTTAATTTTCTTACCTTTTTCCCCTTCATTTTTCTCCCATTAATTTTATAGAAGGATGGTTCAAAATGTTTTTATTGTATAGCTGACCACATTTAATAACTCACGTCTCTGGAAAATTAAATACAAATTGTAGAGACCCACAGAGGTTTCCTAGGGAGAACTTACTCAGGGTCCGAGAATCTGAGCTTGTTTTACCCAGCCGGGCTGCATTAGGGGATGATTTGACCATGGGCATGGTTACCAGGTGTTTGGAAGGGTCTACACTTGGCTGTGTGTTGTGCTTTGATCTAGCAAGGGTGAGATCTTTTGCCCCGCCCCTTGACATTGTTATAAAAAGCCCTTTTAAAGAGGCAGAAGGGGGCCATTGGGTTTTGATCCAGATCCTCCTGAAGCTATCCTGTGTTTCTGTCTTTCTCTTCTTTGCTATCCTTCTATCTAATATTTTCTCCTCCTCATAAGAACCCTGGAAAAGGTAGGAGCTGGCCTCCCACAATAAATAAGGAAGCAATGCATTTAGTTCTGAAGAATAACTAATATTCTTAGAGTGCATTAACTACTACAAACTTAGTGCTTTTATCCCATTTAATTTCTGAGTAGTGTCAGGAACTTTAAAACTCATGTTGGCATGAAGCTTTCCCATACAATATTTTACATTATCCTTTTTTCTTTCTTTCTTGGT
The DNA here is from genome assembly GCA_001675575.1 of Neotoma lepida. Classification (NCBI taxonomy): domain Eukaryota; kingdom Metazoa; phylum Chordata; class Mammalia; order Rodentia; family Cricetidae; genus Neotoma; species Neotoma lepida. The sequence continues at coordinate 84,687 of LZPO01116839.1, read as the reverse complement.
CTTTTATTTTTATTTTTTATTTTTTTTTAAAACAAGATCTCAGTCCATAGCCAATACTGGGCTGTTTACTTGTTATATAGCCTGGGCTNACTTCGAACTTGTGTAGTCCTCTTGCCTTAGTCTCCCTGGTGGTGAGATTATAGGTGTGGGCCACTAGGACTAGCTTCCCACTTAATATTCTTTTGTTGTTTTGAGACAGGGTCTCTCTGTGTTGCCCTGGCTGGCCAGGAACTTTTTACATAGACCATGATGGCTTTGAACTCACAGAGTTCTACTTGCCTCTGCCTCTCTAGTGCTGGGAGTTTTGAAATTAAAGGCATGTGCCATCAGGCCCANNCCATACAGTATTCTCGAGACAACTTTTTGTGTGTTTGTTTGTTTTGTTTTTTGTTTTTCAAGACAGGGTTTCTGTGTAGCCCTGGCTGTCCTGGAACTCATTCTGTAGACCAGGCTGACCTTGAATTTACAGAGATTCACCTGTCTCTGCCTCCCAAGTTCTGGGATTAAAGGTGTACGCCACCACTTTGTTTAGTCAGAGAATATACTGATAAATTTTTGTGCTAAATATGTCCCATTGAGGGCCAAGTGCTCCTAAGTCTCTTACTCTCTGCACATTGTCCAGTTGTAGGTCTCTATGTTAATTACCATCTACTGTAAGAAGCTTCTCCATGGAAGGTAAATCAATTCACTGATCTGTGAGCAAAATGTCATTAGATATTGTTTTATTGCTGTGTTTGTTTAGTAGAATAATAATGATAGGTTTTCCTGTATGGCCCATGACCTATCTAGTCTTAGGCCCTAGGCCTTATTTATAGTGTCTAGTATGGGTTTCATCTCATGGAGGAGGCTTTAAATCCAATTTTTTTAAAAAGTGGCTGGTTACTCCCTTAACATTCATACCACTATTGCATTAGGAGACGTATCTTGTAGGTTGGTCACTGTTGTAGCTCACAGGTTTTGTAGCTGGGAGAAAATGATGATTATTTTTCTTCTCCAGTAGTGTGTATATCACTTTCCAAGACTTGGAACACTAGTCAGTAGGGGTGAAGCTTCCAGTAGAATACCAGCTCCATCTTTCCATGTTCTATGATGTAAGTATGTGGTGTCTTCAGCAATAGGTTGTGGAAGGTAACCAATAGCATTGTCAATAGCCTGTGCTGTCTGGGGTAGGGGGTGTCTACTAGGACTCCTTTGGCCAATGTTTCAAAAAGATGTAACCTATTTGNTACTGGGAGTTTTATTTGGGAACATGTGATGTCTTAGAGTATTCTATCCCATTTCTGTCTTTTATGTTGATTAGGACATGAACTGCTCAGGTATCTGGGCAAACATTATTCTGAGAATGTATTATTTTTGGGTGGTACTAATGCTTGAATTGATAGACTAGGTAAAGCAGATTGCCTGCTTTCTGTGAATAGATCTTAGCCAACTAGGCACAAAGACGAACCCCCTGTCTTAGTGTTCTATTGCTGTGAAGAGACACCATGACCAAGGCAACTCTTATGAAAGAAAGCATTTAACTTGGGGCTTGCTTACAGTTTCAGAAGTTTAGTTCATTATCTTCAGAGTAGGGAGCATGGCTGTGCACATGGCACTGGAACAGTAGCTGGGAGCTACATCGTGATCTGCAGGCTAAAAGAAAGATACTGGGCTTGGTATAAGCTTTTTTGAAACCTCAGAGCTCACCCCACAGTGACACACATCCTCCAAGGCCATTCCTACTCCACTGAGGCCACACCTCCTAATCTGTCTTAAATAATGCCACTCCCTGATACCTGAGCATTCAAATAAATGAGCCTATGGGGGTAATTATTATTCAAACCACCACACTCTCTAATTTGGAAGTCCTGTCTGAGAACTTTCAAGCTGAAAGATTGATTTCCATGTACACATACATGCATGTGGGCACATCACCCTCTTGCCTTTAGGTTCAGACATGGTACATTGACTCTTCCCTGGGTTTTAAACCTGCCAGACTCATCCTGTGCCTCTGGCTTACCACCTGCAGATTTGGGGATTTCTTGGTCTTTTAATGGCATGAAATAATTCCTTATAAACCAGTCCTTTCCTCTGAAGATGGAAGGGGAGGAAGAAGGTAGGGATAGATCTCATCTCTCTTATCTATCAGGTATAACTCCTGGTGTGTTCCTTAGCTTCACAGAGACTATCTTCTATTGGTGGAGCTTAGTTAACCCCGTTTCCTTTGGTTGAGGTGTTGCTCTTAAAATGATCATAATGGATGCCAGCAGTAATCAGGAGAAAGAGAGACATCCTTTAGAGAATTCCATAAGTAGTATGATGCCCAAATCTGTTTTTATCTCTGAAATTTCTAGAATATGGCTTTTCTAAAAGAGAACATTTGGGTAGTGACCTAAACATTTACTTGGAATTCCAAACATTGTTTGTTTACTTGAAAACTCAGTATCTTCCCCTACAGACATTTTTTATTCTGTGGCTAACAGCATTAACAATTTTATTGATTATTGTATCAAAGACTATTGGGGTCTAGCCTCTAATAGTCTTTTCCCAGGGTCCNGAAGAGAAGCTACCAGTGGTGAGAAATAATCTGAGGGAATGAATCTGAGTACACCAAGCTCTTTAGTCTGTTCACTTTATTTTTCCAAGATAAAATTCTATCTACATAGCTTCATTTCTTTTCTCATACTTGGTTCTTCTCTGTCCCTTCTCCTCCTGTCCTCTCATAGTTCTAAATTCTTTCCATCTTGTTCTCATCTTCGTCTTCGTTCCTCTCTCTATCTTCATTCCTCTCCTTCCTCTTTCTGACTCGTCTCTTCACCTACCATCCGCAATCCTCTCACTCTGCTGCCTGTCTCTTATACACATCTAGATGTGTATAAGAGACAGCCTCTGGCTCTGCCCCGATCTGGTCAGGCGGGGCAAGTGTACTCAGTCACTAGATAACCTGCGACTGGTATGTAAAATGAATGCACCTGGTATGTAAAAACCCTTTTGTTCTGAGTAAATTGTTTGAAGGGAAGTCTCGAGGTGCCACCTGTGCTGTGAGAGGGGGGGGGAAGGGGTCTGAGTTTAATTTGCACAAGAAACAAAGCCATGTACCTAGACAGTGTCTCCATATGGATATTTACCTTAATTCAGGAGACTAGCAGGTGGTCTGGAATGCTTATACTATCTTCTATTTGTCCTTGGATGTTTGATAGGTATCCTAGATAAAATGCTTTTGTCTGGAGCTGGCCCTGGCCTTGGATGCTTGCAGAAGGCAGACATCTGATTCTAATGCCAAAAGGAAGAAACAAAAANCGTAGAAGCAGGAAGCCTTGCCTGTGTGGCTGTTATCCAAATACCTTAATTGTATATGCCCAAGGAATGATCAATCCACACTATGTAGAAGTTCTTAGGAAAAAGAATCAATTGGGGAAATTCAAAGCAGAAATATTCAAAATATTCAAAAGCCAAAATAACACAATACTCCTTGAGCCTTGGCTTCCTCTGGAAAAATCCTTGACTTTTCCAGGTAATAGCTTAGTCAGCTATTCCTACTTCATATTTCTGCATCCCNTAGCATTATTGTGTCTTTTTTATTTGTTAAGGAAAAATGATTGAGAGTGGAGAAATTGCTCAGTGGTTAAGAGCACTTGTTTTTGCAGAGGTTCACAACTATCTGTAACTCCAGTTCCAGGAGATCTGATGCCCTCTGCCACCTTCTATGGGTGCCAGGCATGTACATGGTGCACAGACACACATGTGAACAAGACACTCATACACATAAAATAAATAAATAAGACTTAGAATGTACAGTGTGTTGTAAGTATTAGTTATTTGCAGACCAGATCTCTAAAGAACTTGATCCAGAAGGGGGATTAAGATTGAAAACTAACAGTACCANACAGAAAGCCTTGAGTGCCAGAAGAGAAAAGTCTTCAAGATTAATGGAAACAGAGGCTAGCTGATGCTTTTGGTTGTTGGTGTGACACTTAGGGATATAGTGGGAACATGGCTTAAAATGATAGGTATAAAATTGTGTTGTTCCAGAGAGAAGGAAGGACTCCAATGGCTGCATGTGGTGGCACNTGCCTACAATCCCAACACTTCTGAAGCTGAGGAAGAGGAGGATTCTAAGATTGAGTCCAGGGGCTGGAGAGATGGGTCACCGGCTAAGAGCACTGGCAGNTCTTCTAGAGGTCCTGAGTTCAATTTCTAGCAACTACATGGTGGCTCACAACCAGTTGAGCTCTCATATACATAAAATAAATAATCTTTAAAAAAAAGATTGAGGCCAGCCTGAGCTACATAGTGAGACCCTGCAAAACAGAAACAAAGTTGATGTTAACATCTGAGGTAGCCTA
>LZPO01116839.1:69900-80031 GCA_001675575.1 Neotoma lepida | reverse complement strand
AGGTATTTGCTTGTTTTGTTTTTGTTTTGTGTTTATTTTTGAGACAGTTTTCAAATCTCAAGCTATTCTCAAACTTATTGTGCAGCTGAGGCTGGACATGAACCTCTGATCCTTCTGCCTCTATCTCCCAACTGCTAGGAGGGAGTGCCCCCTTTTCCAAGTGCTTCCCCCGTTTTCAGGGAGACTTTTGAGTGTGAATCTAGTCTTCCATATCCCCTCTGTAAAAGTAAGTTATAATAGTACCCATCTATTGAAGCTACTTGATAAACAAATGCATGTGGATTTTGTACAGAAGAGTCTGATAAAAAGAGTCTGATAGAGTATCTGTCAGTATTTGTTGCAAGTTATTTTTAAAATAATACTAATAATTTAAAGAGCTTGTTTTAGAGAATTAATATTTAGAGAATTAATGAAAGTTGCTGCTACTCTTTTTAAGATTATTGAAGAAAGCACAGTTTCTTAAATTCTTTAAATGTTTTGTGGTGTGTTTTTAGAGGAAGCAAAATACTCAACGAATTGAACTGATTGATGGTTGATACCTTTTCAGCTGGATATTAAGTTCTATAAAAATACAAAACTCTGTTTGGTGCTTGTTCTCCAGGAGGTTTTCACACCAAGACTCAAAACAGGATGTGATGGTACAGGCTTTGGTTCAGACTAAGCAGTTAGAGGTGGTGGGGTAGAGCTGGGAAGACTACTCAGTAGAAAGTTCTTGGTCTGCAAGCATGGAGACCTGAGTCCAGATTCCCCATCAGGCATGTAAAAAGCCNGCTTGTAACCCCAGTGTGGGCTGGCAAAGATTACAGAAATGAGCACTACTGCTCTTACATGGGGGCTGAGGACCCNAACGTGGGTCATCAGGCTTGGGGAGTGGGGGTGGCATCTGGAGCAAGGGTCAGTCAGGTCTCAATTCTTTAGAGAACTGAAGTCTTGGCTGTTACAGTACTTGTTTCTGTAACACAAATTAACAGTGTTAAACAGTGGACTTCTGGTTCAGTGAGAGATTCTGTCTCAAAAAAAATAAGTGGAAAATGAGGATGACATGGACCTCTCGTCTCAACATGTCCATGTGCAGGTGTGCACACACACATGTACATGAGTGCATCAAGAGCTGGGATGGGGGTTACTTACTTTATAGTAAGCATGTAGAAGTGTTATTCACTGTGCCCTAAAAACTTGCTAGGGTTTTTTTTTTTTTTTTTTTTTTTTTTTTTTTTTTTTGCATGTTATGAGGGTAGATGAAGAGGAAGACGTTTTTGGCAAAGAGAAAGTTCAGAGCCAGGGTAAGTCCCATTGTGTTTTGTATGAACAGGATATGATTCAAGCTAACTGGAGCATAGAAGTCAGTGGAAATGTTAGACAAGTAAGGTTGGAGTAGACAGTGGCTGATTTAGAGAGTTTAAGAATAGAAGATCTGCATTTTTAAATTTAAATTTAATGTAATTTAACACGTTCATGTGTGTAAGCTACCTGTACCATGGTACACACGTACCAGAGCCTGTGGATGTCAGCAAACAGCTTTATGTGTCAGTTCTCACCTTCCACTGTTTGAGACGGTGTTTCACTATGTACACCCGGCTAAGTGGCTGTGAACTTCTGAGGGATTCTCAGTCTCCACTTCCCATCTTCCATAGGGGCTCAGTGATTACAGAAATAAATGCTAATGCTTTCACCTGGGTGCTAAGGATCCAAACTTGGATCATTAGGCTGGGGAGAGGCAGCATTTTACCCATTGAACCATCTGGAGCAGAAATCTCAATCTTTGAAGAACTGGACGTCTGTTATAGTGCTTGTTTCTATAACACAAGTATGTTATTGATAATTGCAGATTGGTGTCAGTACAGTAGCGAAGTTGTGCTGGTTCAGTTATTATTTTGTTATTTTTATTTTGTTATTATTTTGTTGCAATCCTGAACAAACTTTTCTTACAGTTTAATAGAGACCTTTAACTATATAACAGGTTTTATGGAAAACACTGAATATCTGCAGAAGACTCCTCTTTTAATGAAAATACAGTTTCAGAAGTAGTTCAAAGTCCACAGTATTGACCTGCTGAAACTGAGTACAAAGCAGCTGTGAGGATATTGCCTTAGAAGAACTTTTGTCTGCTGCTTAGTTGAGATGTCGGCATCCTCTATTATGTGTTCCTTATTCAGCAGTCTTCAAGGGAGTAAACGCCCTGAAGAACGTCCATCACAAAACAGAAAGAAAGGCTTCAAGAGATTGAAGATTGTAATTTGAGGGGTGAATGAGGATGAGTATTTAATTGTTAGGCTTGTTTCAGATATTTTTGTCGTTTGAGACAGGGTCTCACTCAGGGTTCTAGACTCTCTTGCCAGCTGAAAGCCACCTTGCCTAGCTGTGTTAGGAATTTTTATTGTAAAGATTTATTTTTGTCTTCGTTAGAGTCTTTTTGCATGTTGAATAGTCTATCTTAATTATCTTTCCCAGGAGCTTTGCTATTTTTACTTGTGATTTTGTAAATTGCTCCCTGCCCCCAAATATCACATTCTAGCAGAAAGGTCTCTGGCACCATTTAAACAAAGAAAACTCATAAAGTAATTTTTGACCTTAAAATTTTAATTTAAGCATCTTCGTAGGCACCAAGATCATTGAAATCTTTGACTTTTGAAGTTTATATGTTGTCTATTTGCTTTACATTTATTTGAGTGTATGTGCACGAGCACAAAAGTCAGCAGACAGTGTTCAAGAACCATTGATCTCTTTCCACCATGTGGGATTGAACTTAGGTCTCTGTGCTTGGCAGCAGGTACCTTTACTTGCTGAGCTATCTTTCTGTTCCATTTATTTTTTATTATTCATTTGTTTATTGGCATGTAGGATATTGAACCCAGGTCTGTGCCATTTCTCTGCCATTGAGCTAAAGCTTTGGCTTTGTATTTACTTAGTTTGGATTGAAACTATTCCTAATTTTAAAGGAAATTTATTTTTGAAATTTGTGCCAAATCAAATATTTCTATGTTGTATGTCAAAACACCTCTAAGTGAACTCTACTCTTTGCTTGTTATTGGGTAGTAAATTGATCTCCCTAAATATTGCAAACAAATCCTGGTCAAATTTAACTTATAAAGAACTATTAGGATATTTGTGTACAGTTATTAACATATGAAAACAATAAATTCTCCAAAAAACTCATTCTCTACCTAAAATGCCAGTTGTCTTGTAGCTTGAGGCTTGAGTTGGATACATGGAAGTCTTGGTTTATTACACCAGTCTCGAGTGAGCTTGAGCTCTTTTCCTTAAACAGATGGCAATCCTTTAATTTCTTTCAGCTGCTAGGTTACTGCAGCATACAGAATGGAAAGGTCTTCACTGTTCATCAGCACAGCATATTCTTAGTTTTTATCAGTTAAAACAATGAGTTAAAACTGGGCTTAGTTGGTACTTCACCAGGATAGAAATCTCCTTTTTCTTGTGTTGCTTTGTTTTCTGAGATGGGTTCTTGATTATGTATACAGGCTGGCTTTGAGTTGGAGATCCTCCTGCCTCAGCGTTCTGGGTGTAGTGTATGCCAAGAAATAGGTATTTTTAGCCAGTTGTAGTTCATGCTTATAATCCCCATGGATGTGAAGCTAAGACAGGAGGATCACTTAAAGTCTGAGGACTGCCTGAGTTATAGGATAAGANGCTGTGTTAAAGAAAGCCACTTTTAAAAGGCTCTGCTACTTAAATGATTTATCGTATCTCTGTAACTTTGTAAAGCTTCACAAAACTAGCTTGTGAGGTGCTACTGTGTAGCATTTTAGAGATCTTTCACTTTTACAATAAAACCACTTTTTTAATTACAGAAAGACCCAAATGGGACCAGTAGTTTGCCAGCTGGAAGTTCTCTTCTACAAGAATTTGAAGTACAGAATGAGGAGGTGGCAGCTTTTTGTCAATCCATTATGAAGTAAGGAATTTTCTTTATAAATTACAGATTCTTTAAATTAAAATGGTCATCTAAAAAAATACTTCATGTCTCGGAAAACAAAAAACAAAATCAGAGCTGGGCAAGGCAAAGGCAGCGTATCTCTGAGTTCCAGGCCAGCCAAGGCTACATAGGGAGATCGTGTCTCAAAAAAAAGAAAAACAGAACAAAACAAAACCAAAACTTGCTATTTCATGCCAGTCCTAAAATTTTTTAATTTTTTTTTCTTCATGTGGCCAAACATTTAAAGCAAACAGTTAATTGGCACATAACCACAGGCCACAGATGAATCTAGATCTTTGCTTGTTGGGCTTCTAAATAAGGCTAGGAGTGGATCTCTGGTCCTCTGTTAACAAGTGAAAATCTGGGTTGCATGTTTCCACACACCTAGAAGGTGCCTTCTTTTGTTTTTAGACAAACTTCCATCTTCTCAAAGAAAATTTATTTTTTGTTTTTGGAGAAACTGTTCAGTTTGTAGCCCAGGCTGGCCTTAAACTCTTAAATCTTCCTGCCTCAGTCTCCTGAGTTCTAGGTTTGCAGGCAACATAACCATGCCCATTTTCTCACCAACTTATCTAGCATTCAGAAGGCTATCCTAGGGCTGGAGAGATGGCTCAGAGGTTAAGAACACTGACTGCTCTTCCAGAGGTCCTGAGTTCAGTTCCCAGCAACCACATGGTGGCTCACAACCATCTGTAATGAGACCTGGCGCCATCTTCTGGCCTTCAGGCATACATGCAGACAGAACACTGTATACATAATAAATAAAAAAATCTTAAAAAAAAAAAGAAGGCTATCCTACTTATTTAATAAAAANATATTTTATAAATATTAGAAAATATAGGTCTTAAATATTTTCTCACTCTTGTATGCCTTAGACAGTATTGTTTCTTGTTTTGTTATTGCTGTTTCAGAGATGGGGTCTCTAGCCCAGGCTGGCCTCACAGTCTTTGGTAGCTGAGGATGATCTAGACCCTTTTTTTGAGACAGGGTTTCTCTGTATAATAGTCCTGGCTGTTCTGGAACTTGATTTGTAGACTAGACTGGCCTCAAACTCACAGAGATCACCTGCCTATGCCTCCTGAGTGCTGGGATTAAAGGCGTGTGCCACCATTGCCCGGCTTGATCTTGAACTTCGATGCTCCTGCTTTAACCAAGGGCTAGGATCACAGTCGTGAGCTCCCACTTCCAGTTTTATGCAGTACTGGGGATGGAACCCAAGGCTTCAAGCATGTTAGGCAGGTTCTCTACCAACTAAGAGCTACATTTTCAGCCCTTGTACCATATTCTTTATAAACGGAAAAATTGAGACTCCGAGGAAATAGCCTAACAAAACTTCCTCTGCTGTCAATACAGTGTCACATCTTCTTTGCCACTGGTTAAATGTTTGTTTCCATTACATGACTGTATCAGTTAGGGCGTGTGTTACATTCTACTGTGGGATCTGGAGATCAAACTCAAGTTGTCAGGCTTGTGCATCAAACACTTCCCTGCTAAAGTATCTTGCCATCCCTGTTTTGTTTTGTGAAACAAGGAAGCCTCTCACTCTGTAGCCCCTGCTAGAATGCTACATACTATCTAGGCTATATTCTCCCTGAACTCATAGCAATCCTTCTGCCTCAGCTTCCCTAATGCTGGGGTAACAGGTATGCATCAGCATGCCCACCTTGAATTCACTTTTTTTNAAAAAAAATTTGAAATAGGGTTATTCATTATATATCCAAAGATGACTTGAACTTGGATCCTTCTGCCTGTACTTCTCAAATCATGGGATTACAGACCTGCTACCATGAAGGCTTAAATTCACAATTACTCCTCTCTTTAGACCCTTCAGACTTTGTCTTTCCTTTTCCCTTTCTCTTTCCCTTTCCCTTCCTCTTCTTTTCTTACCACGGTCATCCTCCATATGATTTAGCTTCATTTTTTCCTATTGTAAATGGGACTTTTGGTTTTTCGAGACAGGGTTTCTCTGTATAGCTTTGGCACCTTCCCTGGAACTCACCTGTAGCCTGGGCTGGTCTCGAACTCACAGAGATCCGCCTGCCTCTGCCTCCCAAGTACCGGGATTGAAGGTGTGCGCCACCGCCGCCCGGCAGTAAATGGGACTTCTTAAGACAGGGAGCATAGCCACTGACTCCATATTCTGATGTTTTTGCTAGCAGAGAGGAAAAATGAATCTTAGCCAGTCAGACAAAGGTTAGGCAGAAGACTGGAGCAGCAAACTTCAAGGCAGAGGACAAAATCTGCTCTCTCATGCAGGGAAAGTAATCCCACTGGGGGATTTATTCTGAATCCAGAGCCACCTTCAGTAAAAAGGTCTTCTTTTTAAGCAGGTCGTGGGTACCCCCAGATCATTTTTGAGTATATATGCCATTTTGGTTAATGATTTAGATGTAATCTTTTACCTTAATGCTTTGGAAATAATGTTACCTTTNTTACATAGTTTCTTTTTTCCCAGACAAGTACTATATGGTTTCTGCTATATTATTTTTGACTAAGCACTACATTTAAACTTTGCAAGTTGAAAGAGTAAGCTCTGTATGATTTGCATTTTGAATCACAGAGCTGTTTTCACAAACCTCCTGGCTTAGCTAAGTGATTACAGTAGTCCTTCCTTGGCTAGAACGACTACATTCCATAACGCCTCAGTAGATGTCTGAAACTAAATCCTGTGTCCTATTTAAACTCTGCTTTGTAAAACATATGTATCGGAAAAAGATTAATGTATAAGGGTCATTCGATGGCTCAGTAGGTAAAGGTGCTTGCCATCAAGCCTGATAACCCAAGTTTGATTCCTGGAATCTACTCCCTGTGGTTGTCCTCTGGACTCTACTTATATGCCCCCTTCCCACATAAATTAATTTGCTTATTATTTTATGTGTGTGAGTGTTTTGGCTGCATGTATGTAAGTGTACCGCATGCATACCTGGTGCCAGAAAAGGGCATTGGATCCCCCCTCCCCCATATGAGTGCTGGGAATCGAACCTGAATCCTCTGCAAGAACAGCGTGTACTTTAAATCATTGAGCCAACTCTCCAGCCCCATCAGATTTAACTTTCTAATTAAAAACAAAAAATAGTAATTGATAAATGACAGTAGTAATCTACCATAAATCTTAGCAGCCTGAGCACATGATTTTTTTTTTCTTCCCTTATTGGGTTAAGATTTTTTCTTTTTGCTTGCTGGAAGTATTTTCAGACCATAGTTGACAGGACAGTAACTGCAACTGAATAAGGATGCTGCTGTATTGATTTACATGTATGCATATTTATCCTCAGAGTGTCTTATTTAATATGTAACTCCAGATGAACCAAATAGAAAATGAGTTCTTGTTCTCTGGCTTCCAGNAATACATAGTATGCTTGCAACAACTTTCAGAACAGATGTTTCCGAAGCCATGTTCNAGGAGTTTTTCTTTTTGCCCTGGAAACATGGAGACTCGGTACATATGTTCCTCAAGTGGCTTCTTGGCTCTCTTCCCCCTTCCCCTTTTGAGACAAAAACTGGCTTTGTAGCCCAGGCTGGCCTCATTTATAATTTTCTACAATGTGTGACCCTTTGGGGAATTGAACCCAGCATGTACATGGCCACTGAGCTACATTCGTATTACCTAGTTTGTGCTTTTTAAAAGTCTTCTGAAAATTATTCACGCCATCATTTTGATTCAGCTGTGAAATGAGCATCAGACTATTAAGATGCTGTGTGTGCTTACAGCTGAAATTACAGTATAGCAATTTTAACAATTCAGTGCCAGTTCTAGGCCTGGGCTTTTGTTGCTGTTTTTATCAATGAACTTAAAAATTGAACTAGTGAAGGTCTTTTACTTGAACTGGGGCCTGCCTTTCATTATATTCGTTTCTTTGTTTCTTTTACTTGATAAAACTTACTAAATCTAATAGTTGTGGTCTAGAGAAAAATTTTTAAAAGAATGTTAATGTAGTGGGCTTGTTTTGAAATAATGAAGATTGAACCTAGGGCGTTAGATATGGAGTCGAGCGCTGAGCTCCAGCCCAGGCCTGTGGTTACTTCTGCTTCCTTTATGTTTCTCTAGCACAAAATGAGAAACTATATTCTATGCCTACCTTTTCTTTGTATGTGGTTCAGATCTCATACTTATGCCATATAATAATCTTTTTATTATTAAGGAATGTTATATAGAAAAGGTTTGACTGCAGCAATTTCATACATTCAAATAACATTGAGCATCCCCTTCCTCCCCATAGTATCTTAATTCTAAGACATCCCATATGTTTTCAAAGATTGACTTCATCTTTGAATTAATAATTATTTGTTAGGCACTATCTCCTACAGTCCAATCTCATCTTGAACTTTCTGTAGAATTAAGCATGATGTTGAACTGCCAAGCCTCCATTCTCAGTCAGTTCTCAGATTAGTTAACTATATGGTTTGATATATATATTTTATGAGTTCTATTTCTTAATTTATTATTTTTTTGAGACAGGATCTCACTATGTAGCCATGGTGAGCTAGAGCTCTCTTGGTAGACCAGGCTGGCCTCAAACTCAGGGATCTGCCTACCTCTGCCTCCTGAGTGCTTAGAGTGAAAGTCCAGCTTTATTTCATGAATTTTAGCAAACAGTACGCATTCAAGAAATCCACAGATTTCTGGGATAAAATGGAGATCACACACTCACTTATACAAAATGAAGCGACGAGGTTGCCTCTTGTCTCCCAGGGAAAGATGGGGAAAGCTCCAGGCCAGATCGCCAAACCATCTTCCACATCCAAGAGCCAGCAATCCCCTCCCNCTTCCCTTTTTAAGAGGTCATTTAGGCAGGCAAGAAGCACCACCTCTATTGAGCCAGATAGCCCAAGGTCACATGGGTGGAGAGAATACNCACCACACAGTATAATGCCAAGTATGTGTGAAATAATAAGAATAAGCCATTACAAGCTTACTGTGTTACGAAGGGATAAGCTTGGCACCAACTAAATATCTTACATTGTCCGTATGTGAAGATAAAGTTCCAATATCAATTCAGCTTATACCACTTTGATCACATTTCATCTTTTTGAAAGAATTATTTGTAAATTTTGTATATATAGTTTGTGTGTGGTATGTACATCTGAGTGCTAGTGACATTAAAGACCAGAGATATTAGATCCCCTGGAGCTGGAGTTATAGGTAATTGTGAGCCACCTGACATAGGTGTTAGAAATCAAACTTGAGTTCTCTGCAAGAACAGTATAAACTTTTAACCACTGAGCCATCTCTCCTGTTCTGTATTTTATCTTTTTAATATTGGATCCTGTGTATGTGTCTTCTAAGATCAAAATATAGAAACCACGTTTATTCTTTCACTGATTCATTTATTTTATAAGACATTTACAGTATTTGTTATGTAGTAGGCACTAAGTGGTTTATAAACTTACTTTACATGTTCTTATGACAACCTGGAGAAATAAATGGTCATATTACTCTGAAGCAAGAGAATGTCAGTAACTTAACTGCATTTACACAGCTAATAATAAAAACAAGGATCAAATTCAGATAGTCTGCCTTACAGGTTTTGTATTGACTGCTGAATTTGCTCTTGTCATCTCAAAATATTTTATTCTGTATGTATTCCTTGAATAGTTTAATATCCATAGAAGCACATAGTNGGCATTTCTAGCATGTATTCCACTTTACAGATGTTTGCTAAATGTATAGCTCAGTGGTAATGGCCTATGTGTCTAGCATGTCTGANGCCTTNGGTTCAATCCCCCGCACTGCAAAAAAGGTGGAAAAAAGAAGAAAAACAGATGAGGTGAGGGGACTGGAACCTTTTATCAACTTCCAGGAAATGGCAGCTACTGGGGCCTGGGAAGTTGACAGTATTAAATCTACCATTTCTTAAAANTGTTTATGTTTATTTGTTCGTTGTGTTGTGCTTGTGTGTGTGTGAGTGAGTGTGAGTTATGTTTGGGTGGACATACCATGACAAGTGTGTGAAGGTTAGAGGACACCTTGCAGGAGTAAGTCCCAGGGATTGACTCAGGTTTTCAGCCAGGGATTGACTCAGGTTTTCAGGCTTGGCGGCAAGCACTGGTACACACTGAGTCACTTTACTGGCTCCTTTCTCGTATTCATGATGGCAGTCATGTCTGGAGATGAGCCACTTATTACATTCATGTATTTACATTTAACTGTATTGCATCTAACTGTATTGCTCCTATGAATACCTTAGCACGTGACT
>LZPO01116839.1:42543-57600 GCA_001675575.1 Neotoma lepida | reverse complement strand
CCCCCAGCCTCCTTCCCCGCCCCCAGTTTACCCAAGAGATCTCATCTATTTCCCCTTCCCAAGGTGATCCATGCATCCCTTTTAGGATCCTCCTTGTTACCTAGTTTCTCTGGGGCTGTGGATTGCAGCCTGGTTGTCCTTTATGAGTGAGTACATACTGTGCTTGTCTTTCTGGGTCTGGGTTACCTCACTCAGGATGATTTTTTTCTAGTTCTATCCATTTGCCTGCAAATTTCATGATAACATTTTTTTTTTACCACTGAGTAATACTCCATTGTGTAAATGTACCACATTTTCTTTATCCATTCTTCNGTTGAGGGGAATCTAGGTTGTTTCCAGGTTCTAGCTATTACAAGCAGTGCTGCTATGAGCGTAGTTGAGCAAGTGTCCTTCCTGCACATAGCTCCTGAGTGCAGGCATTATAGGCATGTACCANAGAGCTCTACCAGCATCACCCTAGTCCAGTTTTAGAGCATTTCCATGTATTAATTTGCAGTCACCCCTCCTTCCAGTGCTAGCCTCAAATAATCACCGAGCCAGTTCCTGTCTCTTTCATGATTTCTTCTTCTGCANATTTCTTGTAAATGGAGTCTAGTGATTTCTCTGTTTTGCTTTTTAAATACCAAACCCTTTTTTGTAGTATGTATTTTTGGTTTGTACCTTTAAAAAAAATTTTTTTTGCATTGTGTGGTATGTTGTATGTATGGTGTATATACTTTGTGTGTGTGGTTTGAAAGAAAATGGCTCCCAAACGGAGTGGCAGTATTGGGAGGTATGGCTTTGTTGGAGGAAGCGTGTCACTGTGGAGGCCGGCTTTGAGGTCTCATATATGCTCAAGCCATGCCCAGAATTGAAGCTCATTTCCTGTTGCCTGTGGATCAAAGATGTAGAACTCTGAGCAACTTCTCCCAGCAACATGTCTACTTGCACACTGCCGTGTCCCACCATCATGATAATGGACTGAACCTCTGAACTGTGAGCCACCCAATTAAATGTTTTCCTTTATAAGAGTTGTTGTGGTCATGGTATCTCTTCACAGCAATAGAAGCCCTAAGGCTGTGTGTATGTGTATAAATATATATATATATATCCCGGAACTGAAGTTAAAGTTGTTTGGGAGCCACCTCACATGGGTGCTGGTAACCAAGCTCAGGTCCTCTGCAAGAGCAGTACACTTTCTTAACCCCTGAGCCATCTCTACAGCCCTACTCCCAGTTTTTTACATGGATGCTAAAGATCCAAACTCATGCTTGCTCAACAGGCTTTACCAACTTAGCCATCTCCTAGCCCTACAGTGGTTCCTTTTTATTGAATACTATCCCATTGAATTTTGTCTATACATCCAATAATGTGTATCTGGGCTTAAGTTAATAAATTTTGGGGGCTGGAGAGGTGCTCAGTGGTTAAGAGCATGTACTGCTCTTACAGAGGACCTAAGTTTGATTCTCAGCATTCATGTGGAATGGCTCACAACCAACTGTAACTCCAACTCCAAGGAGATCCATCTTCAGAAAGCACCTGAACTCATGTTTGGTACTGGCGGTATGACTCTTCTGTATAGACTGGACCTAAAATAGAAATCCAGATAAATACCCAGAACAAAAGTATAATATGCTGTGGAGAACTGAGCACCTGTCAGTACTAATGTTTACCAGTCACTGACTGTCAAGGCAGTATACGAGATTGTTTTGTTTTTGAGATGGGGTCTCATTCAGCCCCAGTTGCCTCGCCTTGAATTCTTGCTCTTCATGCCTCCACCTCCTACATTTTGAGACTACAGACTTGCCTGCACCTATGTGTACACACAATCGAACCCGGGCTGACACATGCTAGTACTTGACTGGAGCTGCATCACCAGCCTCTGTGCTAGCTACTTGAATAAGAAATCTAAATAATCATTAGTGAAAGAGCAAAAGGTGGCTTATCCTTTTTAGTAAAAGAGTTCTTCTCTTTAAAAAAAAACTTTAATTTTTAAATTATTTGTTTATTTTATGGGTATGATTGTTTTGCCTGCTTCAACGTCTGTTCACTGTGTGTATGCCTAGTGCCTGCAGAGGCTGGAAGAGGGTGTTGGGTCCCCTGGGACTGGAGTTAGAGACAGCTGTAAGCTGCCATGTGGATACCAGGAATCAAACTCAGGTCCTATAGAAGAGCAGCCANTGGTCTTAACTGCAATGCCATCTCTTCCAGCCTATAAAAGAGGATTCTAAGGCAGGAATTGACATATGGTAGCTCATATACCAAATCCAGCCTGCTGCCTGTTTTTGTAAAGTTTTTGTCTCTTATTTATTGTCTGTCTTCACCCTTAAAAGGCTAAAATTGGATCTCACCAGAGGATAACCCACAAAATATAAAATATTTACTAAACTAATGTTTGTTTGTTTTGTGTTTGGTTTAGTTTTTGAGACAATCTTGATCTTGCTACCTCAGACTTTTAAGTCACTGTAATAGATGTTGTATTAGTTAGGGTTTTTCTTGCTGTAAAGAGATACCATGAATACAGCAACTCTTACAAGGAAAACATTTAATTGTGGTGGCAGCTTACAGTTTCAGAGGTTCAGTCCATTATCATCATGGTGGGTAGTGTGGTGGCATGCAGGCAGATGTGGTACTGGAAAAATAACCAAGAGTCCTACATCTTGCAGGCAACAGGAAGTCGACTGACAGTCACACTGAGGGAAGCTTGAGCAAAAGAGGCCTCAAAGCCTGCCCACACAGTGACACTTCCTCCAACAAGGCCACACCTAATAGTGCCACTACCTTTGGGGGCCGTTTTCTTTCAAACCACCACAGATGTCTATCACCATGCCTGACAATTAGTGGCTTTGGAGGTGGCAATAGTAGGGGGCAGGGTTTACCTGTCCTTGTTACATAGCCCTGGATGAGCCTGGAACTCACTGTGTAGACCAGGCTGACCTTTGCTTCCCAAGGACTGATGTTATAGATAAATGCCACCATACCTGAATACATAATGGTCTTTTAAAGAAAATTTGCTAGTCTTTATGGGTTCAGAAGTTACAGATGTAAAAAAGCAATTGCCATGATGAGGCTGTAGAGAAATGAGCGGTTTAGGACATATAAGGACTTCTGATAAAGTCTCTCCCCAGACTGAATTATAGCCTCTTTGAAGAGCATATGGCTACCACAGGAAGATAGAGGCTGCCCATGGTAAAGAAACCTCCCATAGAACTTTAGCCAGAGCTGCCAGATAAAAAGAACATGGTCTGAGGGTACAGGTAAGGCTGGTCTTTGAGAACCACTAAAGTCTCATAGTGAATTGAAAGAAATGAATTAATGCATACAAGACTGAAACCCAGCATGGAGTGTCTATCCCTGTTGTTTGGGGGTTAAAGTGTCCTTTTAGTGCCCTCTAGTGACAAAAAAATGTTAGCATGAGTTTAATTCTGGCTCTATGAAGCAGAGCAAAAAAAGGGTGGGTTTAGAACTGTTAGACTGTCCATCACATGTTAAGAGTGATGGAGAATAGTGCAAGACAGTGTCACAAACCTTCAGATTGGAAAGGTTTTTACATGAAGGTGAGTTAAACAGAAATATAAGCTAGATAACTGAGAAGGGAGAACTTGAAAGCTGATATTCAGTTCAGGCCCCAAGAACTGCACAATAATTGGGTATTTAAGAAAATGAGATGGTTTCACTTATGCTTGAAGGTGAAAGGAGCATTTGGCTTATGGTAGCCAAGCCTCAAGAATAGAAAAAAAAATACTAAAAGGGAAGATGCAGTGCTTAGTTGCAGCCTTTCATAGTACTTGGCATAAAAGTGTAGCATGAATGTTTTATGAATCTTTAAGCCATGTATAGTGCACAGTTACAGTAACTCAGGAGGAAGAGAGAGGATCCCTTGAACTTAAGAATTTGAGAACCAGTCTAGGCAATATAGTGAGCCCCTGTCTAAGAGGAGGGAGAGGGATCTATGAATGCATCTGTTGCTCAAGTTTTTNAAACTACATTTTGTGCATGAATATCTGTATGTACAGGTGCATGTGTGTGTGCAGGCCAGAGGATAACCTCAGGCATCATTCCTCAAGGATGTTGTCCACCTTTCCTTTGAGCCAGGGCTTGAGCTCACCAAGTAGGCTAGTATGGCTGTCTTAGTTCCTGTTGATTGCTGTGAAGAAACGCCATGACCGAGGCTACTTACAAAGGAAGATATTTAACTGAGGGCTTTCTTAAAGTTTCAGAGGGTTAGCCATGACCATGGCAGCAGGCAGGCAGGCATGGTGCTGGAGCAGTAGCTGAGAGCTCACATTATCTACAAGTTGCAGATAGCCAGAGAACAGGAGACACTGGGCCTGATGTGGTCTTTTGAAACCTCAAAGCCCACCCCAGTGACACACCTCCTCCAACAAGGCCATACCTACCAATCCAATAGTCCACCAATCAGGAACCAGACACTGAAATATATTAGCCTATGTGTACCATAAACATTTAAACCACCACAGTGGCTGACCAGGTAGCCTCAGGGATTCGATTCATCTATCTCCTCAGCTCTGAGATTACAGTCATATACCACTATGCCTAGCTTTTTTATGTGGGTTCTTAGGGTTGAACAAAGATCCTCATGCTTGCAAGGCCAGGACTGCACTGTACTGACTGAGCTATTTCTGTAGCACTAAAAATTTATAGTTATCTTACACATAATAATTGCATTTATTTATGGTATGCAATGTGATATTTCAGTGCATGTATGAGTAATGATGCATGCCAAGGCAGGGTACTCCAGCAATCCTGTCACTACATAGGCTGGAGAATTTATACGTTTGAGGTCAGCCTGGGTTACATACTGAGATGTTGTCCCAAAAATCCAAAAATTAGTTGACTAATATATGTAATGATAAAGTCAAAGCACACCCCTAGTGATAAAGCCAACAAGGCTGCACACTCCTTTCCAACAGTTCTACTCCCTGGTGACTAAGCATTCAAATATATGAACCTATGGGGACCATTCTTAGTCAAACCACCACAAGTGCCCAATACCCATATCAGGTAGGTCACAACCACCTGTCGGATCTAAGGGATCCAACTCTCTTCTTCTGGTCTCTGCTGATACCTACACACATGTGGCATTCTCTTACATGGATACACAACACACACACAAATTAAATACAAATTTTTTTTTTAAAGATTTATTTATTATGTATACAGTGTTCTGTCCGCATGTACGCATTCACAACAGAAGAGGGCACCAGGTCTCATTGTAGATGGTTGTGAGCCACCATGTGGTTGCTGGGAATTGAACTCAGGACCTCTGGAAGAGCAGCCAGTGCTCTTAACTCCTGACCCATCTCTCCAACCCACCTAAATACAAATTTTTTAAGTGGAGAAGGACCTCAGCATGGNCTCCTGTGGCAGAACAGACCATCAAAATCAACACAGCCCTCTGCCACAGCACAGGCCACAGACACCATCTGTGGTCTGTACTGTCGCTAGAGACCACGTAGAGGTCCATGATCCATGCTCCCACTGACTGAAGGGCAGGAAAGCTGCTTTTGCAGTGGTATTGATGGCTACAGACTTGCAGTTGAGAGAGAGAGAGTCTGAAGGGCTCCTATGATGGCTCCTACTCTCCCCACAAAGGGAAAAAATAGCTTAGGTAGGAAAGCCATCAAAAACTCTTAAAAATTGTGATAGGNATGCTGGGGTGTAGCTCTCCACAGTTGATGGCTTCTGGCAGAGATGCGGGTGGGGAAGAACTGCTCCAGTGAATGTGTCGGCAACACAGATTGGATTTGTGGTTTTTTTCCCTTTAGGGGGGTGCAGGGGTCTGGGTGGACCTGGGAGGACTGGNATATGGATGTGATCAGGGTACATTGTGTGAAAGTTCCCAGATGGTCAGTAAGGATACTGTGTTGGAAAAAAAGAAAAAGAAGGAAGGGGAAGGAAGGAAGGCAAGCAGGCAAGCAAGCTGACCCAGCACTGCTACAGCAACCTTATTAAAAAACAAACAAAAAAACTTAAGGGTTTTTTCTTTTATTGTTTTTTGTTTTTGTTTTTAAGATTTGTGTGTGCATGTGGGGGTGCACATGCTTGCATACATGTGGAGTCCCTCAAAGCCAGTTATAGGCATTTGTGGGATGCTCAGTTCGTGTGAGTGACGGGATCNAAACTCAGGTCGTCGTAATTGAGTAAAAAGGCTCTTATTTTTGTTTGTTTGGCTGATTTTTGTTTTTTTTAGGCAGCATCTCTCTATGTAGCCCTGACTATCCTGGGACTTGTTATCTAAACCAGGCTAGTCTTGAACCCAGATCATCTGCCACANCAAGGGCTCTTAACCACTGAGCCATCTCTTTAGCCTCTCGAGGATTTTCTGTTTTGTTTTGTTAGAATTTAGTTTTTAATGCCAGTTTTTTTGCAGAAGAGAAGGTTATTTTCAACATGAAAATTACTTCCAAGTGAGAATTTAAAAGATAAATCTGGTTGTGCTTATTTCTTAGACTTATTTTGTTTTAAATGTATGAGTATTTTGCCTGGATATATGTATGTATACCACATGTGTGCCAGATCTAGTTTTAAAAAATGATTTAGTAATCTGTTCCTAATTTGTTTTTTTTATTCTAATATGAAATTAGTAACATTTGCATATGAATAGTTGTGTCAGAGTGAAAACTATGCCTTGCCTTAGTACATTTCACAGTATACCATATAATTGAGAAGCTATCTCATTTATTTTCTTTTTCAATAGAGAATATCTATTCTTAGAATTGTCAAAACTATGTAGCTTCTGACTTCATCTTTGACATGGGTCCTACATTGTACCTAGTTATTTTTATTTTACTTTTCATTTTTAAAGAACCAGCACCGAGCTGTCGATCAAGTAATTAAAGCTGTAAGAAAAATCTGCAGTGCTTTAGATGGGGTGGAGACCCCTGCTGTTACAGAAGCNGTGAAGAAGNTAAAGCGAGCAGTTAACCTTCCAAGAAACAAAAATGCTGATGTGAGTATTTATATGGGCTTAAGTGACTACCTGTCACTTCAACAGGAGGATGCTCACCTCTTAGTAGACAAAATATTGTCATTTTAACTTTGGCTTTTACTTCTGAGTTTATTGAATTGCTTCATTGGTGAAGTAGGGATTCCTTGCTGAAATGATGGAAGAGCCTTGTGAACATTGACATCAAATAGTGGGTTCAAATTGCTTTCCTTCTATGGGTGAGACCCCTGGCAATTTAGGGAACCTACAGAGAGAGTGGTGGCTACCAGTCCCCTCTTAATGGAAATGTCCATGTTCATTATATTTGAGTCATACCCCTTGTCNTGTGGAAGTGGCCTTGCCTTAGAAGCAGCCAGTTGTTGAGCCTTCTATTATGCCATATGTCAGCTTTTAATAAAGCCCTNATACTTCCTTCCATGGGGCCTTAATAAATTTAGTCCATAGAAATGTTTATATCTTTGATTGGAAAGGAGTAAAGAAAAAGTAAATCTCACAAGCTACTTTACATTTAAAGGAGAAGCTATGTCTTTGNCCTGCTCTTCCATGTCTAGGTGCTCACAAGTCTACTCATTTTCAAAGAAATTCTAGCTACATGACACTATTTGGGTTTCCTTTTTGTTTTTTGTTTGTTTCATTGTTGNTTGCTTGGGGTTTTATTTTAGGGGTGGGGGTTCTGTTTAAAAATTATTTGGAAACTATCTGTCACCATAGACCCTAATGCCTGAAGTGGCTGTTTTTTTTACTCCTTTATCGAATGAAGGAGCAGTAAAGTGTACTTGAGAGAGGTGTTTACCTTAAATAATTATATATAAGAATTTCCTTCAATCACCGAATGGTAATAGAGTTTAGATACTGTTCTTTAAGTACGTTACTTTCATGCTAGTGAAAAATCCTGTACTGTGTTACAAAATAATTATTTAATTCATTTAAAATAAAATGTTGATTTTGTTCTTTTTCCATAGTAAGTTTTAGGTGCTCTGATTTGTTTGACTTCTTGAGACAGAGTCTCATATATTGCAACTTACTATAATTTAGCCAAGGAAATCCTAGAACTTCTGCCCTGCTTTTATTCACAGGTGCTGAGAACTGTAGGCATAAACTACCATGCCTGGCTTTTTGTTTGTTTCTTTGAGTCAAGGTCTCACTGTAGCCCAGACTGGCTTGAACTTGCTATATTCCTCCTTCCTCAGCTTCCCAGATGCTGTAATTACAGGCATGAACTCCCACTCCAGCTTGCCTTAATTTTCTTAATATTAAAAATCATTTGTTGTCAGGCATAGTGGCATCCACCTTTAATCCCAGGACTTGAGAAGCAGAGGCATGCAGATCTCTTGAGTTCTAGGCTAACCAGGGCTACATAGTGAGACCCTGTCTCAAAAAAAATTTCTTTACTTAGATTTATGTTTTCACTTTTTGTTTGTTTATTTGCATTTGTGTGTGTTTATGTGGGTATATTTACATGATGCAGCTATTCACGTGAGTATATGCATATGTGTTTGGGGATAGGCACATGTCCATGTGGAGACTAGAGGTCTATATCACGTATCAGCTACTCTCCACTCCTTTTGAGACAGGGTCTTCTGCAGAACCTAAAGCTCATCAACTTAGCTAGTTTAACTAGCCAGTGGGCTCCAGGGTCCACCTTCTACCCCATACCCTCTCACTCCCCATGTGCTGGCATTATAGACTAGCTTTTACCTGGATGCAGGGAATTCTAACTCATGNNGTCTTGGCAGTTATTTTATGGATTGAGGCATTTTTATAGCCCTTCATTTCTTTGCTTACTATTTTAGTAATTTTTCAGACATGTTTGGCAGATTTCTTCTGAGAAGGTTTCTTTGACATGTAAAGAAATGTATCAAAAGTGAAGTTTATTTAAGACAAAAGCAAAGGCCCAGTGTGTTGATACACTCCTGTTATCCCATCGTTTTTGATGTGAATCTGTAGTTTAGCAAGTTTGAGACCAACCTGGGCTACACAAGACCTTGTCTCAAAAAAGGAAGAAAAAGTAAACATTTTATATTAAATTATGGTCAATTTCTGACTAATTGTTATATGTGTATACAGGTGACTTCACTATCTGGAGGAGATACAAGCAAGAACTCAACTAGGGGTATGTCTTTAGATTCTTTACATTTTGCCAATGATTTTTGCTTTTTCAGAGAATTAACACTTTGTTTCAATATAGGCTCACTGAATCCTGAAAATCCTGTTCAAATAAGCATGGATCACTTAACGGCAGCAATTTATGATCTTCTCAGGCTCCATGCAAATTCTAGTAAGAGTTCTGCAGACTGTCCTCAAAATAGCAGGAACATCAAGGAAGCATGGACTGCAGCAGAGCAGCTCCAGTTTACTGTCTATGCTGCACATGGAATTTCCAGTAACTGGGTATCAAAGTAAGTAGCTGTTTAAAGGACATGCATAGCTGTACCCAGAAGCTACGCTAATCTTAGTGTTATAACTGCTTTTATTTTCTTTGTTTAAATGGATGATACAAAGATCACTGAGTATCCTTGTACCTTTATAAAATTATAGAGATATCTGAAGTTATTGTAGTGAAAAAAATCATTCCAGTGACATGAAAAGAGCAAGAGAGCCAGGTGTGGTGGTGTACCCAGGAGGCAGAGGCAGTCTGATCTTTGAGTTCAAGGCTAGGCTGGTCTACAGAGCTAGTTCTAGGATAGCCAGAGCTACACAGAGAAGCNCTATCTCAGGGGAGGGGGGGAGGCAAGAAAATATATGATGAAACTGACAAGCAAAATGTTATTTAAAAGATGAATTAACTTAAGATTGCTGAGCTCTTCTGCCTTCCCTTTAGAATCAAGGTAATTTGAAACAGAATGTAATGGGACTAGAATTCAGGCCCTATCCCCCATTAATAGCTCACAGTCTACTAATTGTTAATCTTTGAATTCTACAAGAGCATATTTCTTCTACTGAAGTTTTGATAAGGGTTTTCTTCTTTTGCTTTTTTTCTTTTGTCAATATCTTTAAAGTATAGCATGGGGGGCAATTTTAATTTATTTTGGAATTATTAATATAAACTGAAAAGTCTGAAATGAATATTTTTATTGAAATAGGTTCATAATGACTAAGTGCTAAAAGTCTAGTGAAGAGTTACCAAACAAAAGTCCCACTTGAATTAAGCTTCAGATTAAAATGATGGTGTGACTTGAAAGTGGTTTTTGTTTTAGTTGTGTTTTTTGGGGTTTTTTGTTTGTTTTGTCTGTTTTTTGGGGTGTTTGTTGTTGTTGTTGTTCTTTTTTTGGTTGGCTGGTTAGTTTTGGGTTTTTGAAGCAGGGTAGTCCTGGCTTATCTTACATGATATCATTACAGTCCCCTTCAGACTGACACTTAGGGGCATATGCTCCCTCTCTACTCCGTTTGTTATACCACTTCTCTGTTTCTGTAGAATTTGCAAAGGTTAAATTTCAGATGGATTTTAAAAAATAAAATGAACGGTGACCAGTTTGTTACAGTTTGTTACTTGGGGAAAAATTGCTAATGTACTTGTGTTAGATAATTATTACTAACTTAGAAATCAAATTAAGCTTTCTTTTCTTAGTTATGAAAAATACTACTTGATATGTTCCCTGTCTCACAATGGGAAGGATCTTTTTAAACCTATTCAGTCAAAGAAGGTTGGCACGTACAAGAATTTCTTCTATCTGGTTAAATGGGATGAACTGTAAGTGGAATTTTTTGCTTTTATAATTATTTCACTGTGCCCTCTTCTTTAATTTTTCAAATGTATACATTATTTTTTATTGTTATCTCCATTGAAACCCAATAAATTCTTACTAATATGTTAAAATATCTTCTACACAAAATTCTATAAAACAAACTGAAATTAACATGAAAAATTCTGAAGTATTCCTTTAAACCTCTATATTTTAAAATTGCAATGATGTGATGTTAATTCTTTCTATACTTTGTATTGCCAAAGATAGAAATTTACCCAAAACTCTAGAAACAGTGTTTAATTAACTGCTTACTTAGGAGTTTTATTATATAATAACACTGTACAAGAATATAGCTCTTGATTAATAGACAGCCAAGCTAAATCTTAAATCTGTGTATCTGATGATATTCTGTAACGTAAATGTTTTTTGAATACTGTTTTTTTTTAACAGAAAACTCATAATTATTTGGGTAAATAGCTAGTTGCAGGACTAAGGTCTAATTTTATTTTGCCTGATTATCAAACTGCATATCTTTAGGTACTTAGACATTTTTGCAGAAAGAACTATTACATTTTTGAAGTTTTATGAAGATAATGAAATTTAAGACTTAACAGTACAAGTTAGCCATACTTGCTACTTAGCTAAAAGTTACTCAAAACTAAAGATTGTTTTATAAGTGAAATAAAACACCTAAAATTAATCAGTCTTCATTAAATGTTTACAAGCCTCACTTTTAATCTAATTTTTTTCTTAACACCAACAAATATTTTTTTTTTCTGCCCCATAGAATCATTTTTCCTATCCAGATATCGCAGTTGCCATTAGAGTCAATTCTTCATCTTACTCTGTTTGGAGTTTTAAATCAGAGCAGTGGAAGTTCACCTGATTCTAATAAACAGAGAAAGGGGCCAGAAGCTTTGGGCACAGTTTCTTTACCTCTCTTTGACTTTAAACGGTGAGTATTACTGAATTGTGATAGTGAGTTCTAGGACACATCTCTGCATCATGAACAGGCTAGCGACAGGGTGGAAACAGTGATACACATGAGCTTTGAGCTAAGCAAAGTAGTCACTCTGCTATAGTCTCAATGTAATCTGGAGGGTATGCAGAGGATTGCTTGCCACTCACTGTTCAGGGAAAAAGCAGTAGCCAATAACTGTAATTTCTGTAAAGTATATTATGACAGAATGCCATGGCTGTATCAGTTTTTCTTGTTACTAAAAGAACTCTATTTTTCCTATTTCCTGCCTATCTCCATTTTCAGAGATTTAACTATTCTGACTCAACTAACCAATCCGTAGTTTTATGGGCCCTTAGTTTAAGAGTTCTAAACAACTTCCCTGTGTAACCTGTTTGTGCAGGTGGAGGTCCAAGTGCAACAACAATTGCCTTCATCCAGAACACCATCTACCTTATTTCTGAGGCACAGGGTCTCTCATTGACTGAGGCTTGTCAATTAGGCTAACTTGGCTGGCCAGTGAGCTCCAGGAACCCACCTATGTCTACTTCCCTCAGTACTGGGATTGAAAGTGTACACTGGCATACCTAGTTTCTTTTTTTTTTGGCTTTTCAAGACAGGGTTTCTCTGTGTAGCTTTGGTGCCTTTCCTGGAACTCTCTCGGTAGCCCAGGCTGGCCTTGAACTCACAGAGATCCGCCTGCTTCTGCCTCCCGAATGCTGGGATTAAAGGCGTGCGCCACCACCACCCAGCCCTAGTTTGTTAATATGAGTTCTAGAGATCAAATTTAGGTTCCTGTGCTTGTATGGCAATCACTTACCAACTGAACCATCTCCCTATCCCTGAAATTGTTTGTTTTTTGAAAAATACAAAACAGTTTATAAATGAAATAATGTAATGACAATTTGGAGTTTATCCCCTGGAACTGGAGTCACAAGTGGTTGTGAGCTGCCCAGCATGGGTCCTGGAAACCAAAGTAAGGTCATCTGGAAGGGTAGCAAGTGCTCCTAATCACTGAGCCATCTTTCCAACCTTTATACATTCATACACAAAATGTTCTAAAGATTAGTCTTGGAGAAAAAGAAATTTTATCTATGTGTTAGGTTTATCAAAGTCTGTAAGTAAATGTTTTAAATAGACCATAAGTTGGTAGTTGAGGGTGAGGATCAACATACGTGAGCCCCACTGCCTTTTTTTTTTTTTTTCCTGTAGTGTATGTGTGGAGGTCAGAGGACAGTTTGCAGGGTCAGTTCTCTCCTTCTACGATGAGGGTCTTTGGAATTGATTACAGGTTGTCAGGTGTAAGAACAAGAGCCTTACATGCTGAGACATCTCACCAATACCCACTACCTATTTTTATATATATTTTGTTACNGTGTATCATATAACAAAATTTATTTGTTCGTTTATTTTTAGGTATGTTTATTTTGTGCATATGAACATTTTGCCCATATGTATGTCTGTGTACCATGTACATGCATGGTGACTACAGAGATCAGAAGAGTGTTGGATTCTCTGGAACTAGAGTTACAGGCAGTTGTGAGCCACTGCATGGGAATTAAATCTGGGCACTCTGCAGGAGCAACAAGTGCTCTAAGCCAGTGAGCCAACTCTCTAGCCCTTAATTTTTATTTAAATTTTTTTTTTAGGCAGGAAGTTACTATATAGCCCAGATGTATGGTTCTCCTGCTCCAACCTCCNAAATACTGAAATTACTAAATATTTATTGTCTAGTCTTTTAGAGAAAAAATTTACTGAGGAGTACTCAAATATAACTTACCTCAAATGATTTGTGCTTCAATGCAAAGCAGCTACTGATTTTCTTGGCATGTACTTTTTCTTCTAAGAGTAAAAATCAGGATGCAGTTCTGTAATCCTAAACCATGACCTTGAAGTCATGGTCTCTCAAGAAAACTTTGAAAGATAATTTTTTTTCACTTTCCTGTTTACAGAATGTTTTTGGGGACAGTGATTGTCTTTATACCTTCTATGTTCTGTCCTCAATGCCATTCTTTCCAAGATGCATTTTTATTCTCCCTTTCTTTATTCCCATCCCACACTTTAATATTTTTAATTAATTTTTTTCACTTATTTTACATACTAACCAGTTTCCCCTCCCTCCTCTCATCCCATTCCCTCCTCCCTTAATATTTTACCTAACTTCTCAGTACAATATGCAGCTGACTCCTCCTAATGTGTTCTGTTTTTACTATTTCAAGTTGATTATCATGCTGTATTGTGAGTTTGAGATTTTTAAAATGAAAATCACAGTATTCTTTTTATGTTCATGAAGGTTTTTAACATATGGAACAAAACTTCTCTACCTTTGGACTTCATCACATACAAATTCTATTCTTGGAGCAAGCCCCAGAAAAGGCTATGTCATGGAAAGAATTGTGCTACAGGTAATGGTAGTTCTTGACACATGAAGGGGCTTAACTGTGAATGTCTTTGTAAAAAGTGTGTGTATACCATGACTTGGGTTGTTATTAAAGAAGCCTAATTAATCTTGTTTTAATCTCAGAATCTTGCTTCAATTTAAGTGTTATAAAACCATTTCCTAGGCCCACTGTCCTGTGTGCTGTAGCTGGTGTGGGAAAGGGCAAAAGATCTTAATCTTCAGATCTAAGGTTTTGTTTCCTTCAATATCATTAATTGGTCTCCACTGGAATGATCATGATTACACATAACTTTAGTTTTTCTATGCACAAGTTATAAGATAGGATTTAACGAGATTTCTCATGCCCTTTCAAAATTAAAATGCCATGAATTGAATTTTTTCTAATTTGTCAGCTTTTAACATCTAGGATTGTGTACATTAATAATGTACTTCCTAGTAATTAATTTGCATTTCTAGTCCCAATTTTTGCTTCAAATAATCTAAGTTAAAATGTCAAATAAAGGGATATTAAACAATCTGCTTGTATTTCAGGGCAACTGTCATATTAGAAGTCCACCAGATAATATAAATGGCTTAAGTGGATAATATAAGTAAATTAATTTAAAAAATAATATCTTTCATAAAATTACATTAAAGTCTATAACTGAAGTTTACCCTGGTGGTGAGGACAAGGGAGAGCTGGCAAGCTGACCAACCCTTCAACTACCCAGGCCCTGAACCAGGGTTTTGAGTTGGCCCACCCCAACATCTACCCTATCTGTGATCCGCTGGAACACATGAAGGGGCTGGTCCTACAGACCCAAACCTGCAGGATCTCCATGACACAGGGCAACAACAGAATATCCAAGAAGAGTCCCAGTGAGGGCCCAGCATTGATAACATAGCAGAAACCAGAGACTTCGAACCAGACCAATGACTCCTTGCAGTGAACACGTGCAAGTAAAGATATTTGGTTTAAAGGGTTTACTGCATGACTCTTGTGTCACAATGCAGCTGCCTTGATGAGATTGATTTTTTCCTTTTTTTTCCTCTTAAATTTTATTTGCTTTTATTTTAGGGGGGA